>OY288273.1:74920597-75520597 GCA_958450335.1 Hibiscus tridactylites
ACCGGTCCGAGTGGGCCACACGGGGAAAACCGAAGCGAAACCCGATAAGGTTTCCCCTCGATTAACGACCCTAAAAATTTTCTTTGTATTATATCTTGTCTATAGGCATAATTAAAACCTATGTGAAGCACAGCAGCGGAAAATACAAGCATTGAAACATACACCAACCAATTAAAACATCAAACAACTCATTTTAGCCCTTTACAGCAGGCCGTTTCGAAACGCCCTTAGGGTGTTCCGAAACGCCTTGACTTAGTCAACAGGCCAGGGTCAACCATAAGGTGACCGTTCCGAAACAGGGGAGACCCGTATCGGAACGACCTTGACGGTCAATATCTCGTGGTCAACGAGATTTGACCGTTTCGAAACATTAGAGGCCCGTTCCGGAACGCCTTTATCTCGTCAATTTCTCAAAATTCCAGTAGCAAAAATGTTCCGGAACGACCCCCATCCGTTTCGAAACGGCAGGCCATTTGCAAAGGAACCGTATCGGAACAGGGGGACCCGTTCCGAAACGCCCCCTGTCTGCAGACACGTTTTGGCTGTTTTAAGGCACAAGGGTGCCCCAAAACATCACCAAAACCCCTTACAACACCATAACAATTCAACTTAAGGCTTACCAACTATATTAGCATGCTTCAACAAATTTAGACAAGTCTAACACCAAGGCAAAACCTCACGAAACATGCATTCTTTCAATCATCATTCAAACATAAAGATAGCCTCTAAGGCATAGGGCTAACATTCAAGTTAAGCAATTTAGGCATGAGTTAACATTCATCATGGCAACACAAACCATACACAAGCAAGGCATCAAGGAGTCTAAACATGCTCCTAGCAACCAACAACTATCCAACAAAATAATACATGTCCCATTGCTCAAACCATTACATGTTCAACTTAAAAACTCATACTTGAAATACTCAAAGCTAACAACCACACTTGGAGGCCCTCCACTTGCTCGAGCAACCCACGAACTAAGGATCTGCAATGTTGAACAAGGAGAGCGTAAGCGATAATGCTTAGTGAGGGTAAGCTCTAAAAACAAACCTTAACATTGCAGGGTCCGAGCACGATCTAGCCAAGGCATTTCACAAACATGCCAAGGTTCCACAAGAGTCATAAAGTAAAGATGCATGAGCAATGTACATTATAAATGCCATGATCATAAGCTCAACTCCACATTACATGAAATCACCTCCACATTACATGAAATCACATTCAAGCATCTTATCAATGATCATAAACCTCAACACATTGATATACACATCAAACAACATTGGCACCTAGCTAAGACCCGAATACGCGGATAGACATGTTGGGACTCACATCCAACAACCACATTACCTCACGGTGGGATTTCACTCATCACCGGTCTCGCGGAGGGGATTCCACTCATCCTCGCGCCCCGTCGATGGGATTCCACTCATCACCGACTACATTTAAATACAATTCCGGGCGAACCCGTACTCCTCCTTGGTGACTCAACGCCACCAAGGCCACGCGCGACTTTAGACTCATGTGTACACACTAACATCCTAATGATCGATCATTTGTATTCAAGTAAACTAGTGCCAATACTTACTCACTTCACATTACTCATTTCAATCAATCTCGTGCTTAGCACGTACTCACCAACAACCATCATCATGCATGTCTCAAGCATCACAAGTCATATCTCAACCCACATGTATAATACAATATACACAAGCATTCATACCACATTTCATACGAGACATACACAACCATATAATGAGTTCATCCAAGGGCTCTAGATCAAGCTTAGGATTAGGCTACCACCCTAATCCTAACTCTAGGTGGGTCTACCAAGCCCAACCTAGTCCATATACTCGAACCAACTATTTTAAAACCATTTAAAACAATTAACCACTCACCTAAACACCCAAGCTCAACGACCAAGCAAGCAACAACCTTCAACTTCCCGGATTCACTTCCGATGCTCCACCGATGCCCAAACTCGATTCTAATCCATCTCAAACACAAACAAAACATTCATAATCAATATCTCATCATCGGAATTAACCCGGATCAACATTTGCAAGCATCTAACACCCAAAACAAGTCCAAAACAGAATTTTCGAGCTGCCCCTAAAGCCCACAAAAACCTTCCATTTCAAGCACCCAAACAAGCATCAATTACACCCAAAGTAGCCCTCATATATCATACTACCAACAGCCCCCAAAATCCAACATCAACCAACCCCAAAAACCACATCAAAACCCTCCAAAAACCCCTTTAAAACCCAATTCCGAAAATTCCCAAAATCACTTGAAATTCATATATGATATACCATTTGACTTCCTTATACCACAACTAAGTATATTAAATCAAAATACTTCACTTAACAACTTAAAAATCTCATTTTTAATCAAAATATTCAAAAATGCCATTTTCTAAAACTTCCATGGAAATGAAAATAAAGAGTACTTTTATGGAGGGGAAGATAAGGGGAAGTCAAAAATACCATTACCTTTCGATTTGGAGTTGAAATGGATGAGGGATAAGATGGAATAGTAGATTGGGTAGGGAGCTTTAGTTTCCCGTTGGTGAAGAAGAGAATGAATAGGAGATGAATGGGGTGTTTTTGTTTTGTTTTGGTTTAAAGGCACAAGGACCTTTTTGCCCTTAATGAAATAGGGTATCCACAAGGGCACCCAATCCATGGCTATTTGGGATTTAAATTGCAAAACGTAGCCAATCATTAAATAAATTAATTTGAAAACAAAACCCGAGCTATTATGAAATTTTATAAAACCGAGCCCAATAATATTAAAATATTATTTTCACCTAACCCCTAAACCCGGGTGTTACAACTCTCCCCCACTTAAGGAATTTCGTCCCCGAAATTACCTGGTGGAAACAAATACGGAAATTGCTCAACCATATCCGCCTTCCTCTCCCACGTGGCCTCTTCCACACCTCTATGTCTCCACAACACCTTGACCAACTCTATGGTCTTGCCACGTAACACTTTGCTATCAGAAGCAAGTATCTCAACAGGCTCCTCATTATAGGACAAATCCGGATTTAACTCTATCTCCTCAACGGGCATTACATGAGAGGGATCCGATCTATATCTCCTAAGCATAGATACATGAAAGACATCATGGATCTTTTCTAACTCCGAAGGTAACCTCAAACGATAAGCTACATGCCCAATTCGCTCAACTATCTCATACGGACCAATGAACCTCGGACTCAACTTGCCCTTTCGGCCAAATCTCATTACCTTCTTCCACGGAGATACTTTCAGAAACACTTTCTCACCCACTGAGTACTCAATCTCTTTCCTCTTCAAATCTGCATAAGACTTTTGACGATCGGAAGCTGCTTTCAAACTGTCACAAATCAACTTCACTTTTTCTGTGGTTCCCTTAAGCAAGTCTGGCATAGGTAACAACCTCTGACCTGTCTCAGCCCAACAAATCGGAGTCCTACATCGTCTACCATACAAAGCCTCATAGGGTGCCATCTGAATACTAGACTGATAACTGTTGTTGTAAGCAAACTCAACCAACGGTAGGTGCTTCTCCCAAGAACCCTGAAAATCAATCACACAACAACGAAGCATATCCTCTAGAATCTGTATCACTCGCTCTGACTGCCCATCGGACTGCGGGTGATAAGATGTGCTGAAATGCAAACAGCTACCCAAAGCACTATGCAAGCAACTCCAGAACCTCGAAGTAAATCTAGGATCCCTATCTGAAACAATAGACTTCGGAACTCCATGAAGTCTCACAATCTCACGGATGTACAAGTTTGCCAACTTGTCTAAGGAATCCGTAGTGTTCACTGCTAAGAAGTGAGCACACTTAGTGAACCTATCAACAATCACCCAAACTGAGTTCTTCTTCGAAGGAGACAAAGGCAACCCCGACACAAAATCCATGGTGATCTTCTCCCATTTCCATTCTGGAATCTTCAAAGGCTGTAGCAATCCTGAAGGAACCTGGTGTTCTGCCTTCACTCTCTGACAAACCATGCAACGGCTCACATACTCGGCTACATCTCTCTTCAAACCAACCCAGAAGTAGTCATTCTTCAAATCTCGGTACATTTTGGTACTACCCGGATGCATAGAAAAGGGACTCGAATGTGCTTCACTCAAATCTGACGTCTCAACTCAACGTCTTCTGGTACAACAATCCTATCTCTAAAGCACAACAAGCTCTCACCACTGAAACTATACTCAGTCGGTCTTCCTTCGACTATGTCTTGAACATGAGGAACTAGGCTCGCATCTTGCAACTGTTTTTCTCTAATCAACTGAATAAAAGAAGGCTTTACTTGCAACTCAGTGATCAAACCACCATCATCAGACACACTCAATCTAGCAAACATAGCTCTCAGCTCAACGACCACTTTTCTACTCAAAGCATCGGCTACTACGTTTGCTTTACCCGGATGGTACTCAATGGTCAAATCATAGTCTTTTAACAACTCTAGTCACCTTCTCTGTCTCAAGTTCAACTCTTTCTGTGTCATCAAGTACTTCAAGCTCTTGTGATCGGTGTAGACAATACACTTCTCACCATACAAGTAATGACGCCAAATCTTCAATGCAAAAACAACTGCGGCCAACTCTATGTCATGAGTAGGATAGTTCTTCTCATGAATCTTCAACTGTCTAGAAGCATAAGCAACAACTCTCCTATCTTGCATCAAAACACATCCTAAACCTACGTAGGAAGCATCACTGTAAATCACAAACTCCTTACCTGACACAGGTTGCACTAACACTGGAGCATTCGTCAAAGCTTCTTTCAATTTCTCAAAAGCCTTTTGTCTTGCATCTGACCATTCAAACTTGACTCCCTTTTGCAACAACTTAGTCAAGGGAGCAGCTACTCTAGAGAAACCATCAACAAACCTCCTATAGTAACCGGCTAATCCTAGGAAACTCCTAATCTCGGTCACGGACTTAGGTTGTTTCCACTCAACAATAGCCTCAATCTTCGATGGATCAACTCGGATACCTTCGGCTGAAACAACATGGCCAAGAAATACAACCTTTCGAATCCAGAACTCACATTTACTAAGCTTCGCATACAACTGATTGCTCAACAATCTCTGTAAAACAAACCTCAAGTGCTCATCATGCTCTTCTTCTGTCTTCGAGTACACAAGTATATCATCAATGAAGACAACTACAAAACGGTCTAGATAGTCTCTGAAAATTCTGTTCATCATGTCCATGAATGCTGCTGGTGCATTCGTGAGCACAAATGGCATCACAAGAAACTCATAGTGACCATATCTAGTCCTAAAAGCTGTCTTCGGAACATCACACTCTTTCACCTTCAACTGATAGTACCCGGATCTCAGATCTATCTTCGAGAACACTGAAGCACCTCTCAACTGATCAAACAAATCATCTATACGAGGCAATGGATTGTTGTTCTTCACAGTCAACTGATTCAACTGTCTATAGTCAATACACATGCGCATGCTACCATCTTTCTTTTTCACAAACAACACTGGAGCACCCCACAGAGAACTACTAGGCCTAATGAAACCATGATCTTATAATTCTTGCAACTGACTCTTCAATTCTTTCAACTCTTTCGGAGCCATACGATACGGAGCTATCGAAACTGGATTAGACCCTGAAACTGTCTCAATCACAAACTCAACATCTCTGTCAGGAGGCAAACCCGGCAACTCTTCAGAAAACACATCTGGAAAGTCACACACTGTTCTGATATCTTTCGGTCTAGCTTCACTCATGTCCGGATTCATAACATAAGCTAAATAAGCCCCACATCCAGAGTCCATCAACCTATGGGCCTCTAAAGCTGACACCACATTAGACAAGAACTTAATGTTCTCACCTACTACTACTACTTCGTAGTCATCAGAAAGCTTCAAAGAAATTCTATTTGTCTCAAAATCCACACTAGCCCAATGCTCAACCAACCAATCCATACCCAATATAATATCAAAACCGTAGAAGGGAAGTTCCATCATATCAACTGAAAACACATGCCCCTGAATCTTCAGTGGACACCTCCTATACATACGTCTAACCACAACTGTCTCACCAAAAGAACTAGTAACATGCATACCTACATCTAAGATCTCAACAGGGATATCTAACTTCTGTGCATGCTCACTCAAAATGTAGGAATGCGTAAAACCCGAATCAACCAAAGAAAGCAAAGACATAGACTGTAACTCGAAATTACCTGCTATCACATCGGTGTCGTTCCCGGCCTCTCTCTGAGCATAAACTCTCGCTGGTCCTCCCGCCTCTGGCTGAACAGCTACAACATGAGCAAGGTTTCTCTGAGCATCTACCCTAGGTGCATCAGCCCTAGGCTGGAAGTAGCCACGACCGCGCCCACGGCCTCTCTGAAAATCATTCGCTCTCGCAGGAGCCTGAGCAATGTTCGGTGCCTGAGCCGCCTGATGCGGACAATCCCTCCTAAAGTGGTCCCTCGAACCACAGTTCCAGCAGGCATGGAAATTACCCCAACACTCACCAGCATGCTGCCTCCCACAACGGGTACACTCGGGCAAACGCCCTCCTCCTCTATAGCCCTGATGGCCCCTACCATGGTGGCCACCGCCACGTCTATGATCGAACTGATGTCCGCCACCTCTGTGCCTCTTGGCGTCTCTACCATCAAAGTGGTAATGCCTCTTGCCAGAACTAGAACCACCAGCTCGTTTGGCCGAACCCAAAGTATGCTCCAAATCCTTGGCCCTCGCGACCAATACATCAAAGTCTGAGTAGTCAGAAGCCAACGTGTACCTCTTAATCTCCTCATTCAATCCATAACGGAAACGGTTGCAACGTTCCACTTCAGTAGGAACCAACTCTGGGGCATACTGACTCAAGCGAACAAAGCGGATCTCATAGTCAGTCACAGAGGCCTCTCCCTGAGTGAGAGCCATGAACTCTCTCTTCTTCTCATCTAGGTACCTCGGTCCCAAGTACCTCTTCCTGAAAGCAGATTCAAAGAATTCCCAGTCAATCTCTGTCTCTGGAACCCCGGTAGTAATGCTGACCCACCAGGTGTAAGCATCACCCTGAAGCAACGAGATCACACAACCCAATCTGCGTGCGCCCGCACAACCCATCTGAGCCAAGATACGAACTGTCTTCTCCAGCCATAACTCCGACCTCTCCGGAGTAGATCCTCTAAACTCCTCGGCCCCCAAGCTACGGAGCCTCTCCAAAGATAGACTAGCATCGTCGCACCTAGGCTGAGCTGTAGCCTGAGCTCCCGCAACTGCAGCCTGGAATGCTCCCGCTATTGCTTGCACAAGCGGAGTCATGTCAATTCCAGCTGGACCTTGGCCACCTTGGCCACCTTGTGGTCCATTCCCTCTGGCTCCACCCTCACCCCCAACTCCGGGTGGAGGAGGTGGTGGTGGTGGAGGTGGTAGAGGAGTGCCAACTCCCGCGGCCACCGGTCCTTCTATGTGAGCCTCCACACCAACTGCCGGCTCAACAGGAGCCGCAACCCGTGGTTCCTAACGAACCAACCTCGGTCTACCTCTCGGTCTAGACATCGCTCTCACAAATATCAACTACAACCACAACAACAAAACATACAAGCTGGGTTAGCAAGGCAAGGCTTCCAAGTGTTCAAGTACGTTCCCTCACTTAAAAATCATTTTTCCAATGTAATAGTAGCAATGGGACTCACACACACATGCTTTAAAATAAAACAATCAACATACTTGTCACACAAGCAATCATTCTTGCAAAACAAGCAAACACCGTGCAATTCAATTTAAAAACTTAAACTTACCTCACTTACCTGCCCAAGGTCTCGGTAACCTTAGGCTCTGATACCAACAAGTGTAACCCCCTCGTCCCGGTCTGGTCGGATGACCGGTCCGAGTGGGCCACACGGGGAAAACCGAAGCGAAACCCGTTAAGGTTTCCCCTCGGTTAACGACCCTAAAAATTTTCTTTGTATTATATCTTGTCTACAGGCATAATTAAAACCTATGTGAAGCACAGCAGCGGAAAATACAAGCATTGAAACATACACCAACCAATTAAAACATCAAACAGCTCATTTTAGCCCTTTACAGCAGGCCGTTTCGAAACGCCCTTAGGGTGTTCCGAAACGCCTTGACTTAGTCAACAGGCCAGGGTCAACCATAAGGTGACCGTTCCGAAACAGGGGAGACCCGTATCGGAACGACCTTGACGGTCAATATCTCGTGGTCAACGAGATTTGACCGTTTCGAAACATTAGAGGCCCGTTCCGGAACGCCTTTATCTCGTCAATTTCTCAAAATTCCAGTAGCAAAAATGTTCCGGAACGACCCCCATCCGTTTCGAAACGGTAGGCCATTTGCAAAGGAACTGTATCGGAACAGGGGGACCCGTTCCGAAACGCCCCATGTCTGCAGACATGTTTTGGCTGTTTTAAGGCACAAGGGTGCCCCAAAACATCACCAAAACCCCTTACAACACGATAACAATTCAACTTAAGGCTTACCAACTATATTAGCATGCTTCAACAAATTTAGACAAGTCTAACACCAAGGCAAAACCTCACGAAACATGCATTCCTTCAATCATCATTCAAACATAAAGATAGCCTCTAAGGCATAGGGCTAACATTCAAGTTAAGCAATTTAGGCATGAGTTAACATTCATCATGGCAACACAAACCATACACAAGCAAGGCATCAAGGAGTCTAAACATGCTCCTAGCAACCAACAACTATCCAACAAAATAATACATGTCCCATTGCTCAAACCATTACATGTTTAACTTAAAAACTCATACTTGAAATACTCAAAGCCAACAACCACACTTGGAGGCCCTCCACTTGCTCGAGCAACCCACGAACTAAGGATCTGCAATGTTGAACAAGGAGAGCGTAAGCGATAATGCTTAGTGAGGGTAAGCTCTAAAAACAAACCTTAACATTGCAGGGTCCGAGCACGATCTAGCCAAGGCATTTCACAAACATGCCAAGGTTCCACAAGAGTCATAAAGTAAAGATGCATGAGCAATGTACATTATAAATGCCATGATCATAAGCTCAACTCCACATTACATGAAATCACATTCAAGCATCTTATCAATGATCATAAACCTCAACACATTGATATACACATCAAACAACATTGGCACCTAGCTAAGACCCGAATACGCGGATAGACATGTTGGGACTCACATCCAACAACCACATTACCTCACGGTGGGATTTCACTCATCACCGGTCTCGCGGAGGGGATTCCACTCATCCTCACGCCCCGTCGATGGGATTCCACTCATCACCGACTATATTTAAATACAATTCCGGGCGAACCCGTACTCCTCCTTGGTGACTCAAAGCCACCAAGGCCACGCGCGACTTTAGACTCATGTGTACACACTAACATCCTAATGATCGATCATTTGTATTCAAGTAAACTAGTGCCAATATTTACTCACTTCACATTACTCATTTCAATCAATCTCGTGCTTAGCACGTACTCACCAACAACCATCATCATGTATGTCTCAAGCATCACAAGTCATATCTCAACCCACATGTATAATACAATATACACAAGCATTCATACCACATTTCATACGAGACATACACAACCATATAATGAGTTCATCCAAGGGCTCTAGATCAAGCTTAGGATTAGGCTACCACCCTAATCCTAACTCTAGGTGGGTCTACCAAGCCCAACCTAGTCCATATACTCAAACCAACTATTTTAAAACCATTTAAAACAATTAACCACTCACCTAAACACCCAAGCTCAACGACCAAGCAAGCAACAACCTTCAACTTCCCGGATTCAGTTCCGATGCTCCACCGATGCCCAAACTCGATTCGAATCCATCTCAAACAGAAACAAAACATTCATAATCAATATCTCATCATCGGAATTAACCCGGATCAACATTTGCAAGCATCCAACACCCAAAACAAGTCCAAAATAGAATTTTCGAGCTGCCCCTAAAGCCCACCAAAACCTTCCATTTCAAGCACCCAAACAAGCATCAATACAACCCAAAGTAGCCCTCATATATCATACTACCAACAGCCCCCAAAATCCAACATCAACCAACCCCAAAAACCACATCAAAACCCTTCAAAACCCCTTTAAAACCCAATTTCGAAAATTCCCAAAATCACTTGAAATTCATATATGATATACCATTTGACTTCCTTATACCACAACTAAGTATATTAAATCAAAATACTTCACTTAACAACTTAAAAATCTCATTTTAATCAAAATATTCAAAAATGCCATTTTCTAAAACTTCCATGGAAATGAAAATAAAGAGTACTTTTATGGAGGGGAAGATAAGGGGAAGTCAAAAATACCATTACCTTTCGATTTGGAGTTGAAATGGATGAGGGATAAGATGGAATAGTAGATTGGGTAGGGAGATTTAGTTTCCCGTTGGTGAAGAAGAGAATGAATAGGAGATGAATGGGGTGTTTTTGTTTTGGTTTGGTTTAAAGGCACAAGGACCTTTTTGCCCTTAATGAAATGGGGTATCCACAAGGGCACCCAATCCATGGCTATTTGGGATTTAAATTGCAAAACATAGCCAATCAGTAGATAAATTAATTTGAAAACAAAACCCGAGCTATTATGAAATTTTATAAAACCGAGCCCAATAATATTAAAATATTATTTTCACCTAACCTCTAAACCCGGGTGTTACATAGGACCTTCATCATCCAATGGAATCTACTTCTAGAGCAACACCTTAATAGAATTGATGACCCTTCACCTACTTCTAGAGCAACACCTTAGTAGAGATCCCGCGCAAACACGGTACTCGAGATATGACTACATAAGACAGATTGACAACTCTAGAAGCAAATCAGAAGAGCATTCAAGATAAGCTTGAGAAAATGGAAAATGATCTAAAGAAAGAGATTGAGCTATCACATAGGAAAACAGTCAGCCAAATCGCAGCCATGTTTGGGTTCAAAAACCAGAAGCAGGAGAAGACACCAATACTTTGCCTCGGTTCTTGGGGATGGCTTTCATACATTCATGGATGCAAAAGGAATTGGCTTCACCTAAAGTCAAGATCTTACCCCATTTTGTAGAATCTTCTGCCCGTACTGAATTAAAAGATAATACCGAAGAGGTTCGCAGCTACGAGGTGCCTGGCCTCGATGAAATAACTGACAAGGCAAAGGTCGAGAGGAAACGAGAAGACCGCTACAAGAAGTTGGAGGAAATGATTAAATCTTCTCAAGAAAGAAGCATTTATGGTGACATAGATGCTAGAGATTTGAGTCTAGTATCTGACTTGGTGGCTCCTCCAAAGTTCAAGGCCCATGACTTTGAAAGGTAAAGTGGAACTACGTGCCCGTTGGCACATTTGACCATGTACTGTCGAAAAATGTCACCACATTTAGAAAATGAGAAGTTACCGATCCATTGTTTTCAAGATAGTATATCTGGGTCTGCTATCCGATGGTATGCTCAACTGATTCAGGTCAACATACGCACTTGGAGAGATCTGTCAAAAGCTTTCCTCAAACACTACGAGTATGTGACAGATATGGCCCTAAGCAGGATCATACTGCAGGATATGGAACAAAAGCCCAATGAGAGCTTCCGCCAGTATGCCCAAAGATGGCGAGATGTGGCAGCCCAAGTACAACCTCCACTGATGGAAAATGAGGTTACTTCAATGCGTGTGGAGACTCTAAATGGTCCTTTATATGACTACATGTTAAATCACGCCAATAAAGGTTTTGCAGACATGGTCATGAACGAGGAGTTGGTATTGGCGGTTATCAAAAGTGGGAGACTCAAAGAAGAAGAATATGGTGAATGCATTTAGAATTTCGTCACAAAGTTGATGGAGGCAGGATTGGCTGGAATTCATGCCTCTCTGAAATAATGCAGAATCTTCCTAGACAGTTGGGATCATACTTAGAATCAACCCTTTTGCTTTTGCCTGCGAGCATTAGGGATCTTTTGTAAAGGCTTCTAAGTCAATTTACATGTTCAAATATGCATTTTTTTTCAAGTGGCAAACATTTTTCATTTTATTTATTCATCCATTTCTCTTCAAGCATACATTTTCTTCGCGGAGTCCTTATTATTTATTGTATGAATGAATTTTGAATCTAATCCCGAGATAGAGGGGCAATAAAGAGTGTTCATGATTAATGGGAAGATCCCATTTTGAGTGAATTTTTCCTCTCAGACATTGTTGTTAAGGGTCTTTGAATAAAGTGATAACTCTATAACATCTACCAACTGAAGTCTGCTTCTCTTTGACGGTATTTGTGTGTGAAATGACATTTGGAATTCCTTCATTTCCTTTCACGAAAAGAAAATAAAATCCCTTGCATTCCCCCTTTGAGCCTGATATTATTTTTCTTGTGATTTAACCCTAACCAAGGATCACTCCTCACATTGGGGGGCAAAGAAAATGAAAAGCTGTTTGAAAAAACATGTCAGATCAAGTTGAATGTCCTAGATTGAAAATGAAAATGACACAAATGAAGAGAAAAGAAAAAAGAAAGAAAAAAGAAGAAAAAGAAAGTTGAAGTGTGAAGGAAAATTTGAAATAAATCTTCAAATGAGACGTATGCCGAAAAAAGAAATGAACTCTAGGGTGAAAACCCAAAATGGACAGTCTAGAGTGATCCAAAGAATAAAAGAAGAAGAACAGAGATTTCATCAGGAAAAGTTGATCCTGAGTTTAATCACCCTTAAACATGTATTTGAGCCTATATACCTTTCTTTGGCAGCCTGAGCCTAGCCTACATTACAAGCCTTTAAAGACCATTTGGATCTCACATAAATATTTGAGAAAAGGAGTTTGTCTTCAGAACATATTCCGCCTAATTGAGTTAACCTTTCTTCAGGGACCTCGAGCTTCTAATGTCTGATTGATATTAGAAAAGTGGGAAATTTTAAATTTCGGGAGTGTGTGAGTAAAAGAGAGCCACCAAAAGTGGGGCACTATCCTATTGAAGGATTCATGAATCATTCATGCTATGAATTTTGGGGCATATGACTTTGCCCTATTACTGTGTTTGCCATGACTTTTTTTTTCCATTCTTCCCCTCTCTTAATTCATATTTCTAGCATTTTCTTGCATCTTACAAGTAGGATGACATAGATTTATGTAAAGAAAAAGATTTCTTGGTATTGATCCCAACCGTAGGGAACCACGAACGAGTGTTTACATCGCTTCAAGAAATAATAAAGTGGTCGATAATTGAACCTCAATTTGAATGGGGGCATCACCTTGCATGAGAAGGTAAAAAGAGAAAAGAAGAAGAAGCACATGCGTTGAAGAGTTTTAAGTGGGTCGTGTTGTCAACAAAATCCACAAATAAGATATAAAAGCTCAGAAGCATGAAAAAGAGATAGAATTGCACTTGATAAGCAAACGATGCCATCAAATTGGGATAGTCTACGTTGGCTAATGATTTAAGGCCCTTAGTGTTAATACGCGCGAGAGGAAGAGATTAAAGCGCCAACATCATTCGAATATATTCAAGGTAGAAATAAGCTTTGCTGCAAGGATTTATATGCAAGCACTTCAAGGTGCCCTGTAGGGGCAAGAATTTGAAAACTCACAAGAAGCGCTGAAGGTGCTTAAAGCTTAATAAGGGGCATAAGAAGACTTGAAGCTTTCAAGACCACACAAGAAAGCCTTTCACTCAACATTGATGTATCAACCATAATGATAGTAGATCTTGAGACATTTGCCTACGAAGATCGAATGTTTTCGGTGAAGCGAAGAGATATAAATAATGAGAATCGTAAAAGCAATTTGATAAGTGCCAAAAAGTCTTATATTTTCACCCTTTTTACATGGAAATCATTGCTTAACCTTCACCCATTCGAGTGGCATTATGGCCTTATATGCATTAATTACACTACCTTTACCTTTGATCATGATATTTGATTTATTTGATGAAAAGGTACTGTTTTAATGCATGTTTGGTACATGCGCAAATTTACACACTTTCGAGACAAGTGATGCCGAGCGGGCAATAAAGAAAAGGAAATATGGTGCAGATCAAGCGCGAGATAAATCCAGATCAAGCCAAGCCAAAGATGACAACTTCTACTGAAGGAAGCTGAATTATGAAGAGGCAACCTTACGGAGTAGATCCAATGACAGATCCCTGCCAAGGCAGCATATATCCTCTGTCAAGGCAGTGTACAGACCAACCTGCTTGAGGGAAAAGCATGCAAAGTAGTAGCCAATTTGAAGAGCATAAAACACTGGATTTTTTTTACATACTTTGCATGGAAATCGGAGCACGAGAAGATGATAAAAACATAGAATGAAGGTTAAAGAAGGAATTTGGCCAAAGTGGATAAAGGAATTAAAATTAAAGAGAGTCACCTCTTTAATGAAGACAAGTCCAAGTCCAACTTAACTTCCTATCCAAGAAGGACTTTACCACACTCCTCTTCCTATTTAAGAAAGGCTTGACGCACACAAGAGAGAGAGGTCAGAGTCAAAGAGTAGAAGATTGAGAGCTTGAGATTAGGCTTAGTCGTGTGTTCTCCATGTCCATCATGTTCTAAAATTTCTTAAGGTTAGGATTATTTTGCTTAGTAGTTGTGAGAACAGAATTGTACTTTGTTTAAGTTTTTAATGTAATTTAGTTCAAGGTTTGCTTATTCTTGTCATTGATCTTATTCTTGCAATCTCATCGAGAGAGAGTATTGTGAGGTTATCTATTTGTTTAATATCGAGAGAGTTAAACTCAATAAACGAATAAGCATGGTTTTCATCCCAGGGGTGGAAGCTAACTCGGCTTAGAGATAAATTAGAGTTTCAACGGTTAAAAGAAGCGTGAGATTGGTTGGTGTTTATCCTTGGTTTACGCCGAGAGGTATTATAAAGGCCTATTCATCAATAGTGATGTGACTTAGAGATAAGGAGGAGCCATCAAAGGATGCTTTGCCGAACCTTGACAACAACTACCGACCAGCAAGGGATTGCCGAGGCAGCCCATCTTATTGCCGCGGCAGGGACGAAGGTCACTACCGAGGCAGTTTGGTGATCATTGCATCTAAAGACCGAGACAAGTCAATTTCTTTCCACACTATGACGCAATCTAATCCGGCCCATGCTCTCATCCTTGACTTCTCAATCTTTACTTGTTTACTTTAGTTTATGATCTTTAGTTTAATTAAAACCCAAAACTCCTCTACTTGTGTTTTTACTTTTACTTTTCTTTTCTTGTGCAAGAAGATAAATGAAGGAAGCCATCTCAATCCCTATGGAGACGATACTCCAATACTTATCATTATATTACTTGAGATGTGTACACTTGCACTAATTGTGAAGCACCTTTTACACGCAACAAGTTTTTGGCGCCGTTGCCAGGGATTGGCAATAGCGACTTTCAATTTTATTTTCTTGCACTTTTACTTGCTTAAGTTTTCGAGCACTAATAAACTTTGGTTTTGCGTTGGTGTATGACCAGGGCGAACCCGAAGTATCCGCTCCACGACCTTGATCAAGAAATCGGTCGAAGTTGTCAAAGACTCAAGCAACAAATAAGGCAAAGGATGGCACATCAAGTTGGCAACAACAATGTCAATAGCAATCAGAATGCCAATGGGCAGCGGGTTGCCGACGGGCAGCCAGTTGTTGATGGGCAGTAAGATACACCAGTTGTAGATGGAGAAAATCCGCGAATTCAATTCGCGCCAGCGCGGGACCTAACTGTCCGAGACTACCTAGAAGAGGACCTGAACGGACTAAATTCGGGAGTTGTCACACTGGAGATAGAAGCCGCCCACTTTGAACTGAAGCCCGTAATGTTCAACATGATCAATACCATGGGGAAATTTGGCAGCTCAACAACTGAAGATGCCAGACAGCACCTCAAATCCTTCCTGCAAATTTGCAATTCCTTTAAAATACAGAGAGTACATGAGGATATTTTGAGAATAAAATCGTTCCCCTATTCACTAAGGGATAGGGAAAAAACATGCCTAAATAGCATTCCAGTAGGATGAATTGGATCCTAGAGTGATTTATGTCGTGATTTCTTAGCACATTCTAATCCTACAAATTTAATCGATAAATTCCGTAACGAAATTAATTCTTTTTGACAGGCTGACGACGAATCCATACACGAGGCTTGAGAGCGATACAGAGAGCTGTTAGACAAATGCCCCTTGCACGGATTCCCATTATAGACATAGGTAACGATGTTCTATAACGCTGTCAACACGGCAACTAGGATGATGCTTGATGCCTCGGCAAACGACATACTCCTAGACAAAGAATCAGAGGAAGCGATGGATATTCTGAATAGGACAGCCAAGAACGACTATCAATTCCCAATGGCCAGAAGAGCAGGAATCCGACGACAACTCACAGTAAACGAATTAGGGTCCTCAGACTTAATTTCATCCCAAATTGCCACCTTAACAAAGTTGGTCATGAACATGCAGTCGCCAAACAATCACCAGGAAGTCAAGGTAATGGATTTATTTTGTGAAAACTGTGGGGGTAACTATGTTTCTTCTGAATGTCCACGGAATACAGAGTCAAGTTGTTTCGTTGGAAATTACAACTGAAACAACAACATGATGTCCAACAACTACAACTCAGCCTGGAAGAAGCATCCAAATTTCTCCTGGAGCAACCCCAACAACACACTCAATCCGAAAAATCAGAATGCTCCAACAGCGGGATTTCAACAAAACATGCTTCAGCAGAACATGCTGCAACAACAATCTATGCCAACGCAACAGTCTATGCCAACTAGTTCTTTAGAAAACTCTCTTAATGCTTTCATGTCTCAAACTAGTGCATATATGGCTAATATTGATAAGTTCATAAAGAAAACTGAAGCTATTATGGACATGGACAAGTTGCGGCTGCAAAATAATGAGGAAACAATGAAATCTTTAAAGACTCAAGTTGGGCAAATCGCACAGATCCTAAACACAAAGCCGACGAGAGGTTTACCTAGCGACACAGAAGCAGCTAAGAGAACATCGTATGAGCAATGCAATGACATAACCACTCGAAGTGGTATTCAGCTCAAGGAGCCCAAGTTAAGGAAACAGAGCAGAAAAAGCCAAAGGAGACCACTGCCGCCACAATGCCCACCAACACTGCCGCAACAGCAACCCCTGAAGGCACTGCCACGACAGCACCTGTGGCAGCACCCATGGTAAAACCAGAAGTCGATGCGTCGGTAATCCCTCAAATCAATTTTCCATGCAAAGAAAAAGTAGATGACATACCGCCACCATTCCCCTAAAGACTGAAACAACATAAACAAGAGTACCAATTCAAGAAGTTCCTAGACATCTTGAAGCAGATACATATCAACTTGCCCTTTGTGAAAGAAATCAAGAAGGTCCTGAATTATGCCAAATTCCTCAAGGACATTGTCTCAAAGCAAAAACCGATTGGGGAATTTGAACTGTTGTTGTGACAAAAGAATGCATGGCGATGCTACATAATCGGACACCACCCAAGCTCAAAGACCCAGGCAATTTTCTCATACGATGTGCAATCGGAAACCACTATGTCGGGAGGGCATTGTGTGATCTAGAAGCAAGCATAAACTTGATGCCTAAGTCAATTTTCCAGAAATTGCGAATTAGAAAAGCCATACATACCACTATAATGTTGCAACTTGCCGATAGATCCTATGTGCAGCCAGAAGGGAAAATTGAGGATATTTTGGTAAAAATTGATAAATTTATTTTCCCTGGTGATTTCCTTATCTTGGGTTGTGATGCAGATGAGAATGTACCAATCATCCTGGGGAGACCATTCCTAGCTACAAGGAGAACTCTGATTGATGTCGAAAATGGAGAGCTGACAATAAGTGTAAACGATCAGCACAAGAAACTCAATGTACTGAACACCATGAAACATGCTGATGACCCAAAACATGGCAGGCAATCCAGACCCTAACTGAGTCAGACATCAACAAAAAATCACACTGCCTCGGCAAGGAAACCGAACACTACCTCGACAGCAACATTGGCCACTGCCGCAACAGTATAATGACAGGACCTAGAGATACTAGGCATAGATTAAAGCATCACTCTGGGCTACACGTCATGAAGGATAAGGAAGTAATCACTTTAGGAGATGCATGCACATGCACTCCTTTGGTGTCTTAACCTTTTCTCTCTATCTTTTTATTTTTAGTTTTAGTTTTTTCTTTTCCATATTTTTAATTTTTCTGTTAGGAATAAGGTTTTATTTTTATTTGTTTTTAGGATGGAGATCAAGAAAGAAAGAAGAGATGAACCCACAGCCAAGTGAGGAGAAACCGCAATCCCAACGGCATGATCTACCAATGGGCAGAAAAATGCAACGACATAACCTGCCAACGGGCTGAAAAAGCCGCAACGACTATATTTGTAACGGGCAGAAGACCGTAACGGGCAGAAACGGAGAAAGCTCACGCATAACCGAGGCATCAACGTACAAACGCTTCGCACCGCCGGAGATAGAGAGATGCTTCAGTAAGCACTTATAGCCCGCCAAGTATGGAAAGAGCAAGGATTCTATTGCTCCGATGAGCAAAATTTCGGCCGCGACCACTATCTCTTCAACAAGGTAGATCACCAAAAGTGGAAAATATTTTGCCTCCAACCCGAACGAGCCAACATAACGGTGGTTCGAGAATTTTATGCCCACAACCCAATTCCGACCACACTTTTTGTTCACGTTCGAGGAAAGGCGATCGAGGTGGATGCTGATGCCATAAACCTCTTTTATGGCATCCACGTAGAAAGGGACGAGCATGCAGAATTTGTCGAGTCATTAACTGAGGAAGACTACGAACACATCAAGGAAGAACTCTGCTATACCGGCACGACATGGAATGTCGGGGCACACAAGGGCTCAGTTAATTGGCGTCAGTTGCGGTCAGAAGAAAAGCTATGGAACACATTTTTCAAACGCCGCCTCATGCCCAACTCGCACAACAGCACTGTCGACCGGCCCAGGCTTGCACTCGTTCACTCTATTTTAAATAATCGTATCATTATTGTTGGTAACATTATATGTCACGAGATTCACCAATGCAGCCAAAAAGAACGCGACCCCCTCTACTTTCCATCACTCATCACCGACCTATGTACCGGACAGGAGGTACCAACTGATGATGCCGATAAGTACACGCCTCCAAGGAAAGGATAGGACAAAGAAACATACTACCGGCTCATGACGATCACGGAGTATGAACCATGGTAATCCACACCGATACATGTGATGAGTATTTATTTTGGTTGTGTTTTTAGTCCTCATTTGGATTAAATATAAGTTTGAGGGACTTAACTGGGTTGTTTTATGTTGTTTTTATGCATGGGACGTGATGCTGAAAATAAGCTGGAATGCTGTAGAAAATGCTGGAGTCATGGGCAGATTCATGGGCATGAATACTGATTGGGCGCCACGTCAGCATCTTCTAGAAACTAACGTCAGCAGCAGTGATAGCTTATCAAGCCGCTTATTAGATAACCTATCATCCGGATTTTAACTTTTAAATTTCAAACTTGGGATAATTATCTTATGTAATTTAAATTAATTTTGAGATTTATCATTTTAGTTTTTAGGGTTTTCAGATACTATAAATACCTCACTTTGGGGGTGAGTTAGACATCAATTGCTCATTGTTCTCTTCTACCTTTGAGTTTAATATAATTCTCTATTTTTCTCCATTTTCATTTTCTCCATTTCCTTTATTATTTAATTAGGTATGGTTTCTTCTCCAACCATGCTTAACTAAATCCTCTTTAGCCAAGAGCAACGCCTAACTCGACTAAACTCGTGAGATTAGAAGAAGTTCGTTCTTTCCTTCAACATTTCTTTTTTCGATTCTCTAAAAAAATTGGCTAGGCAATCGGCCTGGCCTTTAGGAATCTCAATTGTTTTATTCTGAAGCCGTCGTCGAATTAAAAGTAGTTTAGATCCATTGTTGGGGACGAGGAAAAGCTTGTAGCCAATTCAACTCCCTAAGAACAAACTTAGTGGCAGTCCACTAAGGGGAATCAAAATCGGAAAAAATTCTCACCGAGACGATTATCCGAGCACGGGCTTCTCCAGCATTAATTTAGGCTTGAGTTAGCATCGATTGTCGTAGCTAACCAACTAAAGCTTGATTTCAAGGATTGCCCTGGGAGTCGAGTTTACCAAAGAGAAGTAAGTTGCAAGGGTTGGGCCTTGCAGACTGTAACCGGCAAGAAGGTTGAGGAAAAATCCATTTCGGTGATCGAAGATGTCGTGGCAAAGTGTAGCTTGAGGCTAATTCATTTCATAATTCATTTCAATACTTATTTTCGTTATTATTATTTTTCCATTACTCAAATTACTTCTCTAAACCCCCACTTTTATTTTTACAGGTTTCTTGGTCTAAGTTAGAACGAAAGGGTGTTAGAACTCCTATTCCCTGTGGATCGACCCTTACTCTCGCTATACTATTTTTATTCTTATTTATTTGAGTTTAAGGATTTATTTTGACACTATACGACACGTGTCAAAATTGGCGCCGTTTCCGGGGAATACGGCAAAGTACTAATATTGTTTCATTTGATTTATGACCAGGAGCAATCCTGGAGAACAATTTGAACTCATCCCGGAAATCGAAGCACTAGCTCAAAAGTTGCACGCACAAACACTTCGGGAAAAAAAAAAAAACAACGCCAGCAAAGATTTGAATGTGATCTAGAGATCACATCCAAAGTAGAGTCGAACTACGAACCAAATCCAATGGGAGACGAAAATCAAACTATTCGCCAGCTAAATGCGACGCCCGATGGCCAGGAACCAATGTGTATAACCTTTCCAAATGGCGAAACACCGTTCATGCTAAAAACGGGTTTGATCCACCTTTTACCTACTTTTCACGGCTTGCCAACGAAAAATCCTCACAAACATTTGAAGGAATTTCACATGGTTTGTCTAAGCACAAAGCCTCAGGGATTATCCGATGACCAAATTAAACTTAGAGCTTTTCAATTTTCTTTAGCAGACATCGTAAAAGATTGGTGTTTTGTTTTACCCCCCAACTCTGTTACAACCTGGACTGACATGGTTAAACTCTTTCTTGACAGGTTCTTCCCTGCAGCAAAAGCGAGCGAAATAAGGCGCAGCTTCCTGAGCATTCAACAAAAAAGAATATGAATCTTTATATGAGTACTGGGAGAGGTTTAAAAAGTTGTGTGCAAATTATCCACAACATGGATTGTCGGAACAAACCCTTCTCCAGTATTTTTATGAAGGATTGACGCTCATGGATATGAAAGTAATAGATGCGGCAAGCGGCGGAGCACTAGTCAATATGACCCCAACAGCGGCTAAAACACTGATATCAACCATGGCCGCCAACTCGCAAACGTTTAATCAATCTAGCGAACCATCTCGAAGGGTTCGTGAGGTAAGCACGGTTTCTTTAGAAAATAAGATTGATAAATTAGCTGAAATAGTGCAATCTCTTGTTGCAGATAAAAAAAGAACATCTAGACTTTGCGGAATCTGTACTAGTCTAGAACATCCGACAGACTATTGTCTGATGATTCAGGAAGATGATATCGCCCAAGCCAATGCCATAGGAAATGCATATAATCCGGGTGGAGAAACCAGTCAAACTTTGGATACTCAAATAACCATAGGCAAAATCAACCATACCAACAAAGACAACCTTACCCACAACAAAAGACATCTCTAGAAACCTTAGTTGAGTGTTTAGCGATGTCCCAAGAGAAATTCCAAAATCGTACCGAGGCCCACTTACAAGAGTTAGACAAAAAAATGAGCCAGCTAGCCAAGACAGTAAGCCGTCTTGAATCCAAAGGTAAACTTCCTTCACAAACCGAGACAATCCCAAAAGAAAATGTTAATGCCATCACTCTTCGGAGTGGCACCATTGTCGAACCCAAAACCTCGGAGGTAAACGCCCAAAAAGACAAGTCAACTTTACCCATCAAAAAAGATACGCCAAACCTTTCCGTCGAGATTAATGAAAAGAGACAAACAAGCAGAAGAAAAGGAAATCCTAGATGTGTTTCAAAAAGTAGAGATCAATATTCCACTCCTCGACGTAATCCAAAAAATCCCAAGGTATGCTAAGTTCCTTAAAGATTTATGTACTAATAAAAATCCTCTTATTGGAATTGAGAAGGTTAATCTAGGAGAGCATGTATCGGCGGTCTTCCAGCGAAAGTTGCCACCAAAATTTAAGGACCAGGGTATGTTCGCCATTCCCTGCAAAATCGGTAAAGTGGGTATTAAACGAGCAATGTGTGACTTAGGGGCCTCTATTAATGTTATGCCCCTTTTATTTTATAACTCACTTTCTGCTGAGCCTTTGAAGGATATGAAGGTGACCATACAAGTGGCAGACATATCCATAATTTACCCAGAAGGATTACTGGAGAACGTCTTGGTAAAGGTAAACGATTTGATCTTTCCGGCGGATTTCTATGTTATTGACATGGAAAACGACTGGACCAATAATTCTTCTGAGATCCTCCTTGGCCGCCCATTTTTAGCACTAAAAATATGAAAATCGATGTAAGAAGTGGGATCCTTAAAATGGAATTCGATGGCGAGGTGGTAAAATTTTACGTTTACAAAGCTATGAGACATCCTGAAAATATTGCTAGTTTGAACTTTGTTAATGTCGTTGAGCCTGCCATACATGATTTCTTTGAATCTAGTTTTACTAACTTTATGGATGATTTGTGCAGAGAAATCGTAGATTCTGACGACGAAGACAGGGAGTGTGAAAATATTTGTTCAGTGAATAAAGATTTAATACTTACTGCATCCTAGTCTAAACCTTTACCTTCTATGTTGCAGGCACCTGAGATTGAACTTAAGCAACTACCGGAGCATCTAAAGTATGCATTTTTTGGGGAAATGGAGACCTTATCGGTTATCATCTCGACCAAGTTGTCCAAAGAAGAGGAGGAAGATCTGCTAACAGTGTTGCGAGCACATAAGGAAGCTATTGGGTGGACCGTTGCAGACATCAAGGGCCTTAGTCCCTCCACTTGTATGCACAAGGTAAAGATCGAAGATGGAGCTAAGCCATCTCGACAAGGACAATGCCGCCTGAACCAACCAATGATGGACGTGGTTAAACAAGAGATACAAAAGAATCTCGATGCGGACATAATCTATCCAATTTCGGATAGTGACTGGGTAAGCCCGATCCACGTAGTTTCTAAAAAAACTGGAGTCACGGTAGTCAAGAACCAAGAAGGTGAGTTGGTCCCAACAAGAGTCCAAAATGGTTGGCGAGTCTGTATAGACTACAGGAAGTTGAACTCTCTAACTCGAAAAGAGCATTTTCCACTTCCTTTTATTGACCAAATGATTGAGAGATTAGCCGATAAAATTTACTATTCTTGTCTTGATGGATTTTTAGGGGTTTTCTAGATTCTTGTGGTGCCAGAAGATCAGGAGAAAACGACCTTTACATGTCCTTTTGGCACATTCTCTTATCGTCGAATGCCATTCGGGCTTTGTAACGCGTCAGCCACATTCCAAAGGTGCATGGTGAGCATTTTCTCGGATTACATCGAAAAAGGTATAAAGGTATTCATGGACGATTTTACGGTTTACGATAATTCCTTTGGAGAATGTTTATTAAACTTAACAAATATGCTAAAAAGATGCCTTGAATTTAACCTTGTTTTAAATTACGAAAAGTGTCATTTCATGGTAGATAAAGGGCTAATTCTTGGACATATAGTTTTTTCTAAAGGTATTACTGTTGATAAAGCTCAAACGGGTGTTATACGCTCGCTTCCTTACCCCACAACTGTGAGGGATATTCGATCCTTTCTTGGCCATGCAGGGTTTTACAGTAGGTTTATTAAAGATTTTTCGAAGTTGGCACAACCCCTCTGCAGTCTATTACAAAAAGACCAACCCTTCAATTTTGACGAGAAATGCAGGGAGGCATTTGACATACTTAAAGAGAAGCTTGTAAATGCACCTATCGCCCAACTACCAAATTGGAACCTCTCGTTCGAACTGATGTGCGACGCTTCCGATTTTAGCGTTGGAGTCGTGTTAGGTCAAAGGATCGGAAAAGAACCGCATGTTATAGCATATGTGTCACGCACTTTGGATCATACACAGAAAAACTATTCAACAACGGAAAAAGAACTATTTGCTATTGTTTTTGCCTTAGAAAAGTTTAGATCTTATTTGCTTGGTACTAAAATCATTGTTTTTTCTGGTCATGCAGCTTTACGCTTTTTGATGAGCAAAAAGGAGGCAAAACCGAGATTGAACCGGTGGATTTTACTACTCTAAGAGTTCAACCTTGAAATTAAAGATAAGAAGGGATGCGAAAACCTTGTTGCAGACCATTTGAGTTGCATCCCATTATCTATATCGGATCCACCAGTTATAGAAGAGTTCCCTTACGAAAGATTGATGGCAACTCAAGTAAGCGTACCATGGTTCGCATACATGGTAAATTACTTGGCCACGGGTAAGATGCCACAATATTTACCGAGAGCGGAGGTTAAACGGTTAAAAAGGGAACCCCGATTCTTCATTTGGGATGATCCTTATCTCTGGAAACATTACTCGGATGTGGTAATTAGAAGATGTGTAGCAGAAAGTGAGGTAAACTATATCCTAAACTTCTGTCATTCTTATTCTTGTGGTGGGCATTTCGGGCCTAAACGTACTACGCATAAGATTCTTGAGTGTGGTTTTTACTAACCTAACATTTTTTGTGATGCTTACTTATTTTGTAAATCTTGTGAAAAATGTCAGAGGGTTGGTAACTTGAGTCGACGAAATGAAATGCCACTTAATCCCATTATTGTATGTGAAATATTTGATGTTTGAGGATTAGATTATATGGGTCCCTTTGTCTCTTCATTCGGCAATTTTTATATAATTCTTGCAGTGGATTATGTTTCTAAATGGGTTGAAGCTAGAGCTACCCGAAATAATGATGCTAAAACCATTGTTAAGTTTTTAAAGGAATCTATCTTTTGCGGGTTTGGCACACCGCGGGCGATAATAAGCGACCGAGGGAAGCATTTCATTAACCGAATAATTGGCGCTCTCATGAAGAAGTTTGGCGTCACCCACCGGATTTCGACTTCTTACCATCCGCAAACAAATGGTCAAGTGGAGGTGTTGAATCGAGAGATAAAGACCATACTCGAAAAAATCGTGAAGCCAGATCGCAAAGATTGGAGCCTCAAGCTGTCTGATGCGTTGTGGGCATACCGTACTGCGTACAAAGGCCCCATCGGGATGCCGCCTTACTGTCTCGTCTACGGTAGACCATGTCACCTACCGGTCGAGCTGGAACATCGCGCATTTTGGGCAATTCAACAATGCAACATGGAAATGGATGCGATTGGAAGGGAACGCAAGTTGCATATTTAGGAGCTCGAGGAAATCCGGAAACACGCTTACGATAGCGCATAAATTTTAAAAGACAAAACAAAGGATTTCCACGATAAAAACATTGCATTTAAATCTTTTGCCGTTGGTCAAAAAGTTCTATTATTTAATTCTAAATTCAAACTTTTTGTAGGTAAGTTGCGGTCCAAATGGCTCGGACCATTCACCGTTGTTCAAACTTTTCCACATGGAGCGGTAAAAATTCAAGATACTGAAGGACATAGCTTTAAAGTCAATGGAGAACGGTTGAAGCAATTTTACGAAAATGTTCCAATTGGTTTAATTGAAGAAATTCGTTTCGAGGAACCAAACGCATGAATAAGGTCGTCAAGCTAGCGACGATAAACAAGCGCTGAATGGGAGGCAACCCATTTCTTTTTTTCTTTTACTTTAATTGTTTTTATTTTATTTTTATTTTTTTCTATTTTTATCTCCTTTTACTTTTCTTTAAATTTATGTCATTTTTTCTATTTTTATTTAATTTATCTGATCTCTAATTTATTTTGTTCACAGATAATTTAGGTTGACCGAATAAAGGCATGAGAAGCTATCTTTATCAACAAGATTTTGTGGGCTCAATTCTTAGAACTCAAATTTAAAAAAGAAAAAAAATCAGGATTATCCCTTTATCCCTTTATTCCCCACCCAATCACTTCACCCATATTTTAAACTAAAAAAACATATATATATATATATATATATATATATATATATATTTCTTCCCGTGGACCCTACCCATACCATTCTTATCTCCGGTCAAACCTATTCCACCTCCAAATTTAAACCAAATACACTCATCCCTTCAAATATTCCGTGGACCCTATCCAAACTTAAAAAAGAACTCTTACCTACACAAGTCCCCTTCACGTCAAAACACCCAACCACCCTCTTTAAACCCTTTTTATTTTTTTCACCATCAGTCGCACAAACAACCATAGCCATCTCCTTCGTGATTTCCCTAGCACCAATATGCCATGCACCCGTGACCAAGCCTGCCGGCTCCCACAGTAGCCACCGCTCGTCATCGGTGGCCGCCGCCGCTTTGCACCGCCGCAATTCGTGTCCCTAAGTAGCGATTCTGAGCTGCAACAGCCGCCAACCAATCCCCCACCTCCTCTCGAGCGTCACACCGTCATGGGCACAACCCAACCCTTCGATAGAAACGTTTCTGCCACCTCCCTGAACCACCGTTCCCTGCGACCAGCATCACCACCATCACCATGTTTCATTCACTTGAGACACAAGAGTCGTCCGACTCTTCGCACCACCACTCGCAACACCCACCTCCATCACCACAGCCCCGTCCGACCGTGAGGAGGGGCACTCCCTCGCACAGATCAAGAGCACCATTCACTGCCGCACTGCTCGTGCCGTTCACAATGGTGAGGCCGAAGCTTCATCGCACCGCCAACCAGCACACCCACCATCACTATCGTCACCCTCGTTCCACTCCTTGACCTTCGAGGCACTGGTCGGTTCATCGTAGAACCATTCTCAGCCCGTGCCATCGCCAAACCGTGTTCCATCCTTCAGCATGCACACGAACACGTCCATGAACTCAGACCACAATTTCGCAGCCGATATGGCCAATGAGGTAAACTTTGATTTTTTTTTTCAGCCTTTATTAATTTTTCACCCCATTTATGGATTTTCAGAGCAAACGCATGACGAGTTCGCCTCCAATAACCACACTCGATCGGAGAATGCTCAACTGAATTCGCCACCTCACGAGCAAAATGACATGCCATCGGATCAAGAGGAACCTCAACGACGAGGCCAAAGATTTACAACACCAAACAATGAAAGTTTGAAAGGATTCTTGCACTTTACCGGAAACGAACTTGAAGTATTTAATCGTATCCGACATCGTACACTTCCGGTTTGTAAGTATATTCCCACTCAAACTCTAGAGCGTTTGCACTTACGTGAGTCAGTAATGTCACTTTTCGATAACATTGGTTGGCGTCTGTTTCCGACAATTACCTGTGATACGTATTGCGAATTGTTACTTGAATTTTATTCTACTTTTACATTTGATCATAGTCGTGCAAGGTCTCTCGATACACCTAATGTGATATCTTTTCGGCTCTTGGGCCAGTACTTTCGGTTGTCTATTACTGAATTTAATGTTTATATGGGTTTTGTCACTAACGTTTCAGACCCTAATTATCAAACTACACTTTTAGACATACCGCATGACTTTGATAATTACCTTCCCTTGGAGACTTTGACAGGTTTTGCAGGTTCTCAATACAATCCGAAAATGACAAAGGACCACGACATTCATAGCCCTGCCTTACGCTATATCCATCGGTTCCTCGCTTACAATCTTTCTGGCAGAAACGACACTCCCTCAACCTTGAGTAAGACTGAGTTAGTTTTTCTCTGGTGTATGCAGGTAAATATCAAGGTAAATCTTGGCTTTTGGATGGCCTACATGTTTCATCATGTAGCGCAAACCACTAGGCCACGACCATTAATTTTGGGTCCTTACATTACTCATTTAGCATTACGCATTTATCCTGCTACTTTTGACCCATCTCAGTTTACTTACGCTTTTTCTATGAGTGCCTTAGATAAGAAATGCCTAGACGTCATGAGATTACTTACAGGAACTCCTGATGCACCGTATATTGTTCCCCAGGCACTCTCCCGACTCGTAGAGAACGAGTTTTTCAAAGACGAGCCCAAACACGACCAACACAAGAGGACCAACCCCGACGAGATATGGATGAGCGACTCAACTCCATAGAGACTGACTTGGCCGAGATCCTATCCTATCTTTGCCCTAACTCTTCCCGCGTACGACGAGGCCGCGGTCGTGGCCGCAATTAATTAAAGGAGTCTCTCTTTTCCTCTCTTTTACTTTAAATTATCATTTTGGGACAATATGCATCAAGTGAGGGGAGGGAGATATGCTTGTCAAATTTTTCATATTGCTTATTCGTGTGGTTGTTCTCTTGTTTTCTTGATTTTATTTAATTTAAGTTACTTGTTTAAATCCTTAGTTTGACCTTGTCTCATTGTTTCCATATGATTTTGTATCTCTCTTGTTAGAAATTTTAAGTTGCATGATAGATTGTGGCATGATTAATTTTTCCTTTAAATCTTTTTTATGGCATTCCTCGCACTATTAATTGACGTGATGCTTACCTAGGTACAATAGACAATTTTTGTGAGTTTTGAGCCTAATGAGCATGCATTATTTTTGCTCTTTGTTTCTTTGAGTGTGCCTAGCTAAATTAGTTGCATTCTAGAACTTGTGTTTAAATTCTTTTTGAGATTACATTGATTGAATATGATGCTTAAATATGATTGAGGCACTAGGTTTTAACCCTTTCTCTTCCCAAACAAATTGCCTACCCTTTGATTAATTTCCCTTAGTGAAACAATTTTGAGCCTTGGCCTTTTTCTTGAATTCACCATATTTTAGCCTACTCCATTTTTCTTATTATTTCCATTATTTTTGTCCCTTTTTCAAGACAAAATTTTCTCCATATATATATACTGCATAACAGTTTTGATTCGAATGAAAAAAGAAAAAAAACAGTTTCGAATAAATTTTTGGGATGATTTTTGTCTTGAATTTTAACCCTTATTTTTCGGCCTTTATCCTACTCGAACCTTAGCCCCGTTACAACCCTTTTAAGACCTCTTGATTTTTGCATCACATTCATACTTGGTAGTGGAGATTAGATTTAACAACAAGCCTATGGTAATGCTCTAATTAGTTTTGGCCCGAGTGATTTTCTCTACCCTTAAACACTTTGAGTGACATGAGCGATTCCTTGTGATGGTACTTGGTTTGCATCGTTGATGTTAGTAGGGTATTGGAATGTCGTTTTGCTTAAATTTCTAAATCTTGCCATTTATCTATTTGCTCCTTATTTTCTTTCATGTTTAGATGTTTAATCATATCGGAAACTTTGAGACTTCGTGAAATTAAGGATGACAACTTGAGCTTAGATTTATTAATTTTGAGATACTTGAGGAGAAGCATCGGATAAGTAAGGGGGAATTTGATGAGTATTTATTTTGGTTATGTTTTTTGTCCTTATTTCGATTAAATATAAGTTTGATGGACTTAACTGGGCTGTTTTATATTGTTTTCATGCAGGGGACGTGATGCTGGAAATAAGCTGGAATGCTGCAAAAAATGCTGGAGTCATGGGCAGATTCATGGGCATGAATCAGGGCATGAATGTTGACTGGGCGCCACGTCAGCATCTTCTAGAAACTGACGTCAGCAGCAGCGATAGCTTATCAAGCCGCTTATCAGATAGCCTATCATCCGGATTTTAATTTTTAAATTTCAAACTTGGGATAATTATCTTATGTAATTTAAATTAATTTTGAGATTTATCATTTTAGTTTTTTAGGGTTTTTAGATACTATAAATACCCCACTTTGGGGTGAGTTAGACATCAATTGCTCATTGTTCTCTTTTACCTTTGAGTTTAATATAATTCTCTATTTTTCTTCATTTCTATTTTCTCCATTTCCTTCATTATTTAATTAAGTATGGTTTCTTCTCCAACCATGCTTATATAAATCCTCTTTAGCCAAGAGCAACGCCTAACCCGACTAAACTCGTGAGATTAGAAGAAGTTTTTTCTTTCCTTCAACATTTCTTTTTTCGATTCTCTGCAAAAATTGGTTAGGCAATCGGCCTAACCTTTAGGAATCTCAATTGTTTCATTCCGAAGACGTTGTCGGATTAAAAGTAGTTTAGATCCATTGTTGGGGACGAGGAAAGGCTTGTAGCCAATTCAACTCCCTAAGAACAAACTTAGTGGCGGTCCACTAAAGGGAATCAAAATCGGAAACAATTCTCATCGAGATGATTATTCGAGCACGGGCTTCTCCAGGATTAATTTAGGCTTGAGTTAGCATCGATTGCCGTAGCTAACAAACTAAAGCTTGATTTCAAGGATTGCCCTGGGAGTCGAGTTTACCAAAGATAAGTAAGTTGGAAGGGTTGGGCCTTGCGGACTGTAACAGGCAAGAAGGTTGAGGAAATATCCATTTCGGTGATCGAGGATGTCATGGCAAAGCGTAGCTTGAGGCTAATTCATTTCATAATTCAGTTCAATACTTATTTTTGTTATTATTATTTTTCCATTACTCAAATTACTTCTCTAAACCCCCACTTTTATTTTTACAAGTTTCTTGGTCTAAGTCAGAACGAAAGAGTGTTAGAACTCCTATTTTCCGTGGATCGACCCTTACTCTCGCTATACTATTTTTATTCTTATTTATTTGAGTTTAAGGATTTATTTTGACACTATACGACGCATGTCAACAGGGCCCTGCCGCGGCAGCATCCATGGAAGATGTTCTAGAGACACCACAATCCACTACCCCGGCAACCACCCTCCAACAAATTACCGAGAAATTGGAGGACATGGACAGACGACAACGCCTATGTATGGCCTTTGCAAGGGACTTCACCTTCTTCATTGTCCAAGTAATTCAAGAGAAGTTCCTTGTCTACACCGTTCAGTTCCCTCAGTTTCCTACCGTCGTCTCTACCGTAGCCACCCTAGAGCCACATGTCGCAGCCACTCTAGCGCCTCATGCCAGAGCCACACCTGCCACCGCCACTGCCCAGGCCTCACCAAGGCCCTATGTCGCTGCAACCACCACCTCCTCTTCCGTGGCCAGAAAGACCAAGGGCAAGGCTTATCTAGACACTCATATGGATTCGCCGGTCGGGACAGAAGGCTTCTCCAATTGGACTGAATAGGCCCAATCCGTCCTCCGAAAATTCGAAACTGCCAAACGCCAGGCATCCGCCTTGGAGACCATGGAGGAACTCCACATTGACACGGATGGAGAAGAGGAAGTCACCGCCCCAACCAAGCCAACCCCCCTCCCCCCCACGCGCATCCAACCGCCAAGAGAAACAAAGAGAGTCAAGCATACGGCATGCAAGGGGAGAAAACTGATCTTACAAAGCGATGACGATCACTCATCCGAGTCTATCTAAGTTCTTTCTCTCTTGCCCTTATTTTAATGCCCTTAATTGTTGTGCTTAATTTTTTCAATAATTGCATATGTTATTAAAGCATTGAGGGCAATGCTTCTCTCAAGTTTGGGGGTGTAGGTTCTGCTGCCGAGAGGCATTGTTCTATCGCGGAATATTAATATCATTGTTATGCAGTTATGTTCTATACTTGTCAATTTTTTACTGTACATATTGCCTTAGCCGAATGAAGCTTATGCCTCGGCAATGCTCTTTATCAATTGCCTTAGTTTAATTTAATTGAATTTTCTATCTTGGCCATAGATATCTCTCTTCTTATCATAGTTTTGAACTATTTAGAGCCTTTAATTTTAGGATGCATAAGGAAGATTACTTAGGATCATACTACGAGATTAGAAATTTAAATATACTTTTGTGACTTGTATAATTTAAGGAGTTCTAGGACACTTAGGACATAAACTTGCTTAGAAAGAACGTTTTGGGTAAAAAGTTAAAGGTGCCTAACACAAGCTCTAGCTTAAGGAAGCCCTAGAGGTGCCCGCCGTCGGCTCTAGGCTAATCACTAGAGGTGCCCGAAATTGGTTCTAGTAGGTTAGATTGCTTGAAAAAAAAGTATTTACCCACGTTAAGTAGGTTAATGCTTAAGTCTTTGCTTAGAACCCGAATAATCATCTTGTTCACAATGCATGCACACACTCACAAATCTTATAGTTTGATTCCAGGGAATTCCTAAGGCATCCAAAGACTTAAGGGCTGAGCATTCTTTGTCATGGTTTGAAGAGAAGAAGGAAAAGTAAGACCAAGGAGAAATTTCACAAAGATTAAGATTTTGGCAATTGATGGTTTGCATTGCTTGAGGACAAAAGTCCTATATTTTCACCCTTTTTACATGGCAATCATTGCTTCACCTACACCCATTTGAGTGGCATTATGGCCTTATATGCATTAATTACACTGCCTTTACCTTTGATCATGATATTTGATTTATTTGATGAAAAGGTATTGTTTTAATGCATGTTTGGTACATGCGCAGATTTACACACTTTCGGGGCAGGTGATGCTAAGCGGGAAATGAAGAAAAGGAAAAATGGTACAGAACAAGCGCGAGACAGATCCAGATCAAGCCAAGCCAAAGATGACAGCTTCTACTAAAGGTAGCTGAATTATGAAGAGGAAACCTTACGGAGTAGATCCAATGACAGACCCCTGTCGAGGCAGTGCACAGACCAACCTGTCGGAGGGCAAAGCATGCAAAGTAGTAGCCGATTTGAAGAGCATAAAACAATGGATTTTTTTACATACTTTGCGTGGCGATCGGAGCACGAGAAGATGATGAAAACATAGAAGGAAGGTTAAAGATGGAATTTGGCCAAAGTGGATAAAGGCATGAAAATTAAAGAGATTCACCTCTTTAATGAAAGCAAGTCCAAGTCTAACTTAACTTCCTATCCAAGAAGGACTTTTCCCTACTCCTCTTCCTATTTAAGAAAGGCTTGACGCACACAAGAGAGAGAGGTCGGAGTCGAAGAGTAGAAGATTTAGAGCTTGAGATTAGGCTTAGTCGTGTGTTCTCCATGTCCATCTTGTTCTAAACTTTCTTAGGGTTAAGATTATTTTGCTTAGTAGTTGTGAGAAGACAATTGTACTTTGTTTAAGTTTTTAATGTAACTTAGTTCAAGGTTTGCTTATTCTTGTCATTGATCTTATTCTTGCAATCTCATCGAGAGTGAGTATTGTAAGGTTATCTATTTGTTTAATATCGAGAGAGTTAAACTCAAGAAACGAATAAGCATGGTTTTCATCCCAAGGGTGGAAGCTAACTCAGCTTAGAGATAAGTTAGAGTTTCAACGACAAAAAGAAGCGTGAGATTGGTTGGTGTTTATCCTTGGTTTACGCCGAGAGGTATTATTAAGGCCTATTAATCAACATTGCCACGACTTAGAGATAAGAAGGAGCCATCGAAGGACGCTTTGTCGAACCTTGACAACATCTACCGACCAGCAAGGGATTGTCGAGGCAGCCCATCTTATTGCCACAACAGGGACGAAGGTCACTACCGAGGCATTTTGGTGATCATTGCATCTAAAGACCGAGACAAGTCAATTGCTTTCCACACTACGACGTAATCTAATTCGGCCCATTCTCTCATCCTTGACTTCTCAATATTTACTTGTTTACTTTAGTTTATGATCTTTAGTTTAATTAAAACCTAAAACTCTTCTACTTGTGTTTTTACTTTTACTTTTCGTTTCCGGTTCAAGAAGATAAACGAAGGAAGCCATCCCAATCCCTATGGAGACGATACTTTAATACTTATCATTATATTACTTGAGATGTGCATACTTGCACTAATTGTGAAGCTCCTTTTATAGGCAACACAATATGTCCTTCCAACCAGGAGTACAAGATCACTGAATTAAGTGAGCATGTTTGCAAAGATCAAATGTTTTCCATGAGTCGAAAAAATATAATGAAAAAGTATAATTGCTTATCTGGATTGAGCGAGCAAACGTGTGGAAAAATTAATTCTGAGAAAAAGAATTCAAAAAGTAAAAGAAATGAGACATGCATTTAAGTTTTAGGCATCCCTAGGGGCATGCACATCATAATTGCATTGTATATTGCATTTTTAGGTACATGAAGGACCTTTGAGCAAAAGAACATGCCTATTCGTTCGGGCGCAAGGAGAATGGAATCTGCTTATCTATTCGAGCATAAAGAGAATAGAGCCCGCTTATTCATCCAAGTGTAAGGAGGATGGAACCCTTTTTCAGAATCTACTTACCTATTCGAGCATAAGGAGAATAGAACCCGCTTCTTCATCCAAGCGTAAGGAGGATGAAACCTTTTTTAAAAAAAAAACCTTCTCACCTATTCGGGCACCTGGAGAATGGAACTTGCCTATCCGTTAAGGCATTTGGAGAATGGAACCTGCTTACTCATCCGAGTATGAGGAGGATGGAACCCTTTTTTAAAGCCTGGTTATACATCCGAACATGAGAAGGATGGAACCTTTTTTCAATCTGCCAATCTAGAACCCGCTTATTCATCCAAGCATAAGGAGGATGAAATTTTTTAGAAGATTTATATATCCATCTGGGCGTAAAGAGAATGGAGGTTGCTTATTCATCCAAGCATAAGGGGATGAAATTTTTCAAAAGATTTACATATCCATTTAGGTGTAAGGAAAATGGAGTTTGCTATTTCATCCAAACATAAGGAGGATGAAATTTTTCATAAGAATCAACTCATCTATTCGGGCATTTGGAAAATAGAACTCTGCTCATCTATTCGGGCATTTGGAAAATAGAACCCTGCTCATCTATTCGGGCATTTGGAGAATAGAACTCAGCTCATCTATTCGGGCATTTACAGAATAGAATCCTACTCATCTATTCAGGCATTTGGAGAATAAAACCTTGCTCATCTATTCGGGCATTTGGAGAATAGAACTCAACTCATCTATTCGGGCATTTGGAGAATATAACCCTGCCTATCCATTCGGGCATTAGGAGAATGGAACCAATCAGCAAATCAGTGAAAATCAGTGTCTTTTGGTCTTTGCTCTATCTCTGTTTCACAGAGATGAGCAAAGAGGGACATCTGTTGTCACTGAATTTTCACCCCATTTTTTACTTACTTATTATTATTATTATTATTATTATTATTATTATTATTATTATTATTATTATTATTATTATTATTATTATTATTATTATTAGAATCAGAATTAGAATTAAAATCCCAAAAATATATAAATAATAAAACCCATTTTCCCACCATAAAATTAAAAAAGTTTCATAAAACTCGTCTCTAAAAACAAACCCATTTTTATAAATAGGGACCCATTAAATTAATTGCCCACTCTAAATAAAATAAATGATCCATTTTAAGCCCAAAAAATAAATATTTTAAGCCCAATTAACCCATTTTTTATTCCTTGTGTGCAGATTCAATAGGGAGCGTTGGATCTAGGGCATTAAGGATCAAGGGACCAGATTGGATCAAGCAAAATAAGAAAAGGGAAATGGGTACCAGCCCGCGCCGCCACGCGCCTGGCGCGTGCGCGTCACGCGCGTAGGGCTGGTGCCCCAAATCTCGTTCGAAATGAAGCATGAACGACTACCGTCCCTGGTTGCAGTGGCTACGGGTCACGACGACCGACGAGACTGGTGTCGTTCGGCTCGTCACGGCCGGCCAAACCCGATGCCACCAACCATGTCCCTCACCGTCGCCGATAACTCATCCAATCGAAAGAAAGGGTTTGAACCCAAATTTAATTTAGGATGAAATTCATCTTTAAATCTGAACCAAATCGGATGATTTTTAGGGTTTTTTACCGAGGATCAAGCCCTTTGTCGGATTATGGCCTCACTTTTGAGATTGAATCCCGAATTTGCCTTGAATTGCAAGCCCTAGTTCTAGTATAAATACCCTCTTTCCCCATTGAGTTCATCACCAATTCACCATAATACACCAAGAAGAACACACCAAAATTCATCCAAAAATCACCTTTGAAAAATCATCTGAAATTGCTAGAAACTGTTCGAGTTTGGAGTAGCTTTGGTTGGAATTTTTGGGTTGGAAGCAAGTTTTTTCGGTGGCAATTGGAATCGGTTCGAGTGGAGATAGTTCGAGATTTCTACACTCTCGGTATTTTTCTTTTCATGTGCATTTTAAATTTATTTTTCCTGGTTAAATTTTTGTTCGTTCATGTTTTAGGTTGCGGTTTTTGTTGGAGATCGAATTTTTTGTTCGGTAACTTTTTTACTCATTGTTTGTTTTTTATATGTTTTGTCTTCGATTTAAAAAGATGCTAAGAACTTATAAAAATTAATAATATGACTTTGTTCATCTCATTGAAAAAAACCTAAAGAGGTGTTGTTGTTAAATTAAAAGTTTTTTTTTAGAAAAAAAGTTAAAATGCTTAAAATAAGATAAGTTTGTTTTTTTAAACATAAAGTTTGTTCTAAAAAGTCGAAAAATGAATAAATACACTTTTAATAAATAAGTTTTTTATTCATGAATAAAAAAAATATGTGAAAATAATTAATAAATCTTTAACTTCAATAAATAAAGGTTTTAATAAACATTCTTCCAAAATATAAAAATCTAGAAAACTTTTAAAGTAAAGTAAAATAAAAAAGATTTTGAAAAGTACTTAAAAATCCAAAAAAACATAAAAGACATAAAAATTTTGAAAATAAAAGGGTTTTGAAAAAAACTTAAAAATAAAAAAAATAAAAAGGGCTTTAAAACATAAAGATTTTGGAAGTAAAAGGTTTTGAAAAAACCTCAAAAATAGAATAAAAGGGGATTAAAAATTTTCAAATAAAAAATATAAAGCTTCTCAAGGAAATTTTAATCAAAGGTGGTGAAATCTTGGGTGATCCATCCAAGGGGGTAACTAATAGATCCTCTCTCAAACTTATGAATCATGTTGCATTTATCTCATGCATAGAACCTAAAAATATCAAAGAAGCATTAAAAGATGATTTCTGGATATTGGCTATGCAAGAGGAACTTAATCAATTTTAGAGAAGTAAAGTATGAACATTAGTTGATAGGCCTAGTAATCAATCTACTATAGGAACTAAGTGGGTATTTAGAAACAAACTAGATGAGAGTGGTAACATAGTGAGAAACAAGGTTATCATGATTCTTGCATTTGGGATGCTTCTTGATGAAGCATATGCACTCGTAGCTAGAATGGAAGCTATTAGGAAGCTTCTTGCATTTGCATGCTATCATGATTTCAGGCTTTTTCAAATGGATGTAAAAAGTGTTTTTCTAAATGGTTTTATAAATGAAAAGTGTATGTTGAACAACCACCCGGTTCTGAAGATCCAAATTTTCCAAACCATGTTTTTAAACTAACAAAAGTTTTATACGGTTTGAAATAAGCTCCTAGAGCTTGGTATGAAAGACTTTCAAACTTTTTAATTGAAAAAGGCAAGGTGAATACTACACTTTTCATTAAAAGATATGGCAATGACATCATAGTAGTTCAAATATATGTTGATGATATTATTTTTAGTTCTACTAATAAATTTTACTACCAAGAATTTTCTAAGTTAATGCAAGGTGAATTTGAGATAAGCATGATGGGAGAGCTCTCATTTTTCTTCGGGTTCCAAATCAAGCAAAGGAAATATGGCACCTTCATTAATCAAGCTAAATACATCAAGGATATGCTCAAGAAGTTCGGCTTGGAGAATGTGAAGCCTCAAGCCACTCCTATGAGCTCATCAATTAAGCTTGACAAGGATGAATGAGGTAAGTGTGTTGATTCTAAGCTTTATTTTTCCATGATTGGATCTTTGCTTTACCTTACTACAAGTAGACCTGATATCATGTTTAGTGTTTGCTTGTGTGCTAGGTTTCAAGCTAGTCCTAGAAAATCACACCTGCCATTAAGAGAATCTTTAGATACCTTAGAGATACACCTAATTTAGGTCTTTGGTATCCTAGAGACTCTTCCTTTGACCTCCATGCCTTCTCCGATGCAGATTATGGGGGATGTAAGATAGATAAGAAAAGTACCACCGGAACATGTCAATTTATAGGCAGTATGCTCGTATCTTGGTTCTTTAAGAAAAAAAATAGCGTAGCCTTATCTACCACCGAAGCGGAGTACATATCCTTAGGGAGCTATTGTGCTAAATTTCTTTGGATGAAACAACAACTCTTAGATTATGGTGTTCAAGTAGATATCATACTTCTTAAGTGTGACAACACTAGTGCCATTTATCTCACTAAGAATCCCATCCAACACTCTAGAACCAAACATATAGAAATTAGACATCATTTCATTAGAGATCATGTCTTGAAAAATGATGTAGTTCTAGAATATGTTGATACCTTGAACCAATTAGCGGATATATTTACCAAGCCTTTAGATAAAGAACATTTTTGGACCCTTAGGAGAGATTTAGGTTTAAAAAGCCTTCTTTGACCCTTTTAGGTCTTAAATGGCCAAAATTATGCTTAAAATTAATCGATGCTCATGTTTATGTTGATTTGCCTTCTTTTGCATCTATGCTTGTTATTAGAGGGAGTATACATCAGTTTTAGTCATTAAATCTTGCTCATATATCATTCACATGCATTTAGGGTCGTTCAATGTTGAATTTTTGGACTTAAAACTATCCAAAATGCATTTTTTTAGTAATGGCGTACCAATACAGCTACAAGCGTATCGATACGGGTTCGTCAATGGGAAGTGATACAGTTCAAATTGTATCGATACGGTCACACGAATCGATATGGTATTAAGAATTAATTTAAAATTAGGGCAAGGCGTATTGATACACTCTACAAGCGTACCGATACGGTTTCGGCAGAAACTTAAAATCGGGCTTTTAAATGAGGAATCACTTTTACATTAAAACTTACCCTCTTTTTCTCTTAAAACCTGTGTCGAAAATGCCTATAAAAACCCCATCAATCTCTCTAATTCTTCACATGAAACCTAAAATCAATTGAGGGTTTTTCATCAACACATCAAAGCCAAGCTTTGCTAGCAATCTAGTGCATTCTCATCTCATCATTCATCCATTCTCCATAACTCAAGGTATAAACCCTTTTTCTTTTTCTTTTTAATTTTTCGTTTAATTTCATTTGCTCTTTTCAATTGATTTTTGTATAAAATGTATACATATATTATGGGTTTTCAAGTTTTTTCAAAAAATCTTTAAAATTCGAAATTTTTTTATTAGAATATAAAATTATATTGTATATTTTTCAAATCTGTTTTTCAAAATTCTTTTCACCAAAATTTCTTTTATACGTGTATATATTTTTAACCTATAAAATATAGTATTTTTATAAATACCTTGAATTATTGGAATTTATCTTTGGATTGAATGTGATGATAATTACATACATGTTCGAATTGTTTTGATGTTGTTTTCAGGATTATGGCACCTAAAAAGAGAGCGAGAAGATATTTAGCCTCTACCTCTGAAACCTGTCGAAGATAATGAGGGTAATTCTAAATCGAACCTCCCTTTCATAATCCAAAGTAGTTTTCTTAATCTTTCAGATTTGACACGTTACAAGATTTTTCAAGGTTTTACTCTTAGGGAAGAACGCGTCGTCTCAATCCTGTTTTTAAATTCTGAATGTTTTAAATTTGAATACCTTGGTTTGTTTCGAAGATAGAAACTTATGAACTTTTTGAGCCTACCCCCGATTGTATATCGAAACCTTATCATAATCTTCTTTTCAAATGCCAAGTGTATTCATGATGTTAAACGAGAACATGTTGTTGCCATTGAATCTCATCTTATAGGCAAAACTTTTCAAATTAATCAAAACGTTCTTTTTTGTAACCCCCTCGTCCCGGTCTGGCCAGATGACCGGTCCGAGTGGGCCACACGGGGAAAACCAAAGTGAAACCCGCTAAGGCTCCCCTTCGGTTAGCAACCCTATCTTTTTTTTATCTTTTCTAGATGCCTTTATTAAATCCTATGTGTTGGGGCGCGCAACGAACAAACATAGATACAGGAACCCACAAGACATGCAATTAAACAGCCCAAATTTTTCCTTTTCAAGCAGGCCGTATCGATACACCTACAAAGGGTATCGATACGCCTTGACCAAGGTCAACCCAACAGTCAACTCCGGGAAGACCGTATCGATACAGCCCTTGAGCGTATCGATATGCCTTTCTCGGTCAACTCTACTTGGTCAACGAGGTAGGATCGTATCGATATGCGTAAACCCCGTATCGGTACGCCCTACTCTCACCCATTTCTCAAAATTCCAGTGAGTTGGGAGGGTATCGGTACCCACAGGGTATCGATACGCCCGACTGAAATTGTGGCCTTTGGGCAAGGCCGTATCGATATGGCCCTTAGGTGTACCGATACGCCCTACACTGCAATTCCACCAATTTCAACTAAACAGCCTCAAACACGACTCTAGATGCATTTTTGGACTCCCCTAAGCTCAAACAAACTTACATACATCAACTATAACCAGGAATTAGCATGCGAGGCATTGAATCTAACAAGAATCATACAAATCAAAGATTTCATGTAATTCCACAAAAAGAGCATACTTAGCAAGCATAAAGCTCCATACCAAAGATAGTCAAACATAAGGCATCCATAGGCCAACAACATACACGTTTAGGCATGTTCAATTAAGCAACATGATAAGCATAGTCCACAATCCATAAAACAAAAGCATAACACATCCATGAGTTTAGCATGCTCAAACACAATCACCTAAGGAGTTTGACACCAACTCCTAAAACCTATACCCCATCGTTTAGGCATTATTACCAAACACAAATCATACTTGTGTTAGCTTGAGAACTCTAAAAGCTCATCCCTCGCCCGCTTGCCTCCCGAACTCTAACGATCTGCATGTTGGAAACAAAGAGAACGTAAGCCAACTAGCTTAGTGAGAGAGGCTCTACAATCCACAACATGCAGTTTTTCCAAAATACATTTTATATGCAAGAGAAGCAATGGATGCACGAAGTGACTATCTCAACGTCAACGCATGGTTTGCACAAGCACAACTAACATACACACACGGTGGGACTACACATCACTGTTTCGACTAGTAGATTTCCAATGGGACTACACATCAAAGTACTTTCCTACTAGTCACTACCGGTGGGACTACACATCATCGTAGTTTAGACCACCATCACGTGAGGCACGACTTCAACTCGACTACACATTAACAACATTAACATGCACATGATAATCACAACACATAACCATTCATCCATCACAACAACATAGGAGTAGAGAGGCTCACACTCAGGTTTAGGTGAACCCTTAAGGTCCCACCCAAACCCCAAAGATCCCATAATGTGCACAATCCAAAGATTAACAAATCTACTCACCGTTGTTACCCAAGAGAAGACCGAAGACCAAGCTCAAGACTCTGAAATCCCCGGATTTGTCCCTGAAGCTTCACCAACCAAAATTCTTGCTTCTAAACATTCCAACACAATTTAAACAATCCCAAATCAGTCCACATTCCAAAATAGTCAACCCGGATTACATACCAAGCACAAGACATTAAATTTCCCATTGAAAACAAACCCAAAATCCATAATCCCGAGCAGCCCCTAAGCACCCCCTAAAACCAATGATTCCAACCCTTAAATTACTCCCTAAAGCCTCCAAAACAGCCTTTACATATAGCCTAACCATCAGCCCTCTTATTTCCACATAAAACACCCCCATATCTCAACTCAAAACCTCCCAAAAACCCAAATCCGGGAATATGCATAAAATTCTTTAAAAATCATATATATTGAATCCCATGAACAACAAACAACCCCCACACCAACAACAAACCAAAATCTTTAGTTATAGACCATAAAGGTAACACTTTTATCCAAACTCTTCCAAATTTCAAATCTCAAAAACATGTATAAAAATGAAAATAAAAGGTATTAGCTTGTAGAGAATAACGAGGGTAAGTCAAAAACGTGGTTACCTTTGCGAAACCCTTCAAAACGATCAAGCTATGGGATGGAATAGTAACCTAAAGAGGGGGGTTTGACGTTGGATGAAGATGGTGAGGAGAGAAGAAGATGAGCCAAAAGCATATTATTTTATGTTTGTTTAAAATTGGGAAGTCAAAGACCAAAACACCCTTAATGAATTAAGGAAACCACAATAGGTGACACACATGGCTATTTGGGCTTGTTTTGAAAATGGTCCAACTTACTTTTATTTGTCTTAAAACCCGAGGCCCAAACCATTATTTTATTATTTAAAAATTAGGAACCGACACCCGAACCATTATTAAATTATTATTTTTCGCACGACCCTCGAACCTGGGTGTTACAACTCTCCCCCACTTAAGGAATTTCGTCCCCGAAATTACCAGACAGAAACAAATACGGAAACTGCTCAAGCATGTCAGCTTTCCTCTCCCACGTGGCCTCCTCCACACCTCTATGTCTCCATAATACTTTGACCAATTCTATAGTCTTGCCACACAACACCTTGCTATTAGAAGCAAGTATCTCAATTGGTTCCTCGTTGTAAGACAAGTCTGGTTTAACTCTATTTCTTCCACTGGCATAACATGAGATGGATTCGATCTATACATCCTAAGCATCGACACATGAAATACATCATGAATCTTCTCTAGCTCAGCTGGGAGCCTCAATCTATATGCAACCGGACCAATTCTCTCGACTATCTCATAAGGCCATATGTACCTTGGGCTCAACTTGCCCTTCCTCCCAAACCTCATCACTTTCTTCCAAGATGAGACTTTCAAAAACACTTTATCCCCCACGGAGTACTCTACCTCCTTCCTCTTTAAGTCGGCATAGGACTTTTGTCGATCTGAAGCTGCTTTCAAGCGATCACATATCAACTTCACCTTCTCGGTGGTTCCCTTAAGCAATTCGGGCATCGACACAAGTTTCTGTCCAGCCTCGGCCCAACAAATCGGGGTTCTACACTTCCTACCATACAAGGCCTCATAAGGAGCCATCTGAATGCTCGACTGAAAGCTGTTGTTATACGCGAACTCCACCAGCGGTAGGTGTTTCTCTCACGACCCCTGAAAATCAATGATACAACACCTCAACATATCCTCCAAAATCTGAATTACCCTCTCAGACTGCCCATCTGACTGTGGATGATATGAAGTGCTGAAGTTCAACCAAGTACCCAAGGCCCGATGCAAACACTCCCAAAACCTAGCGGTAAATCTCGGATCTTGGTCTGATACAATCGACTTCGGTACCCCATGTAGTCTCACTATCTCACGGATATACAGTTCGGCCAACTTGTCCAAAGTATAAGTAGTATGAACCGGTATGAAGTGAGCACACTTAGTAAATCTATCTACAATCACCCACACTGAATTTTTCTTCGAAGGAGTCAACGGAAGTACTGACACAAAGTCCATAGTGATACGCTCCCACTTCTACTCTGGAATTTTCAACGGTTGCAATAATCTTGAGGGAAACTGGTGCTCAGCCTTGACTCTTTGACAAACCATACATCTACTTACAAACTCGGCTATGTCCTTTTTCAAACCAACCCGATAATACTCTTCCTTCAATCCTTGATACATCTTCGTGTTACCCGGATGCATAGCAAAAGGACTAGTGTGAGCCTCACTCAAGATTGCACGCCTCAACTCGGCATCCTCCGGAACCACTATCCTATCCTTGAAACATAGGATCCCATTCTCTCCAAAGCAATACTCGGTAGGCCTATCTTCGGCTATGTCTTGCACGTGAGGTGCTAAAGACTCATCCCGCAACTGCTTCTCACGAATCAACTGAACCAACGATGGCTTAACCTGAAGCTCGGCTATCAATCCACCATCCGTAGACACACTCAACCTTGCAAACATTGCTCGCAACTCCACGGCTACTTTCCTACTCAAGGCATCGGCCACCACATTTTCCTTGCCCGGATGGTACTCAATGGTAAGGTCATAATCCTTAAGAAGCTCTAACCACCTTCCTTGCCTGAGGTTCAACTCCCTCTGAGACATCAAATATTTCAAACTCTTGTGGTCGGTGTATACGGTGCACTTCTCACCATAAAGATGGTGTCTCCAAATTTTCAACGCGAACACCACTGCAGCCAACTCTATGTCATGTGTGGGATAGTTCTTCTCATGGACTTTCAACTGTCGTGAAGCATACGCTTCTACCTTACCTCCTTGCATAAGCACACAACCTCGCCCCACGTAGGACGCATCACTGTAAATCACAAACTCTCTCCCCGGCTCAAGCTGAATCAAAATAGGAGCTTCGGTCAAAGCTTTCTTCAATTTCTCAAACGCTTCTTGTCTTGCATCCGACCATTCATACGGAATATTCTTTTGTAGCAGCTTGGTCAACGGAGCTGCTATTCTCGAGAACCCCTCAACAAACCTTCTATAGTATCCCGCCAAACCTAGGAAACTGCAGATTTCTGTCATTGATTTCGGTTGTTTCCAATTCACAATGGCTTCTATCTTCTTGGGATCTACACTAATCCCACTAGCCGAGATCACGTGGCCTAGGAAGACCACCTCCCTAATCCAAAACTCACACTTGCTTAGCTTGGCATAACACTAATTCTCAAGTAGGGTCTGAAGCACTAACCTTAAGTGCTCATCGTGCTCCTCTTCGGTCCTAGAGTACACTAGGATGTCATCAATAAACACTACCACAAAACTAACCAAGAACTTATGAAACACTCGGTTCATCATATCCATGAAGGCTGCTGGAGCGTTGGTCAATCCAAAAGGCATCACCAAAAACTCATAGTGTCCATAACGTGTACGAAAGGCTGTCTTCGGTATGTCCACATCCTTTACCTTCAACTGGTAGTATCTGGATCTCAAGTCAATCTTCGAAAACACGGAAGCACCCCTCAACTGGTCTAGCAAGTCATCTATCCTAGGCAAGGGATATTTGTTTTTCACCGTTACCTTATTCAACTGCCTATAATCTATACACATTCTCATGCTACCATCCTTCTTCTTTACAAACAAAACCGGAGCACCCCACAGGGAAACACTAGGCCTAATGAAACCTCTGTTAGTCAACTCCTGAAGTTGTGTCTTCAACTCTTTCAACTCTTTTGGTGCCATTCTATACGGAGCAACCGACACCGATGTAGAATAAGAATATGTCTCAATAGCAAACTCAACTGCTCTATCTGGAGGCAAGCCTGGTAGCTCTTCCGGAAAAACACTCGGAAAATCACATACTGTTCTGATGTCCTGAGGTCTCACCTCACTCATATCCGGATTCATTACATAAGCCAAGTAAGCCTAACACCCTGAACCCAACAACCTCTGAGCTTCCAAAGCCGAAACCACATTGGACAAAAACTTGACATTCTCCCCAACTACCACAACCTCAAAGTCATCAGTAAGCCTCAAAGAGACTCTCTTAGTCTCGAAGTCAACCCTAGCTCTATGCTCTACAAGCCAATCCATGCCCAAAATCACGTCAAAGCCATAGAAGGGCAACTCCATCATATCGACCGGAAATACGTGACCCTGAACCATCAAAGGGCACCTCCAATACAGTTTCCTAACTACCACTGTATCACCAAAAGAGCTAGTGACATTTACACCTACCTCTAGCCAATCACAAGGTAATCCTAATGACTTTGCGTGTTCACCCAAAATATACGAATGTGTTGACCCCGAATCTATCAGAGAAAGCAAACTCAAAGACTGTAATGTGAAATTACCTGCAATGACATCAGTGTCATTTCCAGCCTCTCGCTGAGCGCACACCCTAGCCGGTCCTCCTCCCTCGGGCTGGACTGCCACAACATGAGCCAAGTTCCTCTGACCCTCATTCCTCGGCTGAAAGTTCCCACGGCCGCGCCCACGGCCTCTCTGATGCTCAAAACCCCTCACTGGAGCCGGTCCGCCCCTAACTGGGTGTGGACAATCACGCCTCAAATGGTCTCGGGAGCTACAGTTTCAACACGCCCCAAACATACCCATACACTCACCTGGGTGGCGTCTCCTACACCTAGTGCACTCCGGGATGTGTCCAACGGCCCCTTGGCCCTGACGGCCCTGACCATGGTTACCACCCCTAGGTCTCGTATCCGGCTGGTACCTCATATCTCTATGCCTCTTGGCATGATCTCTATCCCAGTTCGCATGTCTCTTTCCGGAGTCAGACCCACCAGCACGTGCTCTAGAGCTTAGGTTCTGCTCTATATCCTTGGCCCTAGAAACCAAGACATCGAACTCAGTGTAGTCGGAGGCTAGCATGTAGGTCTTCACATCAGTAGTCAACCCATATCTGAAACGCTCACATCGCTCCTTCTCATCCGGAATCAACTCTGGCGCGTACTGGCTCAACCTCACAAACTGGATCTCATACTCAGACACGGTCCTATTACCTTGAACCAAAGCCATGAACTCTCTTTTCTTTTCATCCAAGTACCGAACCCCGAGGTACTTCCTCTTGAAGGCATTTCTGAAGAACTCCCATGTGACATCCGCCTCGGCCATACCGGAAATAACAGTGGCCCACCAAGTATAAGCGTCTCCCTGAAGCAATGAGACGATACATCTCAACTTACGGGCATCCGAACACTCCATCTGACCCAAGATGCGAGTAGTGCTCTCAAGCCACCCTTCCGAACCCTCCGGAGACAACCCGCGAAACTCAATTGCCCCCAAGTTACGAAGCCTCTCTAGGGGTAATCTTGTCCCCGCACCCTGAGGTGGTGCTGCAGCTTGCATACCGGCCAAAGCTGTCTGAAAAGCTTCGCCTATGGTCTGAATCAAATGAGCCACATCTGGCTCTGCCTGGCCTTGGCCCGCTTGAGCCCCATTACCTCCCACATTAGCCTCAGCTTGAGGCCTATTACCATCACCTCCAACGTTCCCTCCATTACCATCGGGAGCATGAAGAGTAGGAGGCATATTCTCGGGTGCCTGGTCACCCGCTCTAGGTCGTCCCCTCGGTCTCACCATAGCAATTAAAATAATCTAAAACAGCAAACACACAACAACAAAGAAACGTTAGGTTAGCAAAAAGGCAAGGACTCCGGTTCTCAAGCTCTTTAAACCAAAACAATTTTTCCTTTTTAGTTTGACAACAACGTCTAACAATGGGGACTTAAACCAACTCTCACACAACAACAAGGTCACTATAGCATGCATTCATACACCGTGCTAGAGACAAAATTTAGTCATACATGGCAAAACACCCATAATACTTTAACTCACCTCACTTACCTACCCGAGGTCTCAGAAACCTCAGGCTCTGATACCAATAAATGTAACCCCCTCGTCCCGGTCTGGCCGGATGACCGGTTCGAGTGGGCCACACGGGGAAAACCGAAGTGAAACCCGCTAAGGCTCCCCTTCGGTTAGCAACCCTATCTTTTTTTTCTTATCTTTTCTAGATGCCTTTATTAAATCCTATGTGTTAGGGCGCGCAACGAACAAACATGGATACAGGAACCCACAAGACATGCAATCAAACAGCCCAAATTTTTCCTTTTCAAGCAGGCCGTATCGATATACTTACAAAGGGTATCGATACGCCTTGACCAAGGTCAACCCAACAGTCAACTCCGGGAAGACCGTATCGATACAGCCCTTGAGCGTATCGATACGCCTTTCTCGGTCAACTTTACTTGGTCAACGAGGTAGGATCATATCGATACGCGTAAACCCCGTATCAGTACGCCCTACTCTCACCCATTTCTCAAAATTCTAGTGAGTTGGGAGGGTATCGGTACCCATAAGGTATCGATACGCCCGGCTAAAATTGTGGCCTTTGGGCAAGGCCGTATCGATACGGCCCTTAGGCGTACCGATACGCCCTGCACTGCAATTCCACCAATTTCAACTAAAAATCCTCAAACACGACTCTAGATGCATTTTTGGACTCCCCTAAGCTCAAACAAACTTACATACATCAACTATAACCAGGAATTAGCATGCGAGGCATTGAATCTAACAAGAATCATACAAATCAAAGATTTCATGTAATTCCACAAAAAGAGCATACTTAGCAAGCATAAAGCTCCATACCAAAGATAGTCAAACATAAGGCATACATAGGCCAACAACATACACGTTTAGGCATGTTCAATTAAGCAACATGATAAGCATAGTCCACAATCCATAAAACAAAAGCATAACACATCCATGAGTTTAGCATGCTCAAACACAATCACCTAAGGAGTTTGACACCAACTCCTAAAACCTATACCCCATCATTTAGGCATTATTACAAAACACAAATCATACTTGTGTTAGCTTGAGAACTCCAAAAGCTCCTCCCTCGCCCACTTGCCTCCCGAACTCTAACTATCTGCATGTTGGAAACAAAGAGAGCGTAAGCCAACTAGCTTAGTGAGAGAGGCTCTACAATCCACAACATGCAGTTTTTCCAAAACACATTTTATATGCAAGAGAAGCAATGGATGCACGAAGTGACTATCTCAACGTCAACGCATGGTTTGCACAAGCACAACTAACATACACACACGGTAGGACTACACATCACCGTTTCAACTAGTAGATTTCCAATGGGACTACACATCAAAGTACTTTCCTACTAGTCGCTACCGGTGGGACTACACATCACCGTAGTTTAGACCACCATCACGTGAGGCACAACTTCAACTCGACTACACAACATTAACATAACCATTCATCCATCACAACAATATAGAATTAGAGAGGCTTACACTAAGGTTTAGGTGAACCCTTAAGGTCCCACCCAAGCCCCAAAGATCCCATAATGTGCACAATCCAAAGATTAACAAATCTACTCACCGTTGTTACCCAAGAGAAGACCGAAGACCAAGCTCAAGACTCCGAAATCCCCGGATTTGTCCCTGAAGCTTCACCAACCAAAATTCTTGCTTCTAAACATTCCAACACAATTTAAACAATCCCAAATCAGTCCACATTCCAAAATAGTCAACCTGGATTACATACCAAGCATAAGACATCAAATTTCCCATTGAAAACAAACCCAAAATCCATAATCCCGAGCAGCCCCTAAGCACACCCTAAAACCAATGATTCCAACCCTTAAATTACTCCCTAAAGCCTCCAAAACAGCCTTTACATATAGCCTAACCATCAGCCCTCTTATTTTCACATAAAACACCCCTATATCTCAACTCAAAACCTCCCAAAAACCCAAATCCGGGAATATGCATAAAATTCTTTACAAATCATATATATTGAATCCCATGAACAACAAACAACCCCCACACCAACAACAAACCAAAATCTTTAGTTAAAGACCATAAAGGTAACACTTTTATCCAAAATCTTCCAAATTCCTAATCTCAAAAACATGTATAAAATGAAAATAAAAGGTATTAGCTTGTAGAGAATAACGAGGGTAAGTCAAAAACGTGGTTACCTTTGCGAAACCCTTCAAAACGGGCAAGCTATGGGATGGAATAGTAACCTAAGGAGGGGGGTTTGACGTTGGATGAAGATGGTGAGGAGAGAAGAAGATGAGCCAAAAGCATATTATTTTATGTTTGTTTAAAATTGGGAAGTCAAAGACCAAAACACCCTTAATGAATTAAGGAAACCACAATAGGTGACACCCATGGCTATTTGGGCTTGTTTTGAAAATGGTCCAACTTACTTTTATTTGTCTTAAAACTCGAGGCCCAAACCATTATTTTATTATTTAAAAATTAGAAACCGAAACCCGAACCATTATTAAATTATTATTTTTCGCTCGACCCCCGAACTCGGGTGTTACATTTGTTGAGCTTTTGGTTTTGAAAATATTGGGATTGATGATGAAAATTCTTTGGGTCATGGTCCTCTTGGCTCCGTCACTGTTTTAAACGCCCAATATCGTATACTTCATCTTATTATATCTTGGTTTATTCGTCCTTTGGGTGGGAAATTTTCAATTATTCGCCAAGTGGATGATTTTGGCTACGTTGTTTTTGTGATGGTAAGCGCCCAAACCTTTGTCAAATCATGCTTGCCAATCCTGTCTACCTTGTCCAATACCATCACACGGACCAAGTCTAATCCTTTTACTATGACCTTGAGTCACTTATTTCATTCCGTTGGGGTAGATTGTTCTCATGACTATCCCGAACCCCTTGGCCAAACCATTGATGAGCGTTCCCTTACTCGTGCTCACTTTGCATACCTCAACAATGAATGGGTTTGTGTTCCTCGAGCTCCTCGCCAAGATGATCAACTGGTGGCTCCACAAGGGGCTCTTATTGCTCAATCTTCTATGGATACCCTCACGACGTTTCTCAATGAGAAATTCAACAACATGGAAGCCGGATGTGCCGCCATTGATACTCGCTTCACATCATTGGAGGATTGAGTCAAGCACCTTGATACTCGTTTCACATCTTTTGAGGATCAAGTCAAGGCTATTTGACTTCAACAAAATTCCATGGATGTCTCTCTCACCGCCTTCCATGGTGCTTGGCTTAATCACACTCAGAAACCACAACCAAGCCATGATGATGAAGATGAAGAGGACAAGGATGAAGATGATGGTAGAGACGAGTAGTTTTGTACCTCATGGCATATCATTTAGCCTTTTAGTTTATGCACCTATCTATGTTTTGTTTTAAGAACGTAAGCTTTGATTTATGTTTTTAGGATGAGTTTGGAATTATGTTGCACTTAATTTGCTTTGGATTTTATTGCTTAATGATATTGAGTTGCTTATTTATGCTTTATATTGTGCCTCATGTTTATTATCCTTATTTTATGCATTGATTATGTTTGATCTAACAAAAGGGGGAAGAATTGTAAGAACCAATTTTCGAAAACCTATCTTAAACGTCATTAAGATATAGCTTAAACTAAGGGGGAGTAAGCTTTTCAAAGTTTTCAAAACTTAAAATTTATACTTGGTTTTGTTATATCAAAAAGTGGGAGATTGCGAAACCAAAATTGATTTTGATATAACAAATTACTTTAGGGACTTAATTGAAAAACAATAAATTTTTAAGTATTTCAAAGACTCGCTTATTTGACAAGCATTTTTGAACCAAGTACTCTTTCAAGTCAAAACATATTTAAAGGTTCAATTTTCACTAAGTTTTTTCATGAGTTTTCAAGCCAAATTTTAGCAAAATGCACAGGCGTATCGATACCCTTATAGCGTATCGATGCGGATTTTTAGTACTGGAATTTTAATCGACCATAGCGTACTGATACAGTTTAACCCCGTATCGATATGATATTCATCTAGGTAAGACTTTAAGCTATATCGTATCGATAATCATCGGGACAGTATCGATACGGTTCTTTTCAAAGAAAATTATTTTAATGCTACAGTGTACCGATACAGTATGTCACCGTATCGATACGATATGTTGATCTTTGCAAATCTTCACATTTAATATTCAAACGTTGGTGTAGAGCATTTAGGTGTTCTCCATTTATGAGCGCAAGTGCATACTCTATCAAGTTATAGTATAAAAGATATCATCTCCCACAGGGATTGGAATAGTTCCTATGAATTGTTTCCTGCACAAAGATTTAATAAATGTGCCATTAAATCTCATGATGTAGAAATATAAAAACACAAGTAAAGATAAAGATAGTAAAGTGAAGAATGATAGGGAGAGATTGGGCGATAAGTTGGGTAAGACAACTGCAGCTTAGTAGCTTGTGAACTGCATTGTAAAGTCTTGAGTATGTTTTGCGCTGCCATGAATTGTGGCCTCGGCGGGTAAGGCGGGCGGAAAACTACGACCTTGTCACACGATCGCAGCAGGTCACTGCCATTGTAGGGGTGCGTTTATTAAATCTTGGCACGGTTGGGCACTTTTATTCTCCTTTTCTAATCATGGCTTAAGGGCTTCATCTCATCACAACTATTCTCTGGGTTTGAAGCTAAGGTAGGTGCACTCTACAAAAGTCTGAACCCTTTTTAAATAGATTCATCCCGTGAAGACTTTCATTCACTCTTGCTAATTTGTCTGTCACTTAGCTTAGATTCATGGACTTTGATTGTAGTGGAGTGTCCTCGCACATGGTCCTTCCTAGAGCCTATTTCGGGCACCTCTAGGCTTTTCATCATTTTTTTGTGCTATCATGTGCTGTCGTGGCGGCAAACCCGTATTCAATCAAGAAACTTTTATTAAGTAAGACAGGCAATGTTAAAACTAGAACATAAGCAAAAATTCAGCATTTAACAAACAAGTGTAAAGATAATTGGCAGAAAGAAAAATTTCTAAGTATTTTTTTCATGCTTCTTCCTAAAGTTAGATTAAAAATTTTTAGAATGGTGCGAATATAAGTAATTGGCTAAGCTATCATAGGCACAAGTTTTGAACCAAAGATTTATTTCGTTAAGTGCTAGGGGAAGAATTTACATATGCATCTAAATGCTATGAACCTAAAACAAAGAGGACTAATTCCCCCCAAACTCAAGGTTGGCATTGTCCTCAATGTCTCTATAAAACAAAAAATTTAAAAACAAAACATAAAAAAGAAAAGTACGAACAGAGAAATAAAACATAAAAATTAAAAAGAAAGGAAAAATGGTGTTATAAACTGGGGGAGTTCCCCTCTGTTGCTACCACGTCAGAGGAAGAGTTTGAGGAGGAAGGCAGGACAAGGCGGCGTGTAGCGGATGGTTTTTCTGTTGGGCTCATCTTTGAGCTACGCGGCGGCTGAATGCAGCTGGGGTGGCTTTCTTGGTTTATCGTTCAGCCTCTCCACCCTGGGGATCTGCTGCTGGTCGCTTTCTCTTCTTGGCCACCTCTACCGGTTCGTCGTCAAGGGAGTCTGAAATCTCCATGTCTGAGTAGCTGGTATCCTTGGCAGCGGTCGTTTTGGCTACTGGGGAGGCAGCAGTTGTCTCCTCTTCATTATCTGATTCTGAGGAGGAGGTGAGGTCATATGGCTGGATGGGGCTTGGGGAGGTTCTTCTCTTGGGGCGATAGTGTGGCCCCTCGCTGTCATTAGCGGCAGGAGCAACAGCGGGTCTTAGAGTGATGTGGACTGGTTTGTATGCTACTAGCTCCGTTGGAAAAGCGGGCAACTATGGTTCGGCCTCCTGGTATTTGTCCAGCAGGTAAGCCACAATGGCCTCTTGCACGTCTACTACATATTTGGTGAAGATCACCTGCTTGTGCTTAATCCGCTGGCAGCTTTCCACTAGGCTGCGTAGTAGGGGAATTGTGGCAGACGTAAGGGCAATATCAGTACTGTCTGTTGCGGCTGGGGTGGCGGTAGCTTGAGACGGCGGCTGGGCGGTAGAGGGTATCTCTGGCTCTACATTATGCATCATTTGTTGGCCTATCCTTCTTGTCCATCCTTCCTCGGCAGGAAGAATTTTATCTTTTGGGTGCAGCGGCATGCCAAAATTGGCACACAGGCCAGTGATGAGTGCAGGGAAGAAGAGTGAACCTTTGACGGTTGGCTTTTCTGTGTGGGCGTAAATCTCCTTTAGTATTACTTTGCCAACGTTGGTCTGTCGCCCCTTCATAATACTGCTAATGAAGGCGAGCCGCGGCCTGTTTACTATCGATCCGTGCGAGGTTGGCATCAAATGGCGTTGGACAAAGTAGCTCCAAAGGGCTGCCTCTAGCAGCAAGTCTCTACGGTTGGCTGACCCATTATTTTTGCCTTGCAGCCATTTGGTATTTGTCCTGCAAAGTTTCTTCTTAATCTTGTTGTAGTCAACCCCCATCAAATACGATTCCTACTCTCCGTGTTGGCCGCCGCTGACTTCTATGATATAGAAGTTGTTGATCACGTTAGAAGTCAACTTAACACCTTCTCCCCGGGCGTAGACAAAAGGGCTTTCTGGGTTTGGCCGATGGGCGTAAAATTCTCGCACATGGTTGCTATTGATCCCCTCTGGCTGCCGTGTGAATTGGTCCCAGCCCATACTGTGAATTCTCTCGAACAGGAAGGGTTCCAACCCAAAATCTCCATCAGGCTAGGTGTACTGGAAGCCCATCTCTTCCCATAGTTGCTTGTCTTTGTAAAATTGGTTGTAGGTCTCCTCGACAGCAGGTTTCAAGAACCTCTTGTATTGGGTTTTGGAGGTGTGTGGAAAGGTTGTTTTCCTAAAGAAAGAAAAAATAATGTTAAAGAAAATAAAGCAAAGAAATCTTGAAAGCAAAGACTGTAGAAAGAATTCGGAGAAAAGAGAGAGCAAAGTGAAGAACGGGTGGTAGAATAGTTGGCTTTATATAGCCATTTCTCTCCACTGCCTTGGCAGGCATGCTGTCAACGGACGAAAATTATTGCGGCACGAATAACGGGGTTCTAGTCGTTACACAGATATCCGTTACGCTCGTTGGGGCAACTATAGCCGTTGCGACTAGCCGTTATGAAGTCACTAGCCGTTATGCTCATCTACCTTGGCCGCTAGTTGGGCCTCTCCTTTATTCTTTCATCTTTCTTGGTCCTTGCTTCCTTCCTAACCTGAAATAAAATAAATACGAGAATTAAAAATTAAATCTAATCCTAATACATGAAAAAAAATAATTTAAAAATTAAAATTAAAATAAAATAATAATTAAGTTATGTTGGGTTGCGCTTTTCCTAAGCATAACCACTTCCTGAGGGTCTTTGTGTTTGGCTATTCGTCTGGGCATGTCCTTCCCCTACTCAGGTGGATGTTGCTGCCAACCTTGTTGCCCTAGCGGGACATACACCAAGAAAACAAAGAGGCTTTTTTTAGGCAAATAAATAAAAAGAGATTTAACGTGCAAAAACTAAATAAAAGTGCAGAAATTAAAACGTAGTTGTTGTTGCCAATCCCCAGCAACGACGCCAAAAACTTGTAGAGCATTTAGGTGTTCTCTATTTATGAGCTGTAACGCCCCGGGTTTAGGGGTCGGATGTTACTCGGGTAAATCAGGTTTGAGTCATGGGTTCGTTTTAAAATTTTAATTAAGCTTTGGTTTAAATTAAAAAGGTTGATTTTTATTAATGGCAAACTTGTAATTTTTAAAACAAGGAAAATAAGATGAGAAAAGGGGATTTTTGAAAATACTATTCATCTTCTTCTTCCTCAAGCATTTCACGTTAAAACCTCCCCAAACCCCTTGTCACTATTCCATCAAATCCCACTCTCATTTCAAGTGATTTCAACAAGGTAAGACCATTTTTGACTTGTCCTCTCAATTCCTAACACTTTGATGGTTTTAGTTTTTGTAAAATGCCATTGTAGAGATTTTTCAAGATTTCAAAGTTTGAAGAAAAGTATGAAACTTTAATGGCTTCTTGCGTTGTTTTTGATTTGTAGAGCTAAGTTTTGAACTAATCTTGCCATAAGGTACATTATATCTCAATTTGGTTGGTTTTTATTAAGAATCCTGAAATGGGTATTCATGGGTATTACTAATGTGTCAAAACTTGTGTTTTTGGTGTGGTTTTGTAAAAGGGAGTTGGGTTGGTGTTATAGTGATACTAGAAGGGTGTTTTGAAGGTGTTTGGAGATGTTTTGGGTATTGGACTTAGTAGTTTTCTGCTGGGTTATTAGAGAGTACGAAAATGATGAAGTTTTGTTAGCTCATGGGTTGGAAATGTGGTAAATGGGTCTTGAAATTGTATCTTGATTGTGACAGTGGTTTTGGGGCTGAATGATTGAGTAAATTGTTGTTTTTGATTGACTAGAATCAAGGGAAACCATCGGAGAAGCTTCGGGCACTATTCTAGGGAGTTTGGAGACTTGAGATCGGTGTTTCGGCTTCCGGTTGGGCTTCATCGGTGAGTGAAAATGGTTTGAACTTGATTTGATTTTCGAAATGGGTTCTTCGGGGTTTGGGTGGAGCCTTGTGGGTAACCTAAACCCAAGTGTAAGTTTACTAATCCAACCTTGATTGTTAAGTGATGATGTATGATTATTTGTTGTGATATCATATGCATTGTGGATTGCTTTTACATTCGTTGTTGTGGTGTAGTCGTCGTTGGTGTTGAGCCTCACGTGATGGTTGTCATAACTACGGTGATGTGTAGTCCCACCGGTAGTGAGTAGTAGAAGAGTATGTTGATGTGTAGCCCCAATGGAAAACTACTAGTCGAAACGGTGATGTGTAGTCTCACCGTGTTCTGGGTTGTGCTTGTGTAAACCTTGTAATTGTGTTGTTGTGCCTCATTTCATGCATATAAATGGTTTACTTATCTTCTAAGAAATGTGTTTTGAAAACAACATTGTTGATGAGTTTTTAGAGCTTCGCTCACTAAACTGTCAAGCTTACGCTCTTCTTTTTCCAACATGCAGATCATTAGAGTTCGGAAGGCAAGTGGGCAAGGGAGGAGCTTTTCGGAGTTCTCAATTAGCTCATGTATGGTTTAAGTCTTTGTAATAATGCCTAGACAATTGGGGTGCAAGACTTGTATGGAGTTGGTGCCAAACTCCTTAGTTTGATTTTGTTGATGTTCTAGCATGTTGAGCGATGATACTATGTTGAGTATGTTATGCTTCTATGTCGTGGATTGTAAACCATGTTTATTTTGTTGCTTAGATGTCTTGTGTTTGAAAGCTTAGGACCTTATTCCATGAATGTTATGTGTGTTTGTTTAAAGGCATGTAGACTTGATATGAATGTATTTGGTGAATGCTTGAATTCCTCTATGGATGGCTTTTTATGTATGTTGAGTGTTTGGACATGTTTGGAGTAGGGTGTATGCCTCGATATGTATATGCACGTTGTATCTTGATTCTTGTTGTTTGAGGCATGTTGGGGACGTTTGGAGATGCCTAGAACTGATTCTAGAAACACACAGACTGTAGGCGTTTCGGAACGGGTGTGGTTCCAAAGACACCCGTATCGGAACGCGTTCCGGTACGGTTTAGCTACTGTGAACCCATGTTCCGATACGCGTACCGAAACGGTTTGGCTACTGTGAGGGCCTGTTCCGGAACGTGTTTTGGGACGTCTAGGCGAAAAAGGACCATGTACCGAAACGGAGTGGGCCGTATCGGTATGGGTAGTCTGGCTTTTAAAACTGGGGCCCTGTAACGAATCGGGCAAGCTTGTTTCAAAACACCGACCTGAAATTTGGGCTTTTGGCATCTTTGGAGGTCATTAAGTGTTGGTCTTGGGTCTGGGTTGTTGCGTGCTTTCTTGTGAGCCTTGTTTGTCGTTGTTTATGTTTGGTTTGGGCGCGTATGTGAGAAAATGGACTAACTTGAATACATGGTAAATTTAAATTAACTTATGCCTCGTCTGCTTAGTCTCTTCTTTGTTTATCCGCTGTCGTTTCACACATAGGAGTTAATGATCCATCTAGATTAGATAATTGGAGAAAATTTTCTAGGGTTGCTAACCGAGGTGGGACCTTAATGGGTTTCATTTCGGTTTTCCCTGTGTGACCAGCTCGGACCGGTCAGTCGTCCAGATCGGGAGGAGGGGATTACATTTGGTGGTATCAGAGCTTGAGGTTTCCGAGACCTCGGGTAGGTAAGTGAGGTAAGTTTGATGTGTTATGTTGTTGCTTTGTATCGATGAGAGTTTTACCATGTCTTCCTTGAAGTTTGCTTTCTAGTACAGTGTTTGAAAACATGTTTAAGTGGTCTTATTGTTGGTTAAAGGTTAGTCCAATGTCCCCATTGTTAGGTGTTGTTGTCAAAAAAATGGTTTTGGTTTAACGAGCTTGAGAACCTAAGTCCTTGCCCTTTTGCTAACCTAACGTTTTCTTGTGTGTTGTGTGTTTCATGTTTTAGATTCTATCTTGGTATGGTGAGACCGAGGGGGCGACCTAGAGCGGGTGACCAGGCACCCGGGGATGAGCCTCCTGTTTCTCCTGCTCTCGGTGGTAATGGAGCAGGTGGCGAAAGTAACGTGCCTCAGGCTGGTGCGCAAGTCTAAGGTGATGGTGATGGGCCTCAGGCTGGTGCTAATATTGGAGGTGTTGGGGCTCAAGCAGGTCAGGGTCCAGCGGGCGCGGACATGAGCCATTTGATTCAGACCATAGCCGGAGCTTTTCAGACAGCTTTGGCCGGTATGCAAGCTGCAACACCACCTCAGGGTGCGGGGACAGGAGTACCCCTAGAGCGGCTTCGTAGTTTGGGCAGAGTTGAGTTCCGTGGGTTAACTCCCGAGGGTTCGAAGGTGTGGCTTGAGAGTACTACACGCATCTTGGGTTAGATGGAGTGCTCAGACGCCCGTATGTTGGGTTGCATAGTCTCCTTGCTTCAGGGGACGCATACACTTGGTGGACCACTGTCACTTCAGGTATGGCCGAAGCGGATATCACGTGGGAGTTTTTCAAAAATGCCTTTAAGAGGAAGTATCTCAGAGTTCGATATTTGGATGAGAAAAAGAGGGAGTTTATGGCCTTGGTTCAGGGTAACACGACCGTGTCAGAGTACGAGGTTCAGTTTGTGAGATTGAGCCAGTATGCACCTGAGTTGGTTCCTAGTGAGAGGGAACGGTGTGAGCGCTTCCGGTATGGGTTGACTAGAGATGTGAAGACCTACATGCTTACCTATGACTACACTGAGTTTGATGTCTTGGTCTCTAGGGCCAAGGATATAGAACAGAACTTAGGCTCCAGTGCTCGTGCTAGTGGGTCCGATTCCGGGAAGAGACACGCGAATTGGGACATAGATCATGTGAAGAGGCATAGAGATAGGAGGTATCAGCCCGATTCAAGGCATAGGGGTGGTAACTATGGTCAGGGCCGTCAGAGCCAAGGAGTTGTTGTACACACTCTGGAGTGCACTAGATGCGGGAGACACAACCAGGGCAAGTGTATGGGTATCTACGAGGCGTGTTGGAACTGTAGCTCCCGAGACCATGTGAGGCGTGACTATCCACACCCGGCTAGGGGCGGACCGGCTCTAGCTAGGGGTTTTGAGCATCATAGAGGCTGTGGGTGCGGTCGTGGTAACTTTCAGCCAAGGAACGAGGGTCAGAGGAACTTGGCTCATGTAGTAGCAGTTCAGCCCGAGGGAGGAGGACCGGCTAGGGTGTATGCTCAGCGAGAGGATGGGAATGACACAAATGTCATTACAGGTAATTTCTCGTTACATTCTTTGAGTTTTCTTTCTTTGATAGATTCGGGGTCGACACATTCATACGTTTTGGGTGAGCACGCAAGATCATTAGGGTTACCATGTGAGTGGTTAGAGGTAGGTGTGAATGTTACTAGCTCTTTTGGTGATACAGTGGTAGTTAGGAAAATGTATAGGAGGTGTCCCTTGATGGTTCAGAGCCACGTGTTTCCGGTTGATATGATGGAGTTACCGTTCTATGGTTTTGACGTAATTTTGGGCATGGATTGGCTCGTAGAACATAGATCTAGGGTTGACTTTGAGACCAAGAGAGTCTTCTTGAGGCTTACAGATGACTTTGAGGTTGTGGTAGTTGGTGAGAGCGTTAGGTTCTTGTCCAATGTTGTTTCTGCTTTGGAAGCTCAGAAGTTGTTGAATTCGGGTTGTCATGCTTATTTGGCTTATGTGATGAATCCGAATATGAGTGAGGTTAGACCACAAGACATCATAACAGTTTGTGATTTTCCGAGTGTTTTTCCGGAAGAGTTGTCGAGTTTGCCTCCAGATAAAGTAGTTGAGTTTTCTATTGAGACGTATTCTGATTCTGCACCAGTATCTATTGCTCCATATAGAATGGCACCGAAAGAGTTGAAAGAGTTGAAGACACAGCTTCAGGAGTTGTCCGATAGAGGTTTCATTAGACCTGGTATTTCTCCGTGGGGTGCTCTGGTCTTGTTTGTGAAAAAGAAAAACGGTAGCATGAGGATGTGTATAGATTATATGCAGTTGAACAAAGTGAGAGTGAAGAACAAGTACCCTTTTCCTAGGATAGATAGCTTGCTTGATCAGTTAAGAGGTGCTTCAGTGTTTTTGAAGATTGATTTGAGGTCCGGATACTACCAGTTGAAGGTGAAGGATGTGGACATATCGAAGACAGCTTTTCGTACACGTTATGGGCACTATGAGTTCTTGGTAATGCCTTTCAGGTTGACTAGCGCCCCAGCAGCTTTCATGGATATGAAGAATCGTGTGTTTCATGAGTTTTTGGACAGGTTTGTGGTAGTGTTCATAGATGACATCCTAGTGTACTCTAGGACCGAAGAAGAACATGATGAGCATTTGCGGTTAGTGCTTCAGACCCTGCTTAAGAATCAGTTGTATGCCAAGTTAAGCAAATGTGAGTTTTGGATTAGGGAGGTAGTCTTCCTAGGTCACGTGATCTCGGCTAAGGGGATTAATGTGGATCCCAAGAAGATAGAAGCCATAGTGAGTTGGAAACAACCGAAGTCAGTGACAAAGATCCGTAGTTTCCTAGGTTTGGCGGGATATTATAGAAGATTTGTCGAGGGATTTTATAGGATAGCGGCTCCTTTGACTAAGTTGCTTCAGAAGAAAGTCCCATATGAGTGGTCAGATGCAAGACAAGAAGTGTTTGAGAAGTTGAAGAAAGCTTTGACCGAAGCTCCTATCTTGATTTAGCCTGAACCGGGGAGAGAGTTTGTGGTTTATAGTGATGCATCATATGTAGGTTTGAGTTGTGTGCTTATGCAAGAAGGTAAGGTGGTAGCTTACACTTTGAGGCAGTTGAAAGTTCACGAGAAGAACTACCCCACCCATGATATAGAGTTAGCCGCAATAGTGTTTGCTCTAAAGATCTGAAGACGCCACCTTTATGGTGAGAAGTGCATTGTTTTTACCGACCACAAGAGTTTGAAGTACTTGATGTCTCAGAGGGAGTTGAACCTTAGACAGCGTAGATGGTTAGAGCTTCTTAAGGACTATGACCTTACGATAGAGTACCATCTGGGTAAGGCAAACGTAGTGGTCGATGCTTTGAGTAGAAAAGTGGCAGTTGAGTTGCGAGATATGTTTGCGAAATTGGGTGTGTCCAAGGATGGTGGGTTGATAGCTGAACTTCAGGTTAAGCCTTCGTTAGTTCAGTTGTTTCGAGAGAAGCAGTTGCGAGACGAGTCATTGGCACCTCACATGCAAGATATAGCCGAGGATAGGCCTACCGATTATTGTTTTGGGGAGAATGGGATCCTATGTTACAAGAATAGGATAGTGGTTCCAGAAGGTGCCAAGTTGAGACGTACGATCTTGAATGAAGCTCATAACAGTCCTTTTGCTATGCATCCGGGTAGTACGAAGATGTATCGTGGGTTAAAGGAAGAGTACTATTGGGTTGGATTGAAAAAGGATGTGGCCGAGTTTGTGAGTAAGTGTATGATTTGTCAGCGAGTTAAGGTCGAGCACCAGTTTCCTTCAGGGTTGTTACAGCCGTTGAAAATTCCGGAATGGAAGTGGGAACGTATCACCATGGACTTTGTGTCAGGTTTACCGTTGACTCCTTCGAAGAAAAATTTAGTGTGGGTGATAGTCGATAGATTTACTAAGTTTGCGCACTTCATACCCGTTCATACTATCTATACCTTAGATAAGTTGGCCGATTTGTACATCAGTGAGATAGTGAGGTTGCATAGGGTACCGAAATCGATTGTGTCAGACCGAGATCTGAGGTTTACAGCTAGATTTTGGGAGTGTTTGCATCGTGCCTTGGGTACATGGTTGAACTTCAGTACTTCGTATCATCCGCAGTCAGATGGTCAGTCAGAGAGGGTGATTCAGGTGTTGGAGGACATGTTGAGATGTTGTATCATCGATTTTAAGGGTTCTTGGGAGAAACATCTACCGTTAGTAGACTTTGCTTACAACAACAGTTATCAGGCTAGTATTCAGATGGCACCGTATGAAGCTCTGTATGGTAGGAGGTGTAGGACTCCAATTTGTTGGGCCGAAGCCGGACAAAAGCTTGTAGCGATGCCCGATTTGCTTAAGGGCACTACCGAGAAGGTGAAGTTTATATGTGATCACTTGAAGGCAGCTTCAGATCGATAGAAGTCATATGCAGACTTAAAGAGGAAAGAGATAGAGTATGTCGTGGGTGAAAAAGTGTTTCTGAAAGTCTCACCTTGGAATAAGGTGATGAGGTTTGGTAGGAAAGGTAAGTTGAGTCCGAGATTCATTGGACCTTATAAGGTAGTTGAGAGGATTGGTCTCGTTGCCTATAGATTGAGGCTCCCGATCGAGTTAGAGAAGATCCACGATGTGTTCCATGTATCGCTGCTCTGAAAGTATAGATCGGATCCGTCTCACGTAATACCCGTAGAAGAGATTGAATTGAATCCGGATTTGATATATGATGAGGAACCGGTGGAGATCTTAGCCTTAGACAGCAAGGTGTTGTGTGGTAGATCAATTGAGTTGGTCAAGGTGAGGTGGCAACGTCGAGGGGTGGACGAGGCCACTTGGGAGAGAAAGGATGATATGGAAAGGTAGTTTCCTTATCCCTTTCAGTTAGGTAATTTCGGGGACGAATTTCCTTAAGTGGGGGAGAGTTGTAATGCCTCGGGTTTAGGGGTCGGATGTTACTCGGGTAAATCGGGTTTGAGTCGTGGGTTTATTTTAAAATTTTAATTAAGCTTTGGTTTAAATTAAAAGGGTTGATTTTCATTAATGGCAAACTTGTAATTTTTAAAACAAGGAAAATAAGATGAGAAAGGGAGATTTTTGAAAATACTATTCATCTTCTTCTTCCTCAAGCATTTCACGTTAAAACCTCCCCAAACCCCTTGTCACTATTCCATCAAATCCCACCCTCATTTCAAGTGATTTCAATAAGGTAAGACCATTTTTGACTTGTCCTCTCAATTCCTAACACTTTGATGGTTTTAGTTTTTGTAAAATGCCATTCTAGAGATTTTCCATGATTTCAAAGTTTGAAGAAAAGTATGAAACTTTAATGGATTCTTGGGTTGTTTTTTATTTGTAGAGCTAAGTTTTGAACTAAACTTGCCCTAAGGTACATTATATCTCAATTTGGTTAGTTTTTATTAAGAATCCCGAAATGGGTATTCATAGGTATTTTTAAAGTGTAAACTTGTGTTTTTGGTGTGGTTTTGTGAAAGGGACTTGGGCTGGTGTTATAGTGATACTAGAAGGGTGTTTTGAAGGTGTTTGGAGGTGTTTTGGGTATTGGAATTAATAGTTTTCTGCTGGGTTATTAGAGAGTACGAAAATGATGAAGTTTTGTTAGCTCATGGGTTGGAAATGTGGTAAATGGGTCTTGAAATTGTATCTTGATTGTGACAGTGGTTTTCGGGCTGAATTATTGAGTAAATTTTTGTTTTTGATTGACTAGAATCAAGGGAAACCATCGGAGAAGCTTCAGGCACTATTTCGGGGAGTTTGGAGACTTGAGATCGGTGTTTCGGCTTCCGGTTGGGCTTCATCGGTGAGTGAAAATGGTTTGAACTTGATTTGATTTTCGAAATGGGTTCTTGGGGATTTGGGTGGAGCCTTGTGGGCTAACCTAAACCCAAGTGTAAGTTTACTAATCCTACCTTGATGGTTAAGTGATGATGTATGATTATTTGTTGTGATATCATATACATTGTGGATTGCGTTTACATCCATTGTTGTGGTGTAGTCGTTGTTGGTGTCGAGCCTCACGTGATGGTTGTCATAACTACGGTGATGTGTAGTCCCACCGGTAGTGACTAGTAGAAGAGTACGTTGATGTGTAGTCCCAATGGAAATCTACTAGTCGAAACGGTGATGTGTAGTCCCACCATGTTCTGGGTTGTGCTTGTGCAAACCTTGTAATTGTATTGTTGTGCCTCATTTCGTGCATATAAATGGTTTACTTATCTTCTAAGAAATGTGTTTTGAAAACTGCATTGTTGATGAGTTTTTAGAGCTTCACTCACTAAACTGTCAAGCTTACACTCTCTTTTTTCCAACATGCAGATCGTTAGAGTTCGGAAGGCAAGTGGGCAAGGGAGGAGCTTTTCGGAGTTCTCAAGTAGCTCATGTATGGTTTAAGTCTTTGTGATAATGCCTAGACAATGGGGGTACTAGACTTGTATGGAGTTGGTGCCAAACTCCTTAGTTTGATTTTGTTGATGCTCTAGCATGTTGAGTGATGATACTATGTTGAGTATGTTATGCTTCTATGTCGTGGATTGTAAACCATGTTTATTTTGTTTGTAACACCCCAAATTTTTACTAAGTCAGAAAAACCTAAAATTTGAAATCCTTAATTCAAAAACCCTAACATTTGGGAAAGTTTAGTTTAAACCCCTAATTTTAATTTAAGGATCTATTGGGCATAGAATCAGATTTAGTGACTATTTTGTGATGAGGATAAAGCTTTGTGCCCATTTTGTGAACCCTGGTTATCCCAAGGTCACGCATTGTTATTTACCCATTTATTAGGGTATTTTTTTAACTCTTCTTTTCAGATTATGAACCTTTGATCTACCATTTCGGCAATTGCAGCACCCAACTCCATTTTTTTTCTCTCTCGGTATTACACACATATACCTTTTGTTCCGATCACATTCCGACCAGCCACCCATCATTGTCCAGTCATCGTTTGAGGACATCGGCGTGTTCCTCTCCTCCGCGCGATCAGAACCCAAACACCCAAATGTCTTCACCGTCGTTTAGTTGCTCGGAGAGGGAACAAAACCTTTCGGTTTCTCCCTTGCGCCACCGTTCACGGCTGTGTCCCCACTATTCTTATGCTATCTTCATCGCGATCGTCTTTGAGTCGCGAGCAACCCGATCGTCGTTGTTTCTTTACGCTGCCATCGTTTCCGCCTCTTGTTTATCGAATCCAACGTTGGCCGCGTCGTCGCTGCCATCCTTGCATGGTCGTTGTATTATCGAACCGTCATTGTGGTGTTCTGGTTGTCGTGTTTTAGCCTGCTACCGCCGCCGAGTTGTGTTGAACCGTCAAAGGGGGTTCTGGAAACCCTAGGGCAGGTTACCACAAAGGATGGAACCCTTGTGTTGGGCCATCAGTGTGGTTATGGGTATGAGATACAAATCAGAAGTGGGCTTTGTGTATGATGAGCCCAATTTGACCTTAGTGAGAATGTTGTTTGTGTTAGCCCAGATCTGAATCAATGAACCGAACCAGCTTTGATATGAAACTGAACCGGATAAGTAGTTGAACCAGTTTTGAACCGCGTCTAATTGGACCGTCAAGTTGAACCGAATCAGATTTTGTGAACAATAAACTGAACCGGACCGGACCTTGACCTGTTTGACCGACCCAAACCGGGTATTGACTTTGATTGACTGTGACCATTGACTTATGATCTGTTGACCCGTTTGACCAGAGTTGACCAGTTTGACCAGTTGACTTTGACTTTGAGTTTGACCAAGGTTGACTTTGTCCAGAGTTGACTTTTTTAGGAAATGTTCACCCTGACCTTTATCGACGTCCTGAATCCGAATCTTCTGCCCGTTTTGCCAAAGTAGATCCCGAAAGCTCCGTTTTGCTCATTTTAAGTAATTGTTATTGGAATTGATAAGTTATGGTTTTAGAATCTGATTTAGAATATTCTCGTATTCAGGTGCCGACCTTGAGACCGTTGGGTTACCTCCAGTTGTACAGACCGACCGTACACGTTCTTTGAGATCTTCACTTGAGTATATCTTAGTTCGGTTTTCAGTATTTTAGTCGGTGGCTTAGTGTTAGTATTAAATGCTAATATATAGTTTTACCTCGTAGGTTTTGATTTAACTAGATTTGAGCGTAAGACGCGCTTTTCTCGACATTAGAGCTTCTGTTGCTTAAAGGTGTGTCTCTTCATGTTTTATAAACTTGTGTGTTTCTTTCTGTGCTATAAATTTTATGTGCTTCTTCTGGTATTAATGTAAGTAAATGTTTTGTATATTTTGTGTACATACTCTGTTGTGATTGGGTGAATGTTTTCAGAAATCATGCATAACATGGCATACTGTGATTTAAATGAGAAATCAGACTTACCAAATTGTGAAATATCAGATTTTCGGAATCGTAAAACATCGGATTTATAGTAATGTGCAACTTGAATTTTCATAATTCAAGTTTCGAATCAGACTCGGATTTTAAAATCTGCATCATATCATTGTGGGTATATGGTTTGGGATTTGTTCGGGGAAGTTCAGTGGTTTCACCCTTCGGGGTGAATTCCGCTTCGGATCAATGGTTCCACCCTTCAGGCTGAGTTCCACTTCGGATGGTGACGATGGAGAAAGTAGGTTCTAGGGAACCTTACTTTTCGGTGTACCGGAGATGGGTACTATGATTCATGTGCATCAGACATCATATCATCATGATCCGGTTTTGTTATGTTTTCAGAAAAGTCTATCAGAAAATAAAATATTGTTTTGTTTTTTGTTTTGTTTTCGTTTGCACTTTAGAGACACACTAAGCTCTTTAGCTTACACCCCTTAGTTTTACTTTTCAGATATCTCAGACTTTTTAGGCGATCAGTACTTGGAGCATCTCTTGTTTATTCAGATAAATTATTATTCAGTACGAACCTTTCTGTTACCTCGGAATTATTATTCTAATATTGTTTGGGATATTTTTGTAGTATGGACTTTAGAACTGTTTTTAATTTGGGTTTATTAAATGCATGCATTTATAAGGTTATTTTTAGTAATTTAACCAAATATCGGAATAATGTTTAAACGACTACATTTATTAATAATGAGATCTTATTGAGTTTATTTTCTTTTAATAAAATTTTTTTTATTTAAGTAAACTTAAAAGGTGTTACTTGAGGGGTAAATTTTCAAAGACGACTTCCTAGATTCGGCCCATTTCTTTTGGGCTGGGTTTAGGGGTTTACATTTAGTGGTATTAGAGCCCCGTTCAACCCTCGGACTGTGGGGCTCACAAAAGTTGTTTTCAAAATATTTTTGACTTTTGCATGCATCTGAAATATTTTGGGATAAATGAGAATTTCTGGAAAAAAAAGGTATACTATGGTATTAAGTGATTTTTAATTGTTTTAAGTTCGAGACTCCGGTACCGAATCTGAATATAGGTTATTATCTTCTGTAGATAGTTGCTAAGCCACCGTGTAGAAGTTCTTGTGTTGTGTTAGGTTGTTGTTGTGATGTTGCTTCTGATTATGATCATCCGTCTTATGCTAATTAGACAGAAAACTAGAGTGACATATATGATAATGAGAATTGATATGTGAGAGCATAGTACCTGGTGATACGTCGAGATGATTTCATAAATCTAAAACGGAACAATGTCAGTTAATGATTATGAGATATAATTTATGAGGTTGATAAAATATGTTCTTGTGTCAGTTACGGTTGAGAAAGATAAGTGTGATTGGTGTTTGAAAGTACTTCGCTTACCTATTCAGAGAGTCGTTGCTACGCATCATGATAAAATGTTCAGCGACCTGGTTAGTCGAGCTAAGACTTCTGAAAGGATAACTGCACTTATGGAAGTTGAGGAACTTCATAATTCTGATCAAGTCATGAAGCAACCGGACATATCTGCTCAGCCTAGTTATGTCAACTCGTCTGGAAGAGGTCTAGAGATAAGCCTATTTCTCATAGTTATCGGAATGTGAGACCGGCAACATTGACAGTTCCGTATAGTAGCGTTGGTAGTTTGAAAGTTCGTCGACCTATTCATGTGTGTGGTTATTGCAATAAAAAGCATAACAGAGAGTGCAGATTGATGAACAAAGCGTGTTTTAGATGTGGATCTCATGATTAGTACTTAAAGGATTGTCCACGTCCACCTACCAGTTTATCCGTCCAGAGTCAAACACAAGCATCAGTTCAGGCACCTCACTGAGGTAGAGGGTGGCTTAGGTCAGTTGCTTCTGGTACTAATAATAGAGTTAGACATGCTCAGAGTGGTGGATCAGCTAGATCCGAGATTAGACGTCCATGTTCAGTATATTCATCTCGAGCTCATGTTGGATATGATCATATACACGATGATCAAGCAGGTACAATATGATGTTTTAGTTTTGTTGTTATAATGGATTGTGAATTCAAAAAAAGGAAGTATAGGTATGTGTTGATTAGTTTGAGATCTGCTATTAAGTCTGAAAATTTCGAGGACGAAATTTCTTTAAGGGAGGAAGGTTGTAACACCCCAAATTTTTACTAAGTCAGAAAAACCTAAAATTTGAAATCCCTAATTCAGAAACCCTAACATTTGGGAAATTTTGGTTTAAAACCCTAATTATAATTTAAGGATCTATTAGGCATAGAATTAGATTTAGTGACTATTTTGTGATAAGGATAAAGCTTTGTGCCCATTTCGTGAACCCTGGTTATCCCAAGGTCACGCATTGTTATTTACCCATTTATTAGGGTATTTTTTTAACTCTTCTTTTCAGATTATGAAACCTTTGATCTACCATTTCGGCAATTGCAGCCCCCATCTCTATTTTTTTCTCTCTCGATATAACACACATATACCTTTTGTTCCGATCACATTCTGACTAGCCACCCATCGTTGTCTAGTTATTGTTTGAGGACGTCGGCGTGTTCCTCTCCTCCACGCGATCAGGACCCAAACACCTAAATGTCTTCACCGTCGTTTAGTTGCTCGGAGAGGGAACAAAACCTTTCGGTTTCTCCCTTGCGCCACCGTTCACGGCTGTGTCCCCACTGTTCTTATGTTATCGTCATCGCGATCGTCTTTGAGTCGCGAGCAACCCAATCGTCGTTGTTTCTTTACGCTGCCATCGTCTCCGCCTCTTGTCTATCGAATCTAACGTTGGTCGCGTCGTCGCTGCCATCCTTGCATGGTCGTTGCATTATTGAACCGTCATTGGCGTGTTCTGGTTACCGTGTTTTGGCCTGCTGCCACCGCCGAGTTGTGTTGCGCCATCAAAGGGGGTTCTAGAAACCCTAGGGCAGGTTACCACAAAGGATGGAACCCTTGGGTTGGGCCATCAGTGTGGTTATGGGTATGAGAGACAAATCAGAAGTGGGATTTGTGTATGATGAGCCCAATTTGACCTTAGTGAGAATGTTGGTTTGTGTGAGCCCAGATCTGAATCAGTGAACCGAACCAGCTTTGATTATAAACCGAACCGGATAAGTAGTTGAACCAGTTTTGAACCGCGTCTGACTGAACCGTCGGGTTGAACCGAATCAGATTTTGTGAACAATGAACTAAACCAGACCGAACCTTGACCCGTTTGACCGACCCAAATCGGGTTTTGACTTTGACTGACTGTGACCATTAACTTATAACCTGTTAACCCGTTTGACCAGAGTTGACTAGTTTGACGAGTTGACTTTGACTTTGAGTTTGATCAAGGTTGACTTTGTCCAGAGTTGACTTTTTCAAGAAATGTTCATCCTGACCTTTCTCGCGTCCTGAATCCGAATCTTCTGCCTGTTTTGTCAAAGTAGATCCCGAAAGCTCCATTTTGCTCATTTTAAGTAATTGTTATTGGAATTGATAAGTTATGGTTTTAGAATCTGATTTAGAATATTCTCGTGTTTAGGTGTCGACCTTGAGACCATTGGGTTACCTCCAGTTGTACAGACCGACTGTACACGTTCTTTGAGATCTTCACGTGAGTATATCTTAGTTCGGTTTTCAGTATTTTAGTCGGTGGCTTAGTGTTAGTATTAAATGCTAATATATAGTTTTACCTCGTAGGTTCTGATTCAGCTAGATCTGAGCGTAAGACGCGCTTTTCTCGACATTAGAGCTTTTGTTGCTTAAAGGTGTGTCTCTTCATGTTTTATAAACTTGTGTGTTTCTTTCTGGCTATAAATTTTATGTGCTTCTTCTGGTATTAATGTAAGTAAATGTTTTGTATATTTTGTGTGCATACTCTATTGTGATTGGGTGAATGTTTTCAGAAATCATGCATAACATGTCATATTGTGATTTAAATGAGAAATCAGACTTACCAAAATTGTGAAATATCAGATTTTCGAAATCGTAAAACATCGGATTTATAGTAATGTGCAACTTGAATTTTCATAATTCAAGTTTCGGATCAGACTCGGATTTAAAATCTGCATCATATCATTGTGGGTATATGGTTTGAAATTTGCTCGGGGAAGTTCAGTGGTTTCACCCTTTGGGTTGAATTTCGCTTCGGATCAGTGGTTCTACCCTTCGGGCTGAGTTCCAATTCAGATGGTGGCGATGGAGAAAGTAGGTTCTTGGGAACCTTACTTTTCGGTGTATCAGAGATGGGTACTATGATTCATGTGCATCAGACATCATATCATCATGATCCGGTTTTGTTGTGTTTTCAGAAAAGTCTATCAGAAAATAAAAAATTGTTTTGTTTTTTGTTTTGTTTTGTTTTCGTTTGCACTTTAGAGACACACTAAGCTCTTTAGCTTACACCCCTTAGTTTTACTTTTCAGATATGTCAGAATTTTTAGGCGATCGATACTTGGAGAAACTCTTGTTTATTCGGATGAATTATTATTCAGTACGAACCTTTCAGTTACCTCGGAATTATTATTCTAATATTGTTTGGGATGTTTTTGTAGTATGGACTTTAGAACTGTTTTTAATTTGGGTTTATTAAATACATGCATTTATAAGGTTATTTTCAGTAATTTAACCAAATATCGGAATAATGTTTAAATGACTACATTTTATAATAATGGGATCTTATTGAGTTTATTTTCTTTTAATAAAAATTTTGTTTTTAATTAAGTAAACTTAAAAGGTGTTACTTGAGGGGTAAATTTTCAAACACGACTTCCTAGATTCGGCCAATTTCTTCTGGGCCGGGTTTAGGGGGTTACATTGTTGCTTAGATGTCTTGTGTTTGAAGGCTTAGGACTTTATTCCATGAATGCTATGTGTGTTTGTTTAAAGGCATGTAGACTTGATATGAATGTATTTAGTGAATGCTTGAATTCCTCTATGGAATGCTTTTCATGTATGTTGAGTGTTCGGACATGTTTGTAGTATGGTGTATGCCTCTAGAATATGTATATGCACGTTGTATCTTGATTATTGGTGTTTGAGGCATGTTGGGGACGTTTGGAGATGCCTAGAACTGATTCTAGAAACACACAGACTGTAAGCGTTTCGGAATGGGTAAGGTCGTTTCGGAACGGGTGTGGTTCCAGGGACACCCGTATCGGAACGCGTTCCGGTACGGTGTGGCTACTATGAACCCCATGTTCCGATACGCGTACCGAAACGGTTTGGCTACTATGAGGGCCTATTCCGGAACGCATTTCGGAACGTCTAGGCGAAAAAGGACCCTGTACCGAAACGAAGTGGGTCGTATCGGTGCGGGTAGTCTGGCTTTTAAAACTGGGCCCGTGTATCGAAATGGGCAAGCCTGTTTCGAAACACAGGCCTGAAATTTGGGCTTTTGGCATCTTTGGAGGTCCTTAAGTGTTGGGCTTGGATCCAAGTTGTTGTGTGCTTTCTTGTGAGCCTTGTTTGTAGTCGTTTATTTTTGGTTTGGGCGCGTATGTGAGAAAATGGACTAACTGAATACATGGTAAATTTAAATTAACTTACATATCGTCTGCTTAGTCTCGTCTTTGTTTATCTGATGTCGTTTCACACATAGGAGTTAATGATCCATCTAGACAAGATAATTGGAGAAAATTTTCTAGGGTTGCTAACCGAGGTGGGACCTTAACGGGTTTCACTTCGGTTTTCCCCGTGTGACCAGCTCGGACCGGTCAGTCGTCCAGACCGGGACGAGGGGGTTACATGAGCGCAAGTGCACACTCTGTCCAGTTATAGTATAAAAGATATCGTCTCCCACAGGGATTGGAATAGCTCCTATGAATGGTTTCCTGCACAAAGATTTAATAAATGCGCCATTAAATCTCATAATGTAGAAATATAAAAACACAAGTAAAGATAAAGATATTAAAGAGAAGAATGAGAGGGAGAGATTGGGCGATAAGCTGGGTAAGACAAGTGCAGCTTAGTAGCTTGTGGACTACATTGTAAATTCTTGATTATTTTTTGCGTTGCCATAAAATGCGGCCTCGGCGGGTAAGGCGGGCAGCAAACTACGAACTTATCACACGATCGCAGCATGTCACTGCCATTGCAGGGGTGTGTAATGCCTTGGCAGGTGGAACAGAAAGAAGTCCTAGAGGCAAGTCTGGCAGACATTCCAAGTTCGGCAGGATAGTCGACAGTGATCCCTCCTATTTCTAGGTTAGGATGCTCGACATTGCTTAACTTGAGGGCTAGTGTGGAACCAAATTAGACAACTCGGTTGGTAATCCCTTTTAGCCGCTGAAACTTGTGGACTAGTGTGAAACCAAGTTAGTCACGCCTTTGTGAGTTGTGACCGTGCTTAACCCTTTCGTGAGCCTTGCACTTTCGTGCCCGACAAATGGATTTTCTCTTCAACTGACTGGTGTAGACTAATTGAACGAACAAGAAGCATAGATTAAGCAAACTCAGAACTTTATTGAAAACAACTCAAAACTATACAACTGATTCCATAAATTACTTTACATACACATGCTTAAACCCTAGGAGAGTTGGGTTGCGACCCCTAACACTCCAACTTATCTAGTTATCCACACATCTACACTCTCATCGGCAGATGTCGTTGATCTCTCACGACATGCCCCTATACCCTTACATACATTGGGTATATATAGGGCTCATGAACTAAGTTGAGTCCTCCTTGAAGTAGGAGTTCTAAAAGTAAATTTCATTAAATACAGACTCCTTTATGCTTTAAATACAGATGTTGAGTGTGTAAAAGTTCTATTATTTACACCCTTTTTAACCCATATTTCTGATGCATTCAAGCATCATTGCATTGCATTTAGGTCAGTTTACAGTAAAACATCACAAATTCACTAAAGGCACAGATTCTACTAAAAGATGGCTGATTTTGCAGGTTGCGACCATGGTTGACGAAGAAGGCAGGCGCAGGGCAGAGAAGCAGAAGAGCTGAACTGGACAAGTAGACGATGAGGACGAAGCTGCCATGGACCTGACGTGACAGCAAGGTGACAGCAGCCTGATGAAGAGGAAAAGTCAAGTGGACCTCGATAGATAGAGAAAAATCTGCTCGTCTGTCGTGTGAAAGCCAAATATTTTTCCAAGCCCCGGATCGAAAGATATGTCAAGCCAAAGCTCGAGGAGAGGAATTCCCATGAAACAAGGAGGCGGCTGAAAAGTAGGAATCCTTAAAGATTAAGCATTTAATAGAATCTTACTTTTCATTAAAGTTGTAATCCTTGTTAACTTAGAATACTTGAGCCCAAAGCTTATATAAGGGCATAGATTTTAACCTAGGAGACATCATACCCCATAACCGATAACCTAAACCCCTCCGCTGTTTACCCGTCGTCGACATGTTCTAAAAACCCCCTAGGGCCACGGGTTGTTTTGTAAAGTAGTTGCAAGGGTTATTTTGTTTTAGGATTTTCCAAGTTCAATAAAATAAACTTCAAGTTCTCTTGTTTCGGTTTTAATATCTTGCAAGAGCATCGGGAGAGCATTGTGAGGTTATCTATTTACTTAGCATCGGGAGAGTTAAGTATACGAAAGAGATAAGAGCGCGTTCTCTAGTTTATAGTTGAACCATCTCGTGCCTAGGGATAGGGCGAGGTTAAGTGGCTAAGGAAGAATTCATACACATCGGTGTTCATCCTTCGATTCACGCCGGGAGGTATCATCAAAGACGTGATCATCGACAGACTTGGACCTAGGGATAGGCCAAGACAGATCTGGGATTCTTGCCAAACTTGGAGTACGGAGTTGGTGTGTTCGCTGCCGCGACAGCTAACGGACAGCCGCCGCGACAGGTGCTGTCGGCGACGGACGCGACAACAGAACTGGATTTCCTAAGCATCACAATACCTGCACTACTGAGCAATTCAATACCAGCCCATTCTCTCTATCTTGATATTTCTACTCTTTTATTTACGTTTTACTTTATTATTTCTCGTGACAATTCTCTTAAATATTTCCTTTACTTCGTGCAGTGAATTTAGGTGAAGTCATTAGCCCAATCCCTGTGAAGACGATATCCGATACTTAGTATCACTTTACTACTTGCGTCGTGTATACTTGCACTACAATTGCGATAGACTATTTTACACGCAACAAGTTTTTGGCGCCGTTGCCGGGGATTGGCAACATAACTACACCTTTCTTTTATTGCACTTTTCGTTTTTGTTTTTGTTTTTGTTTTTATTTTTTTTCTTTTTCTATTTTTTTTCCTTTCTTTCTTTTGTGTTTTCAACTCTTTCTTTTCACGAGGTTTTCTGGTTTATGCGCAGATCTAAAAGAGGTGAAGATCCTGAGTATCCATTAGATCCAGAAGTTGAACGTTCCTTCAATCTCAAGAAACAACTCCGCTGACTTTTAGACAGAAATGAATACCTTGAGGAACAGCTAGAGAAGATGGCCCGTAATCCGCCCGCTGGTGATGGTATGCCGCATGTCGGTGACCCGCCTGCCGCAGCTGGACGACGGTCATGTCGTGACTACATGCTGAACGATCATGTAGAGCTGGAGACCACGCTGTCGGATATTGATGTTGATAACTTCGAGCTTAAGCCTGTCATGTTTAGTATGATCAACAATGTCGGGCAGTTTAGTGGTGCTGCAACAGAGGATGCCAGAGAGCATCTCAAGACGTTCCAGGAGATCTGTGGTTCGTTTAGACTACCAGGAGTTAGTCCGGAGATACTGAGGATTCGGTTATTTCCTCATTCATTGAGGGACAGAGCTAAAACTTGGTGGAATAAACTAACACCGGGTTCAATTATGACTTGGGCAGATTTAACTCGTGAATTTTTATCTCGTTTTAATCCTTCGCATTTAGCTGAGCGATTACGTAACGAAATTGCTACTTTTCAACAGGAAGATGACGAGCCGATGCACGAGGCCTGGGACAGATTTACTACTCTTCTTTGAAACTGCCCAATGCATGGATTCCCCGTCTGGAATCAAGTTACAAAGTTCTATAATGCTGCCAACCTACAAACTCGCATCCGAATTGATTCCGCAGCAAATGGGTTACTATTGGATAAGGATCCAGACGAGGCCTTGCAAGTTTTGAAAAATCTGGCCAAGAATGAGGAGCAGTTTCTGACTGCAAGAAGAGGGGGTAAACGGGTACTTGCTGTCAAGGATTATGAAGCCGACAGCACGATGAAATCACAGGTAGCCTTCCTTACTAAAGCAATGAAAAGGTTATTGAATGATGATAGTTTACAAGGATTTGCTGTTGAGGAAGTATGCGATATCTGTGAGGGAAATCATAGTAGGGATGAGTGCCCAATACATATAGAAGAGGGAAAATATGTTGGAAACTACAAGCCAAATTATAATTCCAACAACTATAATCCCAATTGGAGGAAGGATCCTAAATTTTCATGGAGTAATCCCAACAATGCCCTGAATCCTCAAGCACATAATCAGAATCAGGGAGGTCCTAGACTGTTGACGCGACAGCAGCTGCCGTAGAACCTGCCGCCGCCGCCGCAGCAACAGCAACCACCAGCTGCCACAAGTAGTATATTGGAACAGACTCTGGCCACTTTCATGTCTCAAACCGGTACTTATACTGAGAATATGAATCAGTTTGTCAAGAAGACAGAGAACTTCATGGATAAAACAGAGATGAGGATGACAAATCATGAAGCTACTTTGAAATCTCTGGAGACACAAATGGGTCAGGTGTCGCAACACATTAAGCCAAGGCAGAATGGAGGATTTCCTAGCAATACTGAAAATGCTAGACCACCCACACATGAGCAATGTAAGGCGATTACTACTAGGAGTGAGAAGAAGCTACCAGGGCCAGAAAAAGCTGAAACAGAAAAGGATCCAGCCTTAGACAAACCTGCCGAGGAAGCTGCCCCGATAGGTGACAAACAGACTGCTGCCGATGAGCCTGTCACGACAGCAGAAGCGACAGAGGAGAAAAAAGATGAATATCGTCCTCAGATTCACATGCAGTGGGAAGGACGCAGTGCTGATTACCGTCCCCCACAACCCTTCCCTCAACGGATACAGCAAGCTAAGCATGAATCTCAACTTAAAAAGATTTATGATATTTTTAAGCAGGTTCATATTAATATTCCATTGTTAGATGCCGTCAGGGAGATGCCCGGTTATGCTAAATTTCTAAAGGATGTTATGTCGAAAAAATCTAAACTTGGGGAATTTGAAACGGTAAAGATGACAGAAGGTTGCATGAGTATTCTTCATCGGCAGCCACCCCAGAAAAAGAAGGATCCGGGGAGCTTCATCATACCTTGCGTAATCGGAAATAAATTTGTGGGTAAGGCACTTTGTGATCTTGGTGCTAGTGTAAATCTAATGCCCAAATTTGTTTTCCAGAAATTAGGTATTGGGAAGGCGCGGCCCACGACAGTCACTCTGCAGCTGGCAGACCGCTCTTACATTCATCCAGAAGGAAAAATTGAAGATATTTTGGTAAGAGTGGATAAGTTTATTTTCCCTGCTGACTTTCTTGTTTTAGATTGTGAAGTAGACGAAAATGCACCAATCATCCTAGGGCGACCCTTCTTAGCCACGGGAAGATCATTGATTGATGTGGAAAAAGGAGAACTCACCATACGAGTGAACGATCAAGAAATTAAGTTGAATGTTCTCCAAGCGATGAAACACGCTGATGTTAACGAGGAATGCAAGGCTATCACTGATGTTACCCTTGGTCAACCCTGCATCAGGTCGGGCTGTCACGATATTCAATTCGGTCACTGCCACGGCAGCCACCTACAGGCCTGTCACGACAGCGACGATGACAGCACCGACGACAGCAACTCCTCTGAATCCGATACATCTGATACTGAAGATCAGGAGGAGATAAACTGGCTAGGCAATCGTCCAGGTAAGTTATTCGAACCTTTGAATTATACTTCGGATAACCATTTAATCTAAAAGCCATCTATTGTTGAACCACTTGCCTTAGAACTGAAACCCCTGCCTGGGCAACTTAAATATGCTTTTCTTGGTTCCAATGATACGTTGCCCGTAATCATCTCTTCTAAGCTGCCGTAGGAACAGGAACGACAGCTAATCGACATGCTGAGGCAGCACAAGAAGGCGATTGGATGGACGATTGCTGATATACAAGGCATTAGTCCGGCGTTATGCATGCACAAAATTCTTCTAGAGGAAGATCATAAGTCGACTATTGATGCCCAAAGGCGGCTTAACCATGCGATGAAGGAGGTAGTGCGTAAAGAGATAATCAAATGGTTAGATGCTGGAATTATTTACGCCATCTCCGACAGCAAATGGGTGAGCCCGGTGCAATGCGTTCCCAAGAAAGGAGGAATGACCGTGGTGACCAATGAGAACAATGAGTTAATCCCAACCAGGACTGTGACCGGTTGGAGGGTTTGTATGGACTATCGGAAGCTTAATACAGCTACCCGAAAGGACCACTTTCCTTTACCCTTTATTGATCAAATGCTTAATAGATTAGCGGGTAAACCTTACTATTGTTTTCTTGATGGCTACTCAGGTTACAATCAAATTGCTATCGCACCGGAGGATCAAGAAAAAACGACTTTCACATGCCCCTACGGAACGTACGCATTTAGGAGAATGCCCTTTGGACTATGTAATGCACCCGCCACCTTCCAAAGGTGTATGATGGCCATATTCTCCGACATGGTGGAGGACTTCCTTAAGATATTTATGGATGATTTTTCCGTCTTTGGAGACGATTTTGAGAGTTGTTTAGGCAATCTACAAAAGGTACTTGAAAGATGTGAAAAAGCAAATTTAGTTCTAAATTGGGAAAAATGCCACTTTATGGTGGATGAAGGGATAGTCCTAGGCCATAAGATTAGCTGCCGTGGGATAGAAGTCGACAGGGCCAAAATAGAAGTAATTGAGAAGCTGCCGCCGTTGACCACAGTCAAGGGCATTAGGAGTTTTCTAGGGCATGCTGGGTTTTATCGGAGATTTATTGCTAATTTCTCAAAAATCACGAAGCCCCTATGCCATCTCTTGGAGCAGAACCGACCCTTTGACTTTAATGATGAATGTACTGAAGCATTCAAGGTTCTGAAGGAAAAGTTAGTTACAGCCCCCATAGTACAGCCACCAGACTGGACGCAGCCATTTGAGATTATGTGTGATGCTAGTGACTATGCTGTCGGGGCAGCACTTGGGCAGCGCAGAGACAAGCTGTTTCATGTCATATATTATGCCAGCAAGACATTGAATGACGCCCAAGTGAACTATACTACCACAGAAAAGGAGCTGTTAGCTGTGGTGTTCTCCATTGACAAGTTTCGTTCTTACATACTTGGGACGAAAGTAATAGTGCACACAGACCATTCTGCCCTTAAGTATTTGTTTGCAAAGAAGGATGCAAAGCCTAGATTGATACGGTGGATCTTGCTACTACAAGAATTCGACCTTGAGATCAAGGACAAAAAGGGGACAGAAAATCAGGTGGCAGATCACTTGTCAAGATTGGAGACAGGACAGAGTCTACCCATTGACGAGACACACATACTGGAGACCTTCCCAGATGAGCAGCTCTTTACTGCCGCAATCGATGTCGCGACAGCCATGGCGGCAGGTAAGTCTTCTGAACTCCCCTGGTATGCTGATTTCGTTAATTTTATAGTTAGCGGAATACTGCCTTCTGATCTTAATTATCAAGCCAGGAAGAGGTTCCAAAATGATGTTAAGCATTATTATTGGGACGAACCTCTTCTTTTCAAAATGTGTGCAGATCAGGTTATAAGGAGATGCATACCACAAGAAGAGCAAGAAGACATTCTCCATCACTGCCACGCTTCACAATATGGAGGTCACTTAGGAGGCAATAAAACTGCTGCCAAGGTGCTGCAGTCAGGGTTCTACTGGCCGACATTGTATAAAGATGCACAGGACTTCTACAAGAACTGTGACAGGTGCCAGCGGACAGGTAACATCTCGAGGAGAAACGAGATGCCACTACAGAACATTCTAGAAGTCGAAATCTTCGACGTTTGGGGGATCGATTTTATGGGACCTTTTCCATCTTCATGTGGAAATCTATACATCCTCCTAGCAGTGGATTATGTCTCTAAGTGGGTTGAAGCTATCGCCACTCAAAAGAATGATGCCAAGACGGTCCAAAAGTTTTTACACAAAAACATTTTTTCGAGATTTGGCATTCCTAAGGCGATTATCAGTGATGAAGGGAGACATTTTGATAATAGGGTAATTGCTGCCGCCTTGAAGAAATATGGTGTCAAGCACAGGATCGCGACAGCATACCACCCACGAACCAATGGACAGGCTGAGATATCCAATAGGGAAGTGAAGAACATTCTTGAGAAGATGGTTAAACCAACTAGGAAAGATTGGTCTTTACTTCTGAATGATGCATTATGGGCATATAGGACAGCCTTCAAGACTCCATTGGGCATGTCTCCATACCGTTTGATCTATGGGAAAACCTGTCATCTGCCTGTCGAGATAGAGCACAGGGCATACTGGGCAATCAAGGCAGTGAATATGGACTTGGACAAGGCAGGCCAGAAAAGGCTGTTAGATTTGAACGAGATCGATGAAATACAGACAATGGCCTACGACAATGCAAGAATATACAAGGAGAAAACTAAGAAGTGGCATGACAAGAAGTTGCTGCCACGTCAGTTCTACCCAGGGCAGCTTGTGTTGTTGTTCAATTCTAGGCTGAAACTCTTCCTAGGGAAGCTAAAATCTAGATGGTCCGGCCCATTCCAAGTAGTACAAGTTTTCCCCCATGGTGTCATCACGATTCAATCATTAAAAGACGGGCACCAATTCAAAGTCAATGGACAGCGCCTCAAGCATTATCAAGGGACTGAAGCCCTAGGAATACAGGAAGTGGTTACTTTAGGAGATGCCCCACAAGGCATCCCTAATTTAACCTAAATTTTATTTTTTATTTATTTTTATTATTTATTATTTATTAGGAAATTAGATTTATTTTATTCGAATAATGTTTTTATTTTTCTGTCTTTAGGAAATAAAGGAGTCAAGAAGAAAAGGAGAAGTGACCCAAGCCCACCATCCATCCATCAGCCCAACAGAGCCCATTTATTGAAGCATGTCGTTTCAGCTGCCACCGCAGACGGATAAAACAGGTTGTCAACAGACTGTCACGGCAGATGCAGAAGCGTGCGGCAGACGCATAACAGACGCATAAATGCGTGTCAGACGCGTCAGACACGCTAACACTCAACAGTCGCTCCGTTATTCCCGCCTGTCGTTACGGCATTAAATGGGCAGCTCCTCGACCGCTATAAAACCTCGTTTGCACTTTTATTTTTCCTCACTTCTGCTTATTCTTACTTGCTTTCTCCTCCCGTTTTCATTTGCTTTCTTTATTTTCACAACCCTTGCAACTAATATGTCGTCTAGACAGACCCGCCGCAGTGCTGCCTCAGCCTCTTCTTCAGCAGCTGCAACGCCCTTCGACACCAAGGAATTATGGGAGGAACGAGGTTTCATTTACATCCGCAAAGCACCAAACATGGGGCTCCGCCCATTCATAGCGAAGGCAATAAGGAACCTGCTATGGGAGCAGTTCGCTGAGCAACCGGCAGAACTCAATGACACGTTGGTGAGGGAGTTTTATGCTGCCATCGACAGCAAAACGGCAACCTCCGTCCTCGTCCGAGGGGTAGAAGTGCCCTTTACAGCTGACAGCATCAATCACATGTATGGCCTATATTTTGGCCCCGACGATGACGCCCACCAGAAATTTTTAGAGACCCTGGATGCTGCCGCCTACGGTGCTATCATGGCGGAAGTGACAGAGGAAGGAACAACATGGACCACATGCAAAAAGAATCCCAACTCTGTCAAAAGGGGGCAGCTGCTCCCAGAAGCCAAACTATGGAACGCGTTCATCAAGAAGCGTATCCTATCGTCCTCCCATCACACGACGGTGAACCAGCAGCGGTTGGCTCTCATCCACTCCATCATGCATGACTGGCCTATCAACGTGGGCCGCTATATGAGGGAGAGTATCTTAGACTGCACTTTCCGCTCCTTTTCCCGTCTTTGTCTACCGTTCACGATCACCCTCCTTTGCCGCTGCGCTGCTGTGCCAGAGGCCCCCACTGACAAGCTAATCAAGGGCAAAGGCTGGACGGACAACAACATCAACAGCCTCATGGAGCTGATAGTCGCAACACCTGTCAATGCCTTCAACCCTGCTGCCGGCCCAGCAGACTCAGACGAAGAACCTGCTCCTGAACCTGCCGATGACCCTGCCACGGCATCCACTCCAACGGACCAAGCTGCCCAGATCCTTGCCGCCATACAGAGGGTGGAAGAAAGACAGATGGGGCTGATGACATTCATCCGGGACTTTGCAACTTGCACGGTAAATTTCATTACCAATAATTTGAATTATCCCGATGTTAATTCCCCCACATTCCCCGATCACTATTTCCACATCCCCTCCCCTGTCAACACACCTACACCACCTGCTTCCACCCATACCCACTCGGCCGCCTCCACCCCTTCACCTGCCCCGACGGCAGCTGCCAGTCCTCCGGCCGAAACTTCCGCCAGAGGAATGAAGCGACAACCCTCGGACGACCTTGAAGCATTTGTGGCTGGTTTCTCCTCTTCTTCTGTCTGGGCCGACAGCGAAGTAGACCCTCCCATTCAGAGGAACTTGGAGAATGAATTCACGCCTGCCAAGAGACAGAAACATGTGGCAGACAGAAAATTGATGCCTAAGGCCAGCGCCACCACCAGCAGCACTTGGGGCAGCGGTAGCAGCTCCGACATTCAGGTTGTGGAGCAACCTGCCCAGCCTCCTCCACAGCCCAGACGCCGCCGTCAGATCTGTGTCAGCAGCAGCAGCGAGGACAGCGATTAAAAATTTAAGTCCTTTATTTTTCTTTTCTTGCTGCCTGCTTATCTGTCATTTTGTGATGTACCTGCCATTAGTTTATCTGTCATTTTGCATTGAGGGCAATGCAACCCTCGAGTTTAGGGGTGGCACCCTCCATAGTAATGGAGTCTTAGTACATCTTTTTATTATTGTTGTGTCTTTTATTTTATTTAAGTTCTTTTAAAAAAATCAGAAAATATAAAACTGTTGGCTTAAAACTGTGAAGTTAACTTACCTGTCATGACAGCTCTGTCGTGGCAGCATCTTTAGGACAGTTTAAGGAGAAGTTTAGAGCCTTTCTATAGTTCTGAAAACTTAAACACCTTTGTGACTGTTATATTGCTTAGATTTCTTTTAGCCAAACTAGAATAGGATGCTTAGAACTTGAATAGCCCCTAGAGGTGCCTAACACTGGCTCTAGGAAAGAAGTTTAGAAAAGAGACTCAATAGCCCTAGAGGTGCCCGAAACTGGCTCTAGGAAGTTAACTAGAGGTGCCTAAAACTGGCTCTAGTCAAACTTTAGCTTGAAAAATAGAAAAAATCGAGTCAAAACAAAGAAATCAAAGGAGCATGAAAAAGTTCATTCAAAAGATAAACTTTGGCATAAAAATTCGAGTTAAGAGTTGAATATTCTAGTGAAACTAAGAGAGTCTTAGCATATAACTGTTCACAAGCATGCACACACTGCACGAGAGCTATAGGGAGATTCCGGACAGATCCTAAACCTTCCGACAGGGTGCTGCCGCCATAGAGAATGAGCGACGGGTAAGGGACAGTTCACTGTTTGAAAACCAACACAAAAATATTTTCTTTTCTTTTAGGTTTAATTGCTTGAGGGCAAGCAAGAACTTGAGTTTGGGGGTGTGTTGAGTGTGTAAAAGTTCTATTATTTACACCCTTTTTAACCCATATTTCTGATTCATTCAAGCATTATTGCATTGCATTTAGGTCAGTTTACAGTAAAACATCACAAATTCACTAAAGGCACAGATTCTACTAAAAGATGGCTGATTTTGCAGGTTGCGACCATGGTTGACGAAGAAGGCAGGCGCAGGGCAGAGAAGCAGAAGAGCTGAACTGGACAAGTAGACGATGAGGACGAAGCTGCCATGGACCTGTCGTGACAGCAAGGTGACAGCAGCCTAATGAAGAGGAAAAGTCAAGTGGACCTCGATAGATAGAGAAAAATCTTCTCGTCTGTCGTGTGAAAGCCAAATATTTTTCCAAGCCCCGGATCGAAAGATATGTCAAGCCAAAGCTCGAGGAGAGGAATTCCCATGAAACAAGGAGGCGGCTGAAAAGTAGGAATCCTTAAAGATTAAGCATTTAATAGAATCTTACTTTTCATTAAAGTTGTAATCCTTGTTAACTTAGAATACTTGATCCCAAAGCTTATATAAGGGCATAGATTTTAACTTAGGAGACATCATACCCCATAACCGATAACCTAAACCCCTCCGCCGTTTACCCGTCGTCGACATGTTCTAAAAACCCCCTAGGGCCACGGGTTGTTTTGTAAAGTAGTTGCAAGGGTTGTTTTGTTTTAGGATTTTCCAAGTTCAATAAAATAAACTTCAAGTTCTCTTATTTCGGTTTTAATATCTTGCAAGAGCATCGGGAGAGCATTGTGAGGTTATCTATTTACTTAGCATCGGGAGAGTTAAGTATACGAAAGAGATAAGAGCGCGTTCTCTAGTTTATAGTTGAACCATCTCGTGCCTAGGGATAGGGCGAGGTTAAGTGGCTAAGGAAGAATTCATACACATCGGTGTTCATCCTTCGATTCACGCCGGGAGGTATCATCAAAGACGTGATCATCGACAGACTTGGACCTAGGGATAGGCCAAGGCAGATCTGGGATTCTTGCCAAACTTGGAGTACGGAGTTGGTGTGTTCGCTGCCGCGACAGCTAACGGACAGCCGCCGCGACAGGTGCTGTCGGCGACGGGCGCGACAACAGAACTGGATTTCCTAAGCATCACAATACCTGCACTACTGAGCAATTCAATACCAGCTCATTCTCTCTATCTTGATATTTCTACTCTTTTATTTACGTTTTACTTTATTATTTCTCGTGACAATTCTTTTAAATATTTCCTTTACTTCGTGCAGTGAATTTAGGTGAAGTCATTAGCCCAGTCCCTGTGGAGACGATATCTGATACTTAGTATCACTTTACTACTTGCGTCGTGTATACTTGCACTACAATTGCGATAGACTATTTTACACGCAACAACAGACTCTTTGGACGTTGCCTTCTTTCGCAAGTAAGGATAAGCATTCCTACTTATTGATCTTCAATCAGCTCTACCGGCCGCTGTAGGCTTCAAGAAATTGCAAGACTGGGCTCATTGGTCTTAGGAAATTGTCTTCTTGAAATCGCAACCCATCTTGGCTAAGTCGGTGTAACTCCTGCCCAGGCGGCACTTGGCGGCAATACTGCTTCGGCAACGTCCTTGGCAGCATTTTGAGCTGCTTTAGTACGGCTCCTTTGGTTCCAGCTCTTTTGTCCGGTCCTGTCCTTTTCTCTCCTCTCCTAGCTATAGCACCTGAAAATATAAACTAAACTAAAACAGTAACTTTTCTCAACCAAATATGAAATATTCAATAAAAGTATGGTATAAGAGAAGATACTGCTATAATGCATGCAATGCACCTAAATATACCTAAATGAGCTTAAGAACAAAAATAATAAGGGCATGAATGTGTACAAAATATAGAACTCATGGACACTCTACAGTTGGCTTGTCAGTTATTGAAATCTTAAATTTCATATCGATACGCCCCTTATGACTAGGGGTGTTCGCGGTTAACCAAAATACTATAACGGTTAACCTATAAGTCATGTTCTTAGTGCAAAAGTTATATGTTCTTAATGTAGTTAGAGGAAAATGCATAGAGGATGTATCTAAGAATGCATAGAAAATTAGAGACTCATTCTTAATGGTTAACCAACGGTTAACCATGAACACCCCTACTTATGACCGTACCGATACGCCTTTCTCGCGTATCGATACGCTTTATTTTTCAGTTACAACGGCTTTTTCATCTTTGAGACATGTACCGATACGGTATGCATTTGAGGAACATTTATTACGGGAAAATGCAGCCTAACGGCTACATTAATGACCTCAACCACTCAAACGGTTAGAAATCAATGCAAGTTTATAAAAATAAGTCTCCAAAGCTACAACAACAATAATTAAACCTTCAAACAACATCAAAGCATTTATTCCAAACCCTTGAGCCTTTAGAGTCAAATTGTGTACCCAACTTGTAAAATTCTCAATTGTTCATCTTTCTTTCAAGTTTGGGGAGTGTTGGTTTGTAATTGGGCAATACATTAATCTTGTGAGAGATACATTTCAAATTACCTCTTATTCTTTGTAATTGAGAATCTTGTAATTCAATCTTTGGGTAGAAAGATTGAATTTGTAAAGATTACCTCCTTAGCCTAGAAAATGGGAAGAACAAATTAGTAAGAGTTTATTGAAAATCCTTAGTGGGAGCTAAGTTAGTGGATGTAGAGCTTGGTTAGAAGCTTGGACCACTATAAGTGCCTTGTTCTTCATTTTTAATTGCTCCTTTTGCTACCTTCATTTTTAAAAGTAACAATCCACTCCCCTCTTGGCCATATCGGTTAATTTGATCCACTTAACAGGGTTTTAGGTTTAGGGGTTAGAGGTTATTGTTTAGGGTTTAGGGTTTTAGGTATAAGGTTTTGAGTTTAAGGTTTCATCTTTACGATTTATGGTTTAGAGTTTAGGATTTAGGGTTTGGGTTTAGAATTCTTATTTTAAATTGACTAAGGTTGGTATTTGATCTAATTACTTTTAAAAAAGATTAAAAATATTATATATGGAAAATAATTTAATTAATATTTTATTTTAAATAATTTATATTTATATATTTAAATAATTTATAATTATATGTTGAGTCCTTTAGATTTTTAATCTTTATAAATTAATTTAATGGTGATCAACAGTGTTAATCGTTAATGGTGCTCGTCGAGCGTGGTAAAATTTTATTATTTTTATATCCTATTGAATTTCAAATTCAAATTGAACTTGAAAGAATCCATCTCAGACATCGCTTGATAAATTGAAAAAAATAATTATCTATAATATGTTAAAAATATAAAATACTCAAGTATAATTGAATATAACCAGAACTGCAATTTATCATAAATAACGAACTGTAATTTAATTTGAAAATAAAAAAATATATTCACCGTAAGTAAAATGAACAAAGTGAATTCAACCGAACTTTCTTTTACCATCAGAGTTATACGCATTGAGAGAGAAATGGTTAAGAAAAGCTTGTGTCTCAAATTACTAATGTCCTATTTCTAGTGAAAGAAAAAATTTGATCACAACTTATTGGTTGCAACCGAAAGTACCATGACCTTCTCCCTTTAGTTTTCTTTGAAGGAAGTACCATGGTCCTCTCTCTTTAGTTTCCCTTAAAAATTATCTTTATAATTTTTACATGCATTCTTGACCACTCATAACCTTTTAATTGATATTAAACAACTATAAACTGTCTCAATTCTCGTAAGATTCGGTAAGTGGACCTATATTTTGTGTGTCTACATAATTACTTGTGTCGACAATATATGCTTGCACTTATATTATGGTAAAAAAATACACTATCACAAGGGAGACCATTAGGGTTTTATTCGTTGGCAATTTAGGGTTTTTGATTGAGAGAGAAGTGTTAGGATGATTAAATAACTCGATTTGGCCAAGAGAGGTGAATTGGCAAACAAAAATTTGAAGGGAAGCAAATGGAAAATGAAAATTTTAAGACACGGGGATTTATAGTGGTTCAAGCTTCTAACAAGCTCTACATCCACTACCTTAGCTCCTCGCTAAGGATTTCAAAATAATTCACTAAGAATTATTCCCCTTTTCTAGGCTAAGGAGGCAACCGCTACAATCGATCAAAGTTTTCTACTCAAAGCTTGATCCAATTCACTCTTTTACAATAAGTTTATTTGCAAACAAAATATCCTCACAAAGATAGGTGTTTGCTCAATTACAAGTACACTCAACCCAATCTTGAATCAAAAGATTACAAAGAATTGTTCAAATGATTCTAATAGGCTCAAAGGGTTGGATTTGTGCATGAATGCTTTAGAATTGTTCAAATGATGTTCAACAGTTGTTGTTGTAGCTTTGGAGACTTGATTTTATATCCCCTCATTGATTTCTAACCGTTCGGGTGGTTGGGGTCATCTAGAGTCATTGGGCTGCTTTCTTCCCGCAATAAATGGTGTTTGGTAATCTACCGTATCGGTACACGAGGAGCCGTATCAGTACCTACCATAAGAAGAAATAGTTGTTGTACAAAAGTGTATCGAAACGAGTATAGTGTAAAAACAAGGGCGTATCACAATGGTAAAGGTCGTGTCGGTACGAATTTTGCTCACTGAAATATGAGAAAAAGTCTAGTGAAAAATGCACCGGTACGCATATGGGGCGTATCACGGGTTAAGTAAAATTTAAAGATTGTTGATTCCAACAACTGACAAGGCAACGGTCATATTTTAAATGCAAAGATTCTGAAGATCTTAACACTTGTATCAAAACGGATGAAATCGTACTGATACTCGTAACCAAAATTATAAACCCAGAAGAATGACGTATCGAAACAGATACAACCGTATCAATACGATTTTGCAATTAAAATTTCAGTAGTCGAAAGCCGTATCGGAACACTAAGGAGCGTATCGATATGCATGAGCGTTTTTGGTTAGTTTGAGTATGAAACACTTAGAAAATTTGTAAGACTTTTGAGTATTTAAAAATTTATTTACTTTTATAATTTGAACCTTAAACAATTTATTATATCAAAATTAATTATTGGTTTTACAAGGAGTTGACTCGTGTGATTGATATAAACATTAGGGCTTTAAAATGAGTGACTACCGACGATCATTCAAGTGACAACTACAACTACGATAAGCAATGGCTCATATGGTGGCATTTGGGTTCGCAATGGGAGAAAAAAGAAATTAAGAAGCCTTACAAACTTCACGACGAAGTGAATATGAAAAACAAGAATCGAAGGTCTTTTGTCTTCTACTTTATAAACATTGACCACGCTGAGTAGTCATAAAAGACAGATACCTCAAAAGCTTGAATAAAAGCAAATGTTCAAGACAATCAACGATAAAAATGATGGAGAATAACTGTGGGGATGATAGAGAAGATTAAAGGTCACAAAGAATACAAAGAGTGTACAACGAAAATGAAATTATATAAAAATTAGTGAAATGGGAAATTAGGGTTCACTTCAGAAAAAAAAAATGAATATATACTCTCATTTTTGGGATAAATTGCAAGGGGTGACCCAATAAATTCTAGGTTTATGAAGTGGCCTTATAAGTTTGTCTTGTTTCCACTTCAGTCCACAAATTTCCAAAACTTCCCAATTGAGCCACCAAATTCCATTTTTCAATTTGGCCACTAAGCCTTCAAACTTAGTCCCAAAGTTTCACAATCATGCAATTTCATCCACCCCAAATTCAAGGTCTGACATATTATTTTTGAAACTTTTTAATTTTTTTTTTATAAAAAGTTGCTCCGTGGGTGTAATATTGGCATAAATCAGCATATGAATATGTGTAGTTTTAGTTTGTTTGATGTGTAATGATGGAATTAGTATTAGTTATTTTGATGGTATTGGTATGAATATGATGAAAGAAATTTAAAAGAGAGGAAAGAAGAAAAGGGAAGGAAGGCATGGTTGCTTTGCTTGCTTCACCTGTAAAGGTATTTCCCTGCTTATCAAAATACAATATGCTTTTCGGTATTGGCCTTCTCTCAAAATGCAAATTTGCTATTCTTCTTCTATTCCTTATCATTTGCAGGATGGGTTTACCATGGATTGGAAGGTTGCTTCTTTTTATGCAATTGGTTCATGGGGCATTTTGTTGGGGAAAGTATGGTCATTACGCCGTTTGCAAGATTGCTGAGGTCACATATGTCTTAATTTATCTTTCTATTGCTTAATTTGAATATGTGTTATTTTTCTACTTAAGTTTTATTCATTCGATTCCGAAAGTAGATGTGTTGGTGCCAAATTCATCTGATGATGCGTTTGTTGATCCTTCAGGGTCATCTTAGTGAAGATGCTATGGCTACAGTAAAGAAACTGCTCCCAAATTCGGCTAAAGGTGAACTTGCATCTGTATGCTCATGGCCTGATGATATCAAATGGAACTACAACTGGCACTGGACTACCTCCTTACACTATGTTGACACCCCCAATTTCAAGTGTAACTACAAATACTACCGTAAGTTTAGTGTTTTCCTTGTTGAACATGATGTTTTAAGAAAAATGAAAGATTCAACGTTTCTGTAGGAGATTGCTACGATTCAGCTGGGCATAAAAATAACTGTGTCACTGGAGCAATTTTCAACTATACAAAACAACTGTTCTCAGCATATCAGGGATATAACCCCAGGTTGAAATGTAAGCATTGTTGGTTCATATATATGCTTTGGAGTTGCAGTTGAATTCCTTAATTTTATAGACTCACCTTTCTGTTTGTGACAGACAATTTGACAGAGGCACTCATGTTCTTAGCTCATTATATGGCTGATGTCCATCAGGTTTTTTACTCATAATTATATACATATATGATAAAATCAATAAATATTAACGAATTTCATTCTCTCATCATAAAACTTACGTTATCTTTTTCTGATTACAGCCATTGCATGTCGGCTTCACAGGAGATTTAGGTGGGACGGGTATTAAAGTCGGTTGGTATCGTCGGAAGACAAATCTACACTATGTGAGCACTTCATTATACCTTTCTTATTTTGTAAGGGTAATTATTTAATATATTAGCGGTTAAAATTAAAAGTTTCTACAAGTACCTTAATTTTATGGTTTAGGGACTTAATTTAGGGTGTATAGTTTAGGGGTTTAGATGGGTAAAAATCTCTTGCCCCCTAACCATGCCTCCTTTTATGCCCCTGCCTAAAAAATAGATAAAAATTAAAACTTGCTTCATAACCCTAATTTTCATATCCTAAACCCCAAACCCTAAACTCTAAAAAGTACACCCTACTCCTAATTTCTTACACCCTAACCCTAAGCCCCAACCTCAAACCTCAAACCCTAAACACTAAACCCACTATTTTAAAGTGGGGCACAAATAGGGGCATACTTTGGGGGCAGATGATTTCCATCCGTTTAGATGTATGGGTTTTGAATTTAAGGATATGGTTGAAATTTACAATTTAGGGTTTATAGATTAAAATCTAAATCTCATCATATTACCCTAAAAACTAAACCCTTAATTCTAACCATAAATCATAAATTCTAACAATTATCCCTAAATTCTAAATCCCTTCACCTTAAACCCTAAAACTAAGACTCTCTTATAAAAACTTTCAGTTTCACCGCTAGTGTATAATAAAATAATTTTTTTAGTATGATAAGTAGCTAGATGATCTTGAAGAAAATTAATTGTTAAATTATGATTTTGGTTTCTATATTATGTTCGATTACATTTTAATTTGAAATAATTTAATCTTTATATATTATAATGTCATTATTTAATACAAATTGTTAACATCACTAACTATTGCAATTATATTGTTAATGCGATTTTCTTTTAGAAGGAAAATCGGTACCCTTCCAACTCGTCATCATTTTATGTTGAAAGGCTTGTTTTTGAGAAAAAATCACTTTAATATTTCAACCAAAGTATTTAATGATATTAACTAATTGAACTAACTACTAATATTATACTATTATTTTATTAAAAAATATTATACTATTATTTAAATAAAAAATTATACTATTATATTCAACAATAGGAAGGAGGACACAAATTCTCTATCCTTTCTCGGTGCTCATTTCTATACCTTAACACTAGGAGCGAAGCTATGAATTAAAAGTTAAGGGGCCGAAAATAAACAAAAAAAAAAGCTTAAGGGTATAAAAAAACCTTTGAACTTTAAAAAAAAATCAATTAAGCCCATAAACTTTTTTTTTGCACCTACTTAAACTCTTAAAGTAAAAAATTGAATCAATTAAGCCCTTGAATTAATTTTGACCATTAAATCTTGACAATTAATTCAATTAAGCCCTTGACTAGTTTTTTGAAGAAATTTGTAAATGCATCATGATGGAACTATAGTGTATCACGTGTCAGTAATATCTAAAGAAAAATTATCAAAATTTAATGGTCAAAAGGCTTAATTAATTCAATTTCTTGGTTTAAGAGCTGTGCAAAAAAAAAGTTCATCAACATAATTGATTTTTTTTCAAAAGTTCAAGAACTTTTTACACATAAGCCTAAAAAGAATAAAATACTGAAAAACACATCAATAGGATTCGATTCACTAACTTTAAGTAACAAACTTAATTTCCTGTACACACTTTACCACTAAGACAATACTCACTTTATAATATTAAAACAAGTAAATAATATTAATTTAAAATTCTACGAGGGCCAAATTAAAAAAAAGTATGGATCGTAAGGGTGAATCACGGGGGCTTGGCCCCTGCCAGCCCCCCATGTGGCTTCGCTCATGCTTAACACTAAAAAAAATAAATTCTAAACATAACCTAAATTCTAGATCTTAAACCTTATACTCTAAAAAATACACCTTATCCCAAATTCTCTAAATCCTAACCATAAACCCTAACATTAAATTTAATTTTTAGTGTGGGGCATAAATGGGGCACCAAAAAGAGCATATGATTTCTATTCTTAAAAGAGAACAAGTGGTTTAAATTATGTGTTGGCACTTCAAGGTTTAAGTCTTGAAGAAAAATCATTTACCCATTTTAGTGTTTTTTTCTAATCTGTCTTTACACTAAAATTTTAAATTTTATGCTTTGATCTTAAATTTTAAATATTGAACTCAACACCCTAAAAATTACATTATACACATAATTTTTAAATTATAGACATTAACCCTAAACCTAATATTTTAAAGTAAAGATATAAATAGGGGCATTAAAAAAGACACATCGTTTCTACTCTCATGACTTAAGCCCTCGCAATGATGTCATTTCAGTAATGTACTAAACATAAATAAGGATTAAGGAAGTTAGAAACCATCGAACTTAAATTAAATTAAGCTCTTTGAACATTTTTTTGCACCTAAATAAATTCATGTACTCTTAAATTTTATAATCCATTTTTTTAACAAACATTGACAGTTAAATTTAACAATTTTTTGAACCAGTTGGTGTCTCATGCCATAACACATTATTTCCAGAAATTTATTATTCATTAGAACGTCTATAAAATTTTAATTTTTTTTAGAATTTCCCTTTTATAAGGTAACATAAGAATGGTATGAAATGTGACATATATATCTCAGACAAAAAGAACGTTAGGACTTGAAGATCAAAATTTGTCAGAGTGCCTAATTAATTTGTATGAAAGTGTTTGGGTTTTAGTTATTTATTGTTTGTATCCACATATATGCAATTTTATGGTGTACTATGGTTATTCCAGGTTTGGGATACCATGATTATTGACACTGCGGTGAAAACATTCTATGGCTCGGATCTTTCATCCATGATTCAAGCTATACAAAGGAATATTACAGTAAGACACACGAAAATGTTGGGATTTAAGATTTTCCTTATTACAGCTTCGATGAACTTGTTACTTCCATCTGTAGGATGCTTGGTCCCAAGACAAATCATCATGGGAATATTGTATACATGACAACACAGTTTGTCCTAACCTGTAAGTGTATGTAGCAGTTTAGCCTTGACCACTCGACCAATTAATGGATCTCTGCATCAGAACACGAGTAACATTCTTAAATGGCTTCAATATACAGGTATGCTTCTGAGAGTGTTAGGTTAGCATGTAAGTTTGCATATAGGAATGCCACACCTGGAACCACCTTACAAGGTATATGTTTCTCCTTCCTACTCTTTTCTCGTTCCACAATTGAAGCCACTTTATGAAACTTGACCTATTAAATGCTCTAATGAGATAGTGCTATATGAAACCAGATTAGCTAATATTAATTGAAATTCTATGTCTCGTATACTTTTAACACATTCTTCATAATTTTGCTCCATAGATGATTATTTCCTCTCTCGGTTGCCCGTTGTGGAGAAGAGGCTAGCTCAAGGCGGGATTCGCCTCGCCAAAGTGCTCAACCAACTGTTTAGTTTCCAAGTGAAAATCGGTCGATCTTCGAGATAAAAGACAATCAAAGCTTAAAATATAAAAAATGCCAGACCTATTATCATTCTTCCCTTTGTCTACTTGTTCAAGACTGGAAAATAATGTTGAATAAACTTTAAATGTCACTTTTAGTGAGTCTTAAATTTAGAAGTTATGTGGAAAATAAAAGGTCAAGAGTCTTAGTAGATGAAAGGCCAAAGGGTGATATAGGAGTTAGTGGTCTTTATGGTTTTTTAATAGAATTTATTGTGTTTAAGTTTTTTTTAACATAACAAGTGCCTAGTGTCTATATAAAGGCCTTGTTGATTTCATTTGAGATGTGGAATGAGCAGAAAACATATGAAAGAGTGAAATAGTTATCCTGGGTTATTTCGATTTGAGTTCTACAAATTGGTATCATAGCCAATGGCGAATGTAACGGGTCAAATGCCGCTACCACGACTAACGAAGGCGAACTACGGGAACTGGAGCATTCAAATGAAAGCTCTTCTCGGATCTCAAGATGCATGGGAGGTGGTCCAAGAAGGTTTCGAAGAACCAACAACTACCACGGAATATACAGTGGCTCAAACCAAGGCGTTGAAAGAGGCGCGATCGAAGGATAATGCGGCACTATACATGTTGTTCCGAGCCGTTGATGAGTCGGGCTTTGAGAAGATTGCTGGTGCAACTACTTCAAAAGAAGCGTGGGACATTTTAGAAAAAGTGTTCAAAGGAGTCGATCGAGTCAAGCAAGTGCGTCTCCAAACTCTTCGTTGCGAGTTGGAGGGCATGAAGATGAAAGAGTCGGAAAGTGTGTCCGACTACATCACGCGTGTACAAGCCGTGGCGAACCAACTCAATCGTAATGGTGAAACATTAACCGATGCGCGAGTTGTGGAGAAGATTTTGAGATCATTAACCGACAATTTTGAGAATGTTGTGTGCGCGATAGAAGAGTCAAAGGACCTTGCGACGCTCACAGTCGACGAGCTCGCCGGTTCTCTTGAGGCACACGAACAACGTAAGAAGAAAAAGAAGGAGGAGACACTCGAGCAAGCACTTCAAACCAAGGCATCAATCAAAGACGAAAAGGTACTCTATTTTCAAAATTTTCGAGGTAGAGGGCGTGGTCGTGGAGGTCGTGGAAATGGTCGCGGTGGTCAAGGCGTTAGCCATGAAGGGTTCTATAATGAGAAGGGACAGTCGAGCCAACCAAATTGGCGTGGAAGAGGACGCGGTCGAGAAAGAGGCGGCCGATCAAACTATTCCAACATCGAGTGCTACAAGTGTTACAGGTATGGTCACTATGCGAAGGATTGCAATTCCGAAAAATGTTATAATTGTGGTAAAGTGGGGCATTTTGCAAAAGATTGTCGAGTCGATAAAAAGGTGGAAGAAACAACCAACCTAGCCTTGGAAGACGAAGCGAATGAAGGCTTTCTCTTGATGGCTCAAAATGAAGTCAACGACAACAATGACACTCTGTGGTACCTCGACTCGGGCGCAAGCAACCATATGTGCGGTCACGAGCACCTATTCAAAGAGATGCAAAAGATTGAAGATGGCCATGTGTCGTTTGGGGATGCATCAAAAGTGGAGGTCAAAGGCCGAGGTACAATTTGTTACTTACAAAAGGATGGCTTGATAGGGTCAATCCAAGATGTTTATTATGTACCAGATCTCAAGACCAACATTTTAAGTATGGGGCAACTCACGGAGAAAGGTTACTCGGTACTTTTGAAAGACCGGGTACTACACTTGAAGAACAAGCAAGGGCGTCTAGTTGCTCGTGTCGAGATGGGTAGAAATCGGATGTACAAACTGAATTTGAGAAGCTTGCGAGAAAAATGTTTGCGAGTCGATGTAGAAGACAAGGCATCGCTGTGGCATCTCCGCTTTGGTCACCTATATCATGGTGGTCTAAAAGAATTAGCAAAGAAGAACATGGTGCACGGGCTGCCGGACATGGATTATGAGGGCAAATTTTGTGAAGCATGTGTGCTTAGCAAGCAAACGAGAATCTCGTTTCAAAAGAAGGCAGAATATCGAGCTAAACATCCTCTTGAGTTGATTCATACCGACATATGTGGACCAATCACCCCCGAATCTTTCAGCGGTAAAAGGTATTTCATTTCCTTTATCGATGATTTCTCACGAAAAACTTGGGTTTATTTTCTGAAAGAAAAATCTGAGGCATTTGAGGCGTTCAAAAAGTTCAAAGTGATGGTGGAGAAGGCAACATGTAGACACATCAAAGCCGTTCGATCCGATAGAGGTGGCGAGTATACTTCAACGGCTTTCATGGAGTATTGTGAGACGCAAGGCATAAGGAGATTTCTAACCGCACCGTACTCTCCTCAACAAAACGGTGTGGCCGAGAGGAAGAACCGGACCATTCTAGACATGGTACGATCAATGCTCAAAAGCAAGAAAATGCTGAAGCAATTCTGGGCAGAAGCTGTGCAATGTGCAGTCTATGTGCAAAATCGATGTCCACATGTGAAGTTAGATGATCAAACACCACAAGAGGCATGGAGCGGACAAAAGCCGACAATTTCCCATCTCAAAGTGTTCGGTAGTATGGCTTATGCACACGTACCGGATCAACGAAGAACGAAGCTCGAAGATAAAAGCAAAAGGTATATTTTTATTGGGTGTGATGAGAAGACAAAAGGGTACAAGCTACTCGATCCAATAAGCAAGAAGGTGACAGTGAGTCGTGATGTGCAAGTAAACGAAGCAAGCGAGTGGGACTGGAACAATTCGACAGAGGTTATGATCGAAGTTGGAGAATCATCAGTCGCTGCACCAACAAGCATACCAACAAACTCTGAAACTACCGATGATGAAGATGAACCACGACAACCCAAAATGCGAAGTTTGCAAGAATTGTATGATTCGACAAATGAGGTACACCTTGTATGTCTTTTGGCAGATGATGAAAATATCAGCTTTGAAGAGGCTTTGCGAGACAAAAAGTGGCAAACTGCCATGAATGAGGAGATTAAGGCGATTGACCGCAACAACACATGAGAGCTAACAGAATTGCCGAAAGGAACTCAACCTATTGGTGTGTAGTGGGTGTTCAAAAAAAAGATGAATGCTCAAGGCGAGATAGAACGGTACAAGGCGCGACTTGTTGCGAAGGGATACAAGCAAAAGGCAGGTATCGACTACGACGAGGTGTTTGCTCCTGTTGCAAGAATGGAGACAATCCGATTACTCATTTCACAAGCTGCTCAATTCAAATGGTCGATATTTCAAATGGATGTCAAGTCGGCATTCTTGAATGGTGTGCTTGAAGAAGATGTCTACATTGAACAACCACCCGGGTACATGAAAGTCGGAGAAGAGAAGAAGGTGTTAAAATTGAAGAAGGCGCTTTACGGGTTGAAGCAAGCACCGCGGGCATGGAATACACGTATCGATACATATTTCAAGGAGAACGGGTTCAAGCAATGTCCCTACGAGCATGCCCTTTATGTAAAGAAGAATGGAGGTAACATGTTATTTGTTGCTCTTTATGTCGATGACCTCATTTTTATGGGTAACAATGATGAGATGATAGAAGAGTTTAAGGGCACAATGACACAAGAATTTGAAATGACAGATTTGGGTTTGATGAAGTTCTTTCTTGGATTGGAGGTTAGACAAGTAGAGACAGGTATTTTTTTTATCACAGGAGACATATGCAAAAGAAATTTTGAAGAAGTACAAGATGGCAAATTGCAACCCGGTATCAACACCAATGGAACCAGGTGCAAAACTCTCGAAGTTCGATGGAGGAGAACGTGTAGATGCGAGTAGATACCGAAGTTTGGTTGGAAGCCTTCGCTATCTCACATGCACAAGGCCGGATCTTTCATTAAGTGTCGGCATTGTAAGTCGGTTCATGGAGGAGCCGGTTCATTCACATTGGAAGGCGATGAAGCGAATCCTACGGTACATCCAAGGAACGATGACACTCGGGTTGTTCTACTCGAAAGTAGAAGATTACAAATTGGTTGGGTACTCCGACAGTGATTGGTGCGGAGATATAGACGATCGAAAAAGCACATCGGGATATGTGTTCTTTATGGGAGATACTGTATTTACATGGCTTTCAAAGAAGCAACCAATCGTGACGCTCTCAACATGTGAAGCTGAATATGTGGCAGCATCTTGGTGTGTATGTCATGCGATATGGCTTAGAAATTTGTTGACCAAGATGGAGCTAAAGCAACTAGGTGCAACCGTGATTCAAGTTGACAACAAATCAGCAATTGAGTTGGCAAAGAACCCGGTGAACCATGAAAGAAGCAAACACATCGCGTTCGTTTTCACTTTATCCGAGATCATGTGAAGGAAGGAAATGTGGAATTGGTGCATGTGGCGAGTCGGGATCAAGTTGCGGATATCTTCACAAAACCGCTACCGAAAGTACTTCTCGACAAATGCAAGAAGATGATTGGCATGATGGATGGTAGAAGCATCTAAGTTTATGGGGGAGTTTTGTCGAATAAACTTTAAATGTCACTTTTAGTGAGTCTTAAATTTAGAAGTTATGTGGAAAATAAAAGGTCAAGAGTCTTAGTAGATGAAAGGCCAAAGGGTGATATAGGAGTTAGTGGTCTTTATAGTTTTTTAATAGAATTTATTGTGTTTAAGTTTTTTTTAACATAACAAGTGCCTAGTGTCTATATAAAGGCCTTGTTGATTTCATTTGAGATGTGGAATGAGCAGAAAACATATGAAAGAGTGAAATAGTTATCCTGGGTTATTTCGATTTGAGTTCTACAAATAATACATAATTAACTGGTGTCAAGAAAAACAATGTATTAAATGTAAATTTTTAAATGGAAAACTTTGAACTTGATCAATTTTACATCGTTACAGTATCATTTGTTCTTTTTCCAGAACATTGAATGACTAGATGATAATCAACTCGAGGTTGCCCGATTAACTTACTGCAGCCATTGCTGTTCCTCTTGCAGCTCGGCTCTTTGCCTCTGCGGCCTTACCGGTGCCTCGGAAATACCTGTACAAAAGATGAAACATGGTTAAACAGTGATAGTTAAATAGCAAAAAAAACAAAAATAAATAATCAAGTGGATCAATGATTAAATGAGACCTGAATGACCCAGATGCTTAGCAGTGTCTCGGCACAGAATAATCCGAACCTGATGAAGTAGAAGATCTGTACAAAGCAAACATCGGTCATGGCTTTGGCTTCAGGATTGCAAGCATATTTATAATTAGGCTACAAGCTTATAATCAAGACTTTAAAAATGGAGAAATGAAATTCAGGCTGCTTAGTTATCTTTACCCCAACATAACCATTTCGGCTCATAACATACAATGCACTCAATACTCCCCTGCCTTCATACCTACGTTACTTAAACTCGAGTGTAAATGTAGGATGTTGTACATGTTTGACACTGTTCATACATCTGAAAGGTACATTTTGGTACGTATATTCGGATCGGGTTTAAGGAAGTTACGGGAATGATAACCCCTGATAAAACATAGGAGGAGCAACAGAAGCATACATGTATATGAAACCAGAAAGAAATGCATTTACCAAATAAAATATGAAAAACCATCCAAACCTAAATGCACTGTCTTTCCTGCAAGATGAACATGAAATGATAAGTTCACATATTGCCTATTGGTAAGAGCATTATTCAAAGTTAAAAACCAGATTATATGTTATGAATATGGAGTTGGATGTTTTCACAAATTACATTTGTAAGAAATAACCCACAAAGACAAATAAAGCAAGAGGAGAATCAAACATGTGTGGAAGGGAAGTTGGATGCACACTTGACCGCTAGGCTAAAGCTTATTTTTGGATACTAACAATTTCATTTTAACAACTGAATTTCCTTCCACGATCAACTCTTGAGCAGTCCTTACCAACCCATTCCAAGAGACTACGCATCTTGTTTCTTCTTTGCTGTCAACCCATCCAGGTTCCATTATCCTCTTACTCAAATTTCTTAATTTATCAAAAAAATATTAAATCATTTCTAATTAAAAATAGGATCAAATCAAAGAAAAGTAAAAATAATGAGGGTTAAATTTATTAAAAAAATTAATTAAGACTAAATTGATTGAACGTATAAATATAAAGGGTTAAAATGAAATTTTACAAATTTCTGTAACTGTTACGTTACCCACATAACGACAATTAACGGCTCACTGATATTTTAGAAGTTCGATGATATTTTAAATTTTTTGAGATAGTTTAATACAATCCGACAACTAATAAAATACTCATCAATCAATGACAAATTCGTTTTTTAATTTTCTTTTTGGCCCTATTCAGATTCATTGATTTTGTATCTCTTGGTAGTTGGTGAACATTAGATTTTAAATTTTCAAGTTCAGTTTTTTTTTTAGTCGACTCAAATTTTTAATTCAAATTTTGAGTTCAAAATGAGTTTGAATTTATAAAATTTAAATACAAAAATAAAAATAAAAACGAGTTTACTTTAGTCATTAACTAGGAATATATACTTTTAGATAGAAAGCAATCAAAGAATAAAATCAAGTGAAATTTTTAAATTACCGTTATTTGTGTCAGAGTTTGTTTAGAGAGAGTCGTTGTTGAATTAATGAAACGGTGTATTTTGTGGTTTTATTCGCACGACGTCGTTTTATTATTCTAGGGTTATAAGGCTTGTAACAGACCCTCTTGTCTTTATCGAACATTTGAATGAAATTTATGTTTTCTCTTTCTCTCTCAAATCTTATCTTCTTCTTCTCAGAATTCTCGTCTTCACCTCTCTGAAAATTCTTGCTAGTTCGTTTCGAACCGTTACAAAGGTATCAGAGCTTTTACGTTCCTCGGCACCATGGTTGAAACTCGTCAGCAAGCATTGCAAAACACAGCTGCGCAAACCACCACGACTCCTGCTCAACCAGATCCTGAGTTACCGGAATGGCAGATAGCTCATAATCAACTCCGAGCCGATTTTTCTCGTTTGGAGACTTCCATTGATGGTCGTTTCACCACGATGATGGCAAGCTTACAAAAACTTCTTGAGATTGGACTGGGGAAGAAAATCAACATCGAAGGTACAGTAGATCTGGCTGGTAGCCTGTTGGGGGCTCAACCGCAACCACAGCAAACAACCTCCACCACGGTTGAAGTCGAACCAGATTCGATTAAGCCAGTTCAAGAACAAATCGTAATTGACTTGGGAGATACTCACGGCATGACGGTTCAGGGGGACCTTCCCATCCTCCTGTTAACTTTGCTTACAAACTTTTTTGCCCTAAGTTTGAAGGAATGTATTTTAAAGGTTGGTTGTCCAAGGTTGAACAATATTTTGAAGCAGATCTGTTCCCAGATTTCGCGAAAGTAAGGGTAGTGATGCTTCATTTGGAGGGAAAAGCACTACAATGGCATCAATTCCTGGCAAAGACAGAGGATTTCACTCGCATCAGCTGGGATGGATATGTGCAACTCATGCGTGAACGTTTTTCCCCATGTGGATTTAACGACCCCTTCTCAGAGCTGGTTGCACTGCGACAAGTGGATTCAGTGGAGAAGTTTTATGACGAGTTCATTCACCTCTTGAATCAGGTACAACTTCCGGATGACTATGTACTTAGTATGTTTAAGAACCATTTACGGTTGGAAATCAGTGAGTTTGTTACGTTATTGCAACCAAAAACCTTAATTGTTGCCTATCAATTAGTGAAACATGTTGAGTCCATGTTATGATTCACAGGGAGAAAACCCAATGTGTTAACATCCAGATTTAGCTCACCTATTTTTGTGCCTAATTCTAGCAATAGAGGAGGGCTTAGCTTCAAAGGTTCTACTTATATGGGTGGCCAATCTGTTCCTTCAGTTTCAAATGCTTCCAGGTTTACAAACCTTGGGTCAAATGCTTCACCATCCACCTCCAAATACTCTACTCCTGAGAATCTTAGTCCAGTTCCTCAAAAGAATGTAGGGGTGAATTATGTGAGAGGAGGGGGAAAATCTTTGTCTCCAAGTGAAATTGAAGAAAGGAGAAAAAAGGGCTATGTTTCTGGTGTGCAGCGAAGTACTCTTCGGGGCATAAATGTGTTAAATCCCAGCTGTTTCAAATCATGGTAGAAGGAGTGGAAGATGAGTCAGAAAATGAATTGTTCCTGGATTGTGAGGAAGATAATGAATTGATGATTCAGGAAGGAGGAAAAACAGAGGGCCCAACCCTGTCCTTACAAGCCATGTGGGGAGCTACTAGTGGAAGCACAATGAAACTGGAAGTGGATATTGAAGGGAAGAAGTTAGTTTGTTGGTTGGATTCTGGAAGTACCCATAATTTCTTGAGTTGGAGTGCAACCAAGAGTTTGAGAATGAGAATGGAGAGGGGACATAAACTGAGGGTGACAGTGGCTGATGGAAACACCTTAGATACGTTGGGAGAATGTAAAGGAGTCAAATGGAAGGTACAAAATTAGTATTTTACCACTGATTTTCTGATATTACCTTTAAAGGGGACTGATATGGTGCTGGGAATTCAATGGCTGGCAAGCCTAGGACCTATACAGTGGAATTTTGCAACATTGGAGATGCAATTCAGGTGGAATGATGTTATGATCAAACTGGAAGAGTTGCAGCCACAACCTATGAAGTGGATTAAACACAAAGAGTGTGAGAAGGTTCTTAAGGGCACTAGCAGTTCTTATTCAGCTTATTTGTTGATTTTGAATGGTCAATTGGAATTTAAAATTAGAAACGATGATGTCCCGCTTGAATTGGAAAGAGTTTTATTGGAAGTTCAAGATGTGTTTGCTGAGCCTAAAGGGTTGCCACCCTGTAGAGGACAAGATCACATGATTACACTGTTGGATGAAAAAGAGGTAGTGAAGGTCAAACCATACAGATATTCATCATGGCAGAAGGATGAGATTGAAAAGTTGGTGAAAGAAATGCTAGAAGCTGGAGTGATAAGGGACAACAATAGCACATTCTCATCCCTTGTAGTTATGGTCAAGAAAAAAGATAACTCTTGGAGGATGTGTGGATTACAGGAGGTTGAACCAAGTGACTATTAAGGACAAGTTTCCCATGCCTGTGATTGAGGAGCTGTTGGATGAATTGGGAGGAGCAAGGATATTTTCAAAACTGGATTTGAGGTCTGGTTACCATCAAATCAGAATGTGGGAGGCTGATATCCACAAAACAGCTTTCAGACACATGAAGGTCACTATGAGTTTCTAGTGAGGCCATTTGGGCTCACTAACGCTCCAGCAACCTTTCAGGGGTTAATGAACAAGATTTTTAAGGAACAGATAAGGAAGACAGTGCTAGTCTTCTTTGATGACATATTGGTTTATTCAACTACATGGGCAGATCATCTGTTGCATCTCAAGGAAGTGTTGATGATTTTGAGAACTAATAAGTTGTTTGCAAAGAGATCCAAGTGCTGTTTTGGGGCAGCTGAAATTGACTACCTGGGATATGTTATCTCAGATGGGGTTATTTCAATGGATAGATTGAAGGTAGACAGTATATTGGATTGGCCAATTCCAAGAAGTGTGAAGGAATTGAGAGAATTTTTGGGCCTGTCAGGGTACTATAGAAGATTCATACGGGGTTATAGGGTAATTGCAAGACCTTTAACTGATCTATTAAAAAAAGATAGATGGAAATGGACAGCAAGGGACGAAGAAGCATGGCAGAAACTTAAAGAAACAGTTAGCTCTGCTCTTGTACTGCAATTGCCAGATTTTAGAGAAGAGTTTTCGGTGGAAACTGGTGCTCCAAAGTTTGGAGTGGGAGCAATTTTGACTCAAAAGAGGAAACCATTGACATTTTTCAGCAAGGGCCTAGGCAGCAAACACCAAAAATTATCAGTTTATGAGAAGGAAATATTGGCAGTTTTAATAGCTGTTAAGAAATGGTTGCCCTATCTAATAGGCATGCATTTTAAGACTAAAACCGATCATCAAAGCTTGAGATGGTAGGCAGAAAATCAAGCTATTACACCTGCTCAGTAAAAATGGGTTGCAAAAATGATGGGACTGGATTATGAGGTTTGTTTTAAGAGAGGGATTAATAACATTGTGGCTGATGTGTTGTCCAAGAAACCTAAGGGAGCTAGCTGTTTTGGAATGGGAGTGAGCTCTGTAACTTCTGACACTTGGGGTAGGATCAAAGCAACAACGCAACATGATCCAAAACTTAAAAAAATCATTAATGAGTTGAAAAATGCATCAGGGAGACATCATAAGTACTCTTGGGATGGGAAGCAAATGAAAAGAAAAGGGAAGTTGGTTGTGGGAGATGATTTGGAATTGAGAAGAGAATTGATTCAATACTTTTATGAGAGTGTTGTGGGGGGCATTCTGGATCACATGCTACTATTAAGAAGTTGTCGAGTGTGTTATATTGGAAGGGATTGAGAAAAGAAGTTAAGAATTGGGTTAGAGAGTGTCAGGTATGCCAGAGAAATAAGGATGAGTTGCAACATCCTAAGGATTACCTACAACCTCTACCCATTCCTGATCTTGCTTGGTCCTCTATTGGGATAGATTTTATTGAAGGCTTGCTTTGCTCAAGAAGGAAAAATGTGATATTGGTACTGGTGGACAGGTTGACCAAGTATGGTCATTTCATCCCTCTAGCTCACCCTTTTACAGCTAAGGATGTAGCCCAAATTTTCCTTGAAAACGTTTTCAAACTCCATGGATTGCCCAGTACCATAGTGTGTGATTGGGATAAGATCTTCATGAGTACTTTTTGGAGAGAAATTTTCCAGAAATTGGGAGTAATAATCAACCCCTCTACTGCCTATCTTCCTGAGACAGACGGCCAAACAGAAAGATTGAACAAATGTTTAGAAACTTACTTAAGGTGCATGACAGAGGAAAATCCTAAAGAATTGGGAGAGTGGCTCCACTTGGGAGAATGGTGGTACAACTCCACTTTCCATTCTGCAATTCAGACCACCCCTTTCGAAGCATTGTATGGTCAACCACCTCAGATACATGTGTCGTATATAGCTGGGAAATCTGTGGTAGATGCAGTGGGTAGAAGTTTGCAGAGGAGAGAAGCTGCTATCAAAATGCTTAAGTTTCATCTCAAACGAGCTCAAGACATGATGAAGCAACATGCTGATAAGAGAAGGTCAGTAGGAGAATTTCAGGTGGGAGAGTGGGTTTTTCTCGGATTGCAACCATATAGGCAACAGACAGTTCAGCAGAGAAGATGTCAGAAATTATCTGCAAAATGGTTTGGGCCATTTCAAATTCTGGATCGAGTGGGAAAAGTTGCTTATAGATTGGCTTTGCCCGATAATTCAAAGGTACACCTTGTGTTCCACATTTCCCAACTGAAGAAGCGAATTGGAGATGCACCTTGTCAACTGAAACTGCCAGTCATAAGACCTGATGAAGGAATTAGTAAGGAGCCAAGTAAGATTTTGGCAAGGAGAATTGGGAAGCTAGGAAATCGAGCAGTAACAGAGGTGCTTGTGGAATGGTCCAACTCATTTCCGGAGGACGCCACGTGGGAGGTGCTGCATTAGCTGCAAAATCAATTTCCAGACTTCAATCCTTGAGGTCAATGATTGTTCGAAGAAGGGAGCTTTGTAACAGGCTCAGTCGATAGGCCTTTTAATATACCGTTATTTGTGTCAGAGTTTGTTTAGAGAGAGCCGTTGTTGAATTAATGAAACGGTGTGTTTTGTGGTTTTATTCACACGACGTCGTTTTATTATTCTAGGGTTATAAGGCTTGTAACAGACCCTTTTGTCTTTATCGAACATTTGAATAAAATTTTTGTTTTCTCTTTCTCTCTCAAATATCTTCTTCTCAGAATTCTCGTCTTCACCTCTCTGAAAATTCTTGCTAGTTCGTTTCGAACCGTTACATTCACCTAAGAGCAAAGTAAACACCAATTAAAGGATGAAAATAAAACAACCACGTCTTAACAAATCAAATCCAACAAATTCCTAGCTACTCATTATGAAGATGTTACAAGCATAACCGCGGGGATCTTCCGATGCAGCTTGATTCTGTCCGAATGACTTGCAAACCTTTCAAACAGTAGGTTCTTCGAGAGTGGCGTTCGACAAGTCGTTTATGCGAGGATAAGTAGCTTTTTCATCGAGTTGATTCTGAGCCCAAATCAGCATCTTTAGCAAGCTTGGAAGTTTTGGGTCTGGGATCCAGCAACAAGATTATGCAGATTTTATTAATTCTTCAAGGCAGATGAGACAAACTCCAACTTTAACTCAACTAGATAAGTAAAAGACACGAATTGGTATAAAAATGGTGGCATATTACAGACAATCAAATAAATCCTTTTCTTCTTAAATTGGACAAAAACAAGCATTAATTCACTGTCCAATTAATGTCTATAACCAAAGAACATACAATCATTGATGGCTTCTAAATCTTACAAAAACAAAGAAAGGCTTCTATATCGAATTAAAGAAAGGACAAGGACAGTTAACATTCCTATATATAGGTAAAGGACACCTAGGATGTGCTACAAAGAAAACAATTCCATTCTTAGTTTTTCTTCTTTTTTTTATTTACATGCAGGTAATAAGGCCAGAGCTCTAAAGAACTAAGTGGGTTGTGAAAAAAAATTTAAAAGTACTTTATAAAACATTATCTAGAAGAAAAATACATGATAAAAAATGTTTGATTGAGCTTAAAAGTTCCATTTCCCGTAGAACATTAAGATGAAACCTAGAGAAGTTGGTATCGAGTTGCTTGCTAAATATTGTGGAGGGGCCGTGGCCCGTGGCAAGAAAGTCATACTTCTTCAATGACTATGTATGCCAACTTATGACTCTGTAATCTGCTCCAAAAAGTAAATAAATGAAGGGTGTTAAATAACAGCAGACCTTTTTCATGACTCTGGCTAGTAAGAATGGCTGCATTCACCTCACTTGCCGTCTTAAGTCGCTGTGATATGTCCAGAAGCTCTCCAACCGGGCAATTTGAAACATCTTCAAAAGCCAAGAGTGAAACAGTTCTCTCCAACTCTTCTAAAAAGCTTTGCTGAAGAAAACAAAAACGTCATTTTTTATCTGCATTTTAGCAACAACTGACTAATGCTGGTTACATGTACAAAAAGTTGAGTCGCAGAATAAGATTCATAAGAGAGTTATCAAGCATTAGTGAAGAAGAGTTACATTTTCTTCTCCCCTTGGTGCAAGCTCCTCTTGAGCAAACTCCAAGGCTGCTTCTATTTTCCCATTCCGAATCAATTCTATTAATCTCTGCTGTTGGAGATGGAAAAAGAGTTGTGGATTGGTGTCCAATATCTGCAACAACAAAAAAAAATCAATTTTTAGAAATTGAAGATAGTTTCAAAAGAATAGAGATCAATATTTGTTTACAGCGTGTATCAGAATAAATATTCATATGGGACAAGAATTCCTTTTGTTGATAGATTTTTGAAAATTGCTTAGCCACCACTAAATAAGGGATTTATTCATTTCAGTCAAAATGGTATCTTTCATATTGCACATTATTACTTCTTTCATTATGTGTTTAAGACAAATTTAGATTTCACAGAGAAAATAGGAAGAGAAGATGTACAGTAACAATAAATCAATGATATGAAACAGATGCTAACTTACTAGTTTTAACACTAGAAGCAATCAACAGAGTATGAATAGTTACAGAGGTCATCACATTGTAATCATACTACCTCGGGATTTAAATCGTTAACTTTCTCGATCGCATCATCAACATTTCCACATTGTACAGCCTTTTTAACAGCCATGCGTTCTGTGATTGTTGCAAGATCAATACCTGCTGTTCAACAATAAGAAAAACAAAACTTGTACTTGAAGAACAGTAGTAAATAGAAAACAAGAGTTAGCATTGTTTTTCTCTGTAGGATACGCTCAGTTCCAGATTCCATCCAGAATTTTTCAGCAGCTTCAACATAACCCTCGGTAACAAGAAAATTCATAACCAATTTATTCATGTCTTCTTTCCTTATTTTAACATCATTCAGTCTCTTTTCCCACTCCCTCAGCGTAATCACTTTCTTTGAGGAAGCCTGTTAAAACAATTTGAAACATTCGTACATTCCATCACAATTCAATTTGAAAAACAGTTCATTTAATTGAAATCTATCATGTTTCTCATGCATACTACAACACAAATAAAACGCTTACAATTTCCAAACCGACTAGCTTTAATTCCAACATACTCAAGGTCGGCTACAGGAACCAAGACATAAAATTATTTATGTTGGGTTACACACACGAATCCTTCTCTTCCAAACATTCCTAAAAACCACTATTCTCTCTTCAAGTTGTATTAATTTCTTATCCAATCTATAACTTCTTCTCAATCATTTCTCATTCAACTTTTCACTCAATTCTTCTAATAGATGCATCCCTCAATATACATCCTACATGGCTAAAGTACAGCGAATAGTTTTTCCTCGACTTACCCTCTGTAGGAGTTAAATCCGAACTCAGAATCGAGTAGCCTCATTTCTAGTTCTATCCTTCCTAGTCTGAACATACATCCATCTCAACAGCCACGTCTTGTCGGTACTCGTCTGATACATAGGTCGCTTCGAATTAGACTAACAACCCCAACCATATAGTAAAACCCGTTTGCTAGTCATCCTTTTGGAACAAAGTTTAGAACTCCAATATATATTGCAATCACACAACCTTGATACCAAACATCTCCACTCTCCATCCATGACCCATTATTAAGCATGACAATTTGAGAGGGAAAATGTACTAAGATTAAATATTTAACTGTTACAAAATACCAAAAATATATAGTCTTGTGAAAAGAAAATTCTTTACCAACTGCGTAGCTAACTTTCAATTCATCTCTCAGCTAAACATTAAGACTAAACAAGTTAATTTTCTTAAAAGAATAAAGAATTCAATGATCAAAATCATCCAAAAATATCAAACCAAAATTAAAACAAAAGAACGCAAGTCTACCATTTGTTCTTCTATTTCAGCTAGTTGACGAATCGCAATCCAGAACAGTGACATCAGTGCTCAACCTTCACTCCCATTTGATTTCCCAATTTGCTCAAATTCCCCTATATATACATAGCAAAAGAGAAAAACCCAAAATTTTCATATAAAAAAATTTCAACTTTTTCATCTCGGAAACTCAACTGAACAATCATCAGTCAACAAAATAAAATCCTACTTATACCAAAAAAGAAAAATGAAATACCTTCGAGAATGATTGAAATAGAAATGATTATAAACTTGTATGAAACTGAAAATTACTGATGATAAAAGTTTTTCAAAAATAAGAGGTTTTTCGGGTTTCCGAAGCCTTCTTGCTGGGATTCCATTCTTTTCTTTGCTGCTCTGATTTTGCTTTTTGAGTTTGACTGGGCTACAAACGAGATTGTTGAGATCAGATAGTTGGGCTTCAAATTATTTTCATTTTCATGGATTCAATCCAATTTGTAATTTTATCCAAGTATTTTTTAAGGGTGTCTTTATTTTTCGGTAAACTACATAATGATCACATGCCTACGAGAGAGGTTCTATTATGACCATCATTCTTTTAATTTCGTAAAATTCAAGAAGAGGTAACTTGACAGTTAACATGAATTTGTATAAGTATATATTTTGTCCTTACGTATGTATTCTATAATTGGTCATAGTTTTAATTTAATTTAATAAATTTAATTATACGATCAAATGGTGATTATTTAAGTGATATTAATCAAGCCACTTGCGTTGAAATCTAATGGGTGACGTGGCAGTTAACATAATTTCGTATAGTTACACATTTGGTCCTTGTTACTTGCATATTCTATCAAGTTTGTAACCCCCTAGACCTGCCTATGCGTTACTACGGATCCTAGGGAGTTACATTAGGGTCACCGGAGTGACCCACGTTAAAGTTTCAAATAAACAAATTGTTAAACCATTTAAAATCATAAATCAAGTTTTGAATTAAAATACAATTCCAGAAAACATTCAGACAATGAACAAAATTGTGATGAAAGTTGTTAATACAAGTTTCATACTCGAATATAAATCAAAATGTGACATACATGCCCCCTAATTACACAGTTGTCGCACTCCGCAAGCAGAGCCGAAGAAACTCTCATACCGACGTTGATAGCTGCAACATGGTAGATCTTTTAACATGTGATGGTAAAAACAACGTGAGCTTCGGAAAGCTCAGTAATACAAACTACCAGGAGATGCTAAAAGCACAAGTAGGTATATGGCAAGCTTTACATTGTCATAAAGAAACTAGGCAACAGTAAGCTCAAATTATGATTCGATAATTCAGTGAAGCATTATATTAGAAGGTAACAAAGTCGCTCCTTATTTGATCACCCGAATCTTAGGAGATGAGTCTAATGTCGAAGATTCGGAAGAGATTCAGATTCCAAAAGTTGAATCATGGAGTTCAGAGTGGTTCATTAAGCGCGGATTGTAGTTTTACTGAGATTTCAACTTTGATACATTAATTTAGTAGGGTATGTTTCAGAAGAGGTCAGAAAGTTTTATTAATTTACTTAACTACTCGTTACCATACGCCAATATACAAAAACCCAGAATAGTATCCAGAAAGACTTACCCTAGGCCCGTCGGGAGTAGGAGCTTACAGAAAGTCTTACCCTAAGCTCATTAGGCGTAGGAGCTTAGGTCCAGAAGGACATACCAGCGCTGAGCCTACAGTTCTTCCTTCATATCCCAGATAATATACCCTAGATAATTTCAGTTTATATTCAGAAGACAATATTACAGAAAATAGATATCAGATCTATTTTTATACTAGAAGACAGATGTCAAATTTATTATTATTATTATTATTATTATTATTATTATTATTATTATTATTATTATTATTATTATTATTTTGTATTCAATGTTATGTATCAGATATATTCAGAAACTAGGGAATTGCTTTTCCTTTCGTATAACAATGTCATACTTTTAATTTTAAGCATATGGTCTTGGTTTAGAGCAGAAAGTATTTACAGATACATGGTACGCGCTTTATGACCCAATTCATTTCTCAGAGGTGCTTGATAGATATAAGAAAGATGACATTTGACAATTTTGGACTGAATTCAAAACGATGCCCCTACGAATAGGGGAGATCGATAAGACGGTTCGAATCAACATTGGAAGTTGATGCATCAGGATTATTGGGATTTCAGATCATGAACAAAATCAAACGTTACAGCCTACGAGGGTATTATGATCATTTTGACCTTCAAGGGTAAATTGGTAATTTATACTAATCACAAGCCATCGATACAATGGTTATTATTTAATCGGATGAGTACACCGTAAGTACTCACTCCTCAGAACTGATTTCATTGTCTAACGAAATCTCGTCTTCACCAAGCAACCAATGAACATATAACGAGAAATTGAATGTGTATTCAAATGGTATTTCCCAAGTAATCGAACATGTGTATTGCATCTGAACTCGATCCATAGCATCGAATACACACAAAGAACAGGTTGCTCTTACCGTTGACCTATGTACTTCCTCCAAATAACTTGAACATGCTTTTATATAGTATTCTTCCAACATCACAATAATTCCCGAACGACCAACCAACAAGGGTCGTGTATTACCACTTTAAGAGTCGTTGTCTTTGCTTGGCTTTATTGATATTACCCATTCCATGTCTTAGAGGTATTTTTAGTCACTTCGATGTCTGAAGGTGTTTCAACTATTCTGAACCTTTCAGTTCTTCCAACTTTTTGTTCATTTTAGATCTCGAGGGTATATCCATCATTTCAAATAATTTGACAGTTAATACCCGAGGATATTTCAGTCTTCTGGTCATTACATTCAGTCCGATCAATTCAGCCCTTTTCGATGTTTTCAATCCTCTTTGGTCAAGCCGATTAGTCCGGTATTTTTACGCCACTTTGATTAGTTCAAATATACGAATATATATATATATATATATATATATATATATATATATATATATATATATATATTATGAGTTATTTTTAGAGATTAATCAGGGTTTAATACAATCCAAGTACTCTACCACTCGAAGGTTTAAGCTTTGATCCACAACCTTTCAGGCTAATCGAGGTTTTCATATGAATAAGTTATTTTACCAGATTTGGTGTAGATTCCCATATTATTTTGTTTTTAGGGGTATTTTAGTCATTCTTGTGCCTCAAAGGTTTTTCGTAGTTTCGTAACGAAGCATTTTGGAAGTTAGATCATCAATAGACAATCGGATTTAGAGTATAGCAGTCCTATTAATCATTCTTGGATATCAGAAGTTTTACAAGTCTCTTATCTTCCCCGAGTAATTCAGTCTTACCTAAGTACTATCATTTTTCTAAAATCGAGCATAACTTTAGCAAAATTTATCATATACTTAACATGATCATGTAGTCATTTATCGGATACTAACATGTTCCATAACGTATACAAGAGGTAGTAATGTACTACCTTAACTCCGAACTACATCGGTCTATCCATGAATGACATTCGAATGCCCTCGAACCCGAATTCGACGTCCCTCAACATCTTGTATTCAAGGAACCGAGAATACCTTTAATTACACAAATTTCAAGATCAGGCCTTACTCACAAGCTCTTAACCAATTAATTAAATACATAGGCACACTCGGGTTCAAAATCAGATTCAGAGGCTTTCTGGTTTGAATTTTGCAAAACGGGCCTCAAAAACGAACTCAGGACGTCAAAAAACATAAAATAGGGATTTTCAGAAAATTTGACTTTTGGGTTAACGGTCAAAGTCAACGCTTATGTCATGCTGGCGTCAGTAGTCAACGTTGATGTCATGATGACGTCAGTAGTCAACTGAGTTAATTCAGACGTGTTAACTCACTGAGCTGACACGGGCTAACTCAGACGAGTTGACTCGGCTGACCGGGTCGGGTAAATAGGTTGGGTCGAACTTGGGTTTGGGCCGAGAATGACTTGGGCTTAAACAACTGGGCTCAAACCGGTTAACTGACTGGGCTAGTTTAGACTGGTTGGGCCGGTTCAACACACTTACCCAAAACGGATCTCACCGGAACCTGCGCCGAAATGTCGTCGATGACCTCCAAAATGCTCGATTTTGTCAGATTTTAAAAGCACAATAAACAAACGTTTAAATTGAACTAAATCTCAAACAAGCATGTCAGATTACGAACGAAAATTACTCAAAACATTTTAAAAAATAAGGTCAAACCCCACGCTACTCCGTTGAAGGTCCCTCCGATGACGGATTGGTGATCGGTAAGCTGGGTTTTGTTCGCCTCAGCACCGGAAGCTCGATGGCGCCACTAGCGACAACAGCGAACAACAACTCTGTACTTCGAGTTCAGCAAGAACCCCTGCTGTGACTTGTCCTATCCCTAGGTCCAAGTTCTATCGATGAACACGTCTTGGATGATACCTCCGGCGTGAATCAAAGGATGAACACCGATGTTTGTGAATTCTTCTTTAGCTGCTTAACCTTGTACCTATCCCTAGGCCAAGATGGTTTAACCATAAACTGGAAAACTCGTATTTACTCCTTTCGTATACTTAACTCTCCCGATATTAAGTAAATAAATAATCTCACAATGCTCTCCCGATACTCTTATGAGATATGAAAACCAGAGTAAATAAACTTGAAGTTTTATTGAATTGAACAGAAAATCATAAGAAACAATTTAACCCTTACAACTACTTTACAAGATCAACCCTTAGCCCTAAGGGAAGTTTGGAACATGATGGAGAAGGGGAAAACTAGGGTTTGTGATGGAAGACGACTATGAACTAGGTTCCCCTTCTCTAGGTCGAATTACAAGCATATATATAGGCCTTGGGTACAAGTTTTTTTAATGGCCAAGAATACTAGTTCGAATTAAAGTACAATTCATTAAAGACTAAATCTCTGAATAAACATCCTTTAGTTCGCCATATCTTCTTGCTTTGACTTTCTCCTCAAACTTTGGGCAAGGCCTTCCTTGTGCTTCTGGGCTCCAAAAATTATGCGAGTGGTCTTTAAAAATTAGGCTTGAAATCCTCTATCAGTCGAACTCCACTTCGCATTTTCCATCTCTTCTTCTTCACTGTCGCCACCTCTGTCACGACATATGTCATGACAGTGATTTATAAGGAAGTTTGCTTCAACACTATCGCAACTTCTGTCACGGCAACTGTCACGACAGTGATTTATAAGGCAGTTTTCTTCAACCCTTCACTCCAGCTCTACGGTTATCTTCTGTTCTTCTGCTACCACGCCAGTTATCTTCTATGCCTCTGATGCCCTGGATTCTGCCACGACAGTTATCTTTTGTTCCTCTGCTGCCCTGGATTCTGCCACGACAGTTATCTTTTGTTCCTCTGCTGCCCTGGATTCTGCCACGACAGTTATCTTCTGTTCCTCTGCTGCCCTGGATTCTGCCACGACAGTTATCTTCAAGAATTGACCGAAATCAGCAGCATCTGTGCAAAATTATCCCTATGTGATATTTATGCAAATTCTATCCTAAAATGCAACTAAACATGCTTGAGTGCATCAATAATATGGATAAATGAGCGCTAAAATATAGAACATTTATGCACTCAACACACTGCGCCACACTAGATTACTACCCACGGGTGCACCGAAGCTTCCCTGCACCTGCGACGTACAAGATCGCATACATTGTTGACCAACCGTTGACTTTTTTTGATCGACCCTACCCGGGGATTTTTCTACATCCTGAGTTTATTTCTGTAGCTCGTTTCGCCAAATTCGAACTCGCTAAGTTGTTTTTACGTGTTTGACCTTGCAAAATAGTTAAAGTATATGATTAATTAATATATAGTGTATTCGTATTTATATGAGGATTGCTCGGGCTCGAATACCAGATCAAGAGGAGCGTTCGAAGAGCTTAATTAAGGAATTTTAGGTACCGTTTGAGATTAGTACACCTCGAACTCTGAAATGCATGAGCATCATAAATGCAATTGCCTTGTTTCCTAGTGGTTTCAAAATAGGTAGACAAAAAAAAGCATAATTAAAGACCGACAATACTCTTATTAAAAAAACGAGACCAGCAATACGTGACTCGATATTTATGAGATGCATGATGATTTGTAATGTTATGACGTGACTCGTAGGGGCTTTAGAGATCACATAGGGTCGTTTATATATTCATATAAATATTTGATGACATACTGAATTACATGTTGTGATGCTTGGGTGATAGTAGTATGGAATTGGCGTGCTTGAATTGAAATTATGCGTAAAGGATTAATATCGGTAAATATTTGAATATGATCATAACTCGATAATTAATATTAATTAAATAAATGCGTTAGAAATTGAATCTTAATGTCTTCCATAAACTTTAGGCATCGAGTAAAGCTTTGTAATGTCATATTTCACTAAAATGGTATGAACTCGTGAGTAGGGTATCAATACGAGCTTCGGTTGTACCGGTACGTGATTGGAGGTCGACATCGTATCGATACGGGTCAACATGTACCGGTATTTAAGAAATTTAAGATTTCCTGTAATTAATTTTAGTATCGGTACACGTGTGAGTACCAATACCAAGGGTATCACATCGGTACTCGTGTTCAAGTACCGGTACCCACTAAGTTGAATAATCTATAATGCTAGCTAAAGATGAGAATCGACGTGGAAGGTTAATGAATTGCTTAATGCCTTAATTAATGAGATAATATGGATTTATAGAGATAATTAATGAGGATATTTATGTACTCTTCCATAATGTATTAACAATCCGATAATGTAAAATTAATGATGTGATGATGATTAGCAACAATAGGGAGATCCTTGGGATCACATTTACTTGTATGTCAAATAGGTATTTGATTGGTTGAGTCGATGATTGATGGGATCTAGATACCCAGTGAGAGAGTGTTGCAACACAATGGTCAGAAATGTCGAATGTACGTTCTCGAGGCTGTGTGACACCTGGCTTTATTCGATGATACTCGAGTAGAGATTCCGAGTATACGTTCACATTCCTGAGGCTGTGTGACATCGGGCCTCACCCAAAGAGTGTACATTCTTGAGTCTTTGTGACACTGGGTCTCACTTAGAGTGTACGTTCTCGAGGCTGTGTGACACTGGGCCTCACTCTAGATTTGTGATTATGACTTGTGTGTGCTTTTGCCTAGATGATCTGATGAGATCTCAAGTATGATCGGGCTTTGTGTGTCATGTATGATGACTAGGATGATGAGAGCATGTGTTTAGGCGACTAGTGGTAGCGCCACATGTTTATTATTCTTACTGTAACTACTCAATTATGGGTTTGCAAAATTGGGCCTCGAGCCCAATTTATTTGGGCATTATGGTTGGGAGCCCAAATTTAGGATAGTGGGTTTGGGTCTTATAGCAAATAAAATAAAAGAAGATAAGAAATAAGTGGTTAAGGCTATTTAAAAAAGGGTGGCTAGTGATTTGATGGATAGAGAGGGAGAAAATGAGAGGATAAGATATTTTGTAAGGGAGAGAGAGAATAGGAGAAAAGTAAGGGTAACGGAGTTTGGATCTCGATGTACTGCCACCGGAGCTTCCGTGGTTCTCACCGTTGAAACCATCAGCTCTAGCTCAACAAGAGAAGTCTGGTGGTGGTCCTCACGTCGCCAGAGCCGTCCTCGTTCGCCGGGGTGGGGGAAAGAAAGTTTCGGCCTAGTTAAAAGCACCGTGTTTTAGCTGTCACCGTCGCAAACTGAGGCCACTAGCGTACTATTCGGTCAGAGTACTACGGATTTGGAGTTGGCCGCCGATGCCAGGCCACTAGAAGGCCTCCTACGCACCACCAGTGAGGGTGGGTGTGGATCTGCCGAGGCGGGTGCACTATGAATAGGGTTAAATAGTTGTATACTTGTTCGAATAGATTGATGAGATTAGATGAAATTATGCGTAAGGGTTAAATACTCGATTAAATAATTATGAAGCTGGTAATTAATACTAATTGAGCGAATGCATTAGTAATTAAACCCTAATAACTTTCATAAGCTGTAGAGACTGAATAAGCGTTATAATATCGTAATGCGAGGAAATTGTACGAACCCGTGAATAGGTATCGGTACGAGCTTTGGTCGTACCAGTACTTGTGGAAATTAAAGACTTCTAATAAGTTGTTAGATATCGGTACGCGTGCGAGTACCGATACACGAGGGTACTGTATTAATACTCATGTTTGAGTACCGGTACCCGATATGCTAAATAACCAATAAATATAAATTAAGGATGGAAACTAATGTGAATATTAATAATTGCATTATGCCTTGAGAATGAGATAATATGGATTAATAAAGATAATAAATGAGGATGATTAATGTACACTTTCATAATATATTAACAAGTTGGTAAACCGAAATGGAGGGCTTGATAATTGATAAAAACTGTAGAGTTGGTAATCATGTAATGTTGTGTTGTGTGGTGATCGTGTCAATGTTGTGTGCGATTTGGACACTTGTGTGGTTGAGTCACCGTTGATTGATGGGATTTGGATACCTAGAGAAAGAGTGTTGCAACACCATGGTTAAAGATGTTGAATGTACGTTCCCGACGATGTGTGACACCAGGCCTCATTCGATGATACTCGAGGAGAGATACAAAGTATGGGTGTACATTTCCGAGGGTATATGACACCGGGCCTCACCTAGGGAGAGTGTACGTTCCTGAGGCTATGTGACACCGGGTCTCACTCAGAGTGTACGTTCGCGAGGCTGTGTGACACCGGGCCTCACTCTAAGTTATGACATCCTGTGTTTCGCTCGGATGATCTGGTGAGATCCCGGGTATTATTGGGCCATGTATGATGTTTTTTTATGTTGAGAGCATGTGTTTAGGCGACTAGTGGTAGCGTCACATGTTTGTTTATATCTCCTTATTGCTCGTACTAGCTTGTATGCTCATGTTTATGATTTGCATGAAATATAATATAGTAGATGTGTACCACTGAGCTTTGTAAGCTCAGCGCTCAGAATCGTTATTTCTATGCGTAGGTTGATTGTGGGATCGTGGAGAACTATCAGTTTGGGATTCTAGCACGTGGTGTTTTCCAGAGTACAATACTTGGTTTTAATGGGCTTTGTATTCATAGGGGCTTACATGTTGGAGTATGTAATTCTTACTTTTGAAATTGTATTAATCAAGTCAAATGTTTCAATGTTTTAAATTAAAGTGGAGTTCCTTTGCAACGATTTAAATTGTTTATTTATGTTTTCAACTATTGGATTTAAATGTTTTGGAAATACATTGTTTGTGCTAAACCTAGTTTGAGAAATTTTATGATTTTTGGGTTGGGCTTGAGGCCCAATTGTGACATCCGGGTCGGAGTGTTACACTTACCATATTGCTTGTACTAGCTTGCACGTTTATATTTATGATTAGCATGAAGTATAGTAGAGTAGATGCGTACCACTGTGCTTTGTAAGCTCAGCGCTCGGAATCGTTGTTTTCGTGCGTAGGTTGGTAGATCGATCACGGGATTGAGGAGCGCTATCAATACGAGATTCAAACAAGCGATATTTACTAGAGCACAATACTTGTATTTAATGGGTTGTGTATTCATAGGACTTGTTTTAAATATCCAGACCTTTTATTCATAAGCTGCTTTGAAATCGAAGTCACACGTTTTGTAAATTAAATGTTAATTATTTTGATGTAAAGGAATTGAAATGATAATAATTTTTATTTATGGCACAATTTATGGTTTGAAAATTTGATGGGTCGGGTCGGGACCCAATGTGAATTTCGGATCTTCAGGTCGAATCAAGATGTTACATATCCAATTATGAACACCCCTAATTGACGTGATATAACTATGAGTGAGAATGCAGTTTATATGCATACTCTAAGCATGTGGATTTAGATATCAATTTCATTCGAGAGAAGGTTGCAAATAAAAACCTTTCAGGTAAATTATTTGCCTGTACAACATCAAACTACAGAGAGGTTAACAAAGTCTAGGTCATGCTTACTTCACTCTATTTGAGAGAAATTGGGTGTTTGTTCAATTGAAGAAATACAATCAGTCCAAGGAGAATGTTGAGTTGTTAATGTCGGTTGACTGGTCTAGTTGTAATAAGTTCATAATTATTTAAAATACCAGTTAGAGTTGTATGGGCTGTTACTAATAGGAGTGTGTATATTAAATTATAACCGTTAAGCGGTATATTAATTATATTTTATAGATTAATTAATTAAATTATTAATGTTAAATGGTTTTGGTTAATCGAATCGCTAAAAATAATAGTTAATATATTAATTAATTGTTATTAAGTTATTTGTACATATATTTAATCACAAGATTGACTACTCCAATCGGAGATCCTCTTATAATATAATATTAATATAATATTATTAGAGAAATAATTTCATTTTTCTCAAAAGAAGCAACAGACATATAAAAAATTTTGTAACAAATTACCTGTTAATAATAGTTAACTATTTTTTAACATTTAGATTATAATTTTAATAATTGTTATAATAATTAACCGACTATTTAGGTTGAACGATACAGTTAACACTCACAAGCTCCTCTCTCAAAAACCCTAGCCGCTCCTTTCTCAAAATTGTTTCAATTCTAGTCGCTTTTCCTTTTATTTATTCCCTTTAATCGGTGGTCGGCAATCAATCTTTGTATTGGTTGTCGACCACCGATTTTATCAATTTTCTTGTTTTTATTTCAATAAGAATCTCTGCTTCTGTAGCACACTATTTTTCTGTCCTAGTGACACGCTTCTTTTTCTGTCTTTGTGACATGTTTTTTGTTTTGGTTTTTTTTTTGTTTGGTTCATCTGTTTTCGTGGCAGGTTTCAGCATGCCCTAGCGTTCGATTGTTGTTCGCACAGAGATTCACTCGGCGTTAGTTTCTGATTCATGGTGTTGTCAGTGGTCACTTGGAATGTTTTATCCCCACTCGTTGATGGTTGTTTGCCGATAAAATCAGTCATAGGTAGCGGTACCTTTTTCCTGACAGAATAGATCGCACACCACTCTTTCTTTCTTTATGCGTCTCATTTGGACAGAGACAAAGAGATTCAGGAAGCTTTTGAATTTTCGTTGGTATGCGTATTTCCATAGAAATTTTTCGTTTTCATTGTTTTAAAGTTGTAAAATTTTTTTGGGTTATTGTAACCCAAATTTTCTTCTTCTTGAATGTGTTGTAATTAAATTTTTCTATAATTTAATGAAAATTCAGTAGCTATTTCAAAAAAAAAAATTGAACGGTACAGTTAATTAGCATGAACACCTGTTGAACTTTGTTGGGCCGTTGTTAGACGTTTGAATTTGGGCTTATATATCTGAACTTGTAAACGGGTATCAAAATGAGATGGCAACCCATTATTCATTCAGAATGAAATTTCTTTTTTTTTTTCCTTTTTTTTTTCACTTTAGTTTTCCCCAACCCAAATCGCCGCCGCCAACACCTTTCAGCCACTCTCTCCTCCATTTCTCATTCCCCTGTAGCCACTCCACCTCCCTTCTTATTTCCGCCATAGATTCTGGCTATATCTAGCTTCTCAACATGGAGCAAATCCAGCACAAGTTTGTCACTGTACGAGGTCTAAAATTTCACATTGCAGAGCTCGGGAATGGTAAAAAAAGGGTTTCATTTCGATTTCATATTCCCCACTTCTTTTACTATAAACCTTCACCTTTTTACTTGTTTTTTTCTTATTTATCTAGTTATGTCGGGTTCTATCTCCAGGTTCTAACGTGGTGCTCTTCTTACATGGGTTCCCGGAGATATGGTATTCATGGCGACACCAGATGATAGCTCTAAGCAATGCCGGATTCCGGACCCTTGCACCCGATTATAGAGGCTACGGTCTATCAGACATACCACCCGAACCTGAGAAGACAACCTTTGGTGACATCGTTGCCGACCTTGTTGCTATCTTAGATCAGCTCGGAGTTACTAAGGTCAGAATTTCCGACTTCTATTAAGTTGGAATGAGTTAGGGTTTGTAATTTTGTTATTTTTCCCGTCATCAGATTTGTGCACACCGTATTACTGTCATTTTGCTCGAGTGAAGGAGTAGGCTGTTGATTCTTTGCTTTTGTTGCTTTGCTACTTGTTTATGAGCGTAGGTTTTTGTTGTTGCTAAGGATTTTGGAGCCAGGCCTGCTTATCTGTTAACTCTACTTCACCCCGATAGAGTCTCAGGTATTATAACATTGGGAGTCCCACATGTTCCTTTGGAGCCTCGGAAGTGGGGAGATACTCTCCCCGAAGGCTTCTACATATCGAGATGGAAGGTATATTTTGGATTGAATTGTTGAATTGTTGCAAGTAATTGGAATGGAAGTGACAATGTTCTTACTTGATTATGTTATATTTTGTTTGGATTTCCTATAGGAACCTGGACGAGCAGAAGCTGACTTCGGACGATTCGATGCTAAAACTGTTGTAAGGAATGTCTACATACTGTTCTCCAGAAGTGAAATACCAATCGCATCTGAAAAGCAGGAGGTCATGGATTTGGTGGATCCTTCTATTCCTCTTCCGCCTTGGTTCACCGAGGAAGATCTCGCAACATATGGAGCTTTATACGAGAAATCTGGATTCAAGACTGCATTGCAAGTTCCATATAGGTATGGTGTTGTTTTCAACCAGTGATGTATGGAACTGTTTGTATATATGTTCTGAACACTCCATGGTCCTTTAATCTGTTTGTCATTATGCACATGCTATAGCAGCAAGCTAATCATACGATCGGTTTATACTATATAGAGTCATGTAGAAGGTAATTCTTTTAGGTTTTAACTATGTTATGATTGCAAGTTCCGGTAAATTACTCAGGTTTTAGTTCGATTTATGTTTTTGCAGATCATTTGATGAAGACTTTGGCATAGCAGATCCAATAGTTAAAGTTCCAGCATTACTGATAATGGGATGCAAAGATTATGTCTTCAAATTTCCTGGGATGGAAGAATACATAAAATTTGGGAAGGCAAAAGAACTGGTACCAAATTTGGATATAATATATTTGCCGGAAGGAACCCACTTTGTTCAAGAGCAGTCACCCGAACTGGTTAATGAGCTAATCCTGGACTTCCTCCAGGGCCATATGTGATAGTGCCGGTCATCGGTCTGATATATGGGTGCTGTTTGTATGGAATCTTGAAATATGAAACACAGTTACTGTAGTATAATGGGATGACACCCTCTTTACTGTTGAATGTATGGTTTGATGTACTGGAATAAATCTTAACCCCACTGGTGGAGGGAAGCCTAGTCTTGGATATACATTGGAGAGCCCAAGGCTTTGTTTGTTAGAGGAATGATAATTGGAAGGGTGGAAAACTTGTTTTTTTCTTTTTATCGGGGTGTATTTGGTTGAGATAATATAAAATTACAAGGAAATTTGTTTTCTTTGCTCTCCCTTTCTTATTATTTTGGTAAGAATTTTATAAGATTAAGTAATAATTTTGGTAGAATTGAAAAAATTTGTGCGTAACAAATTTTTACCAATTGAGTAAAAATTTGTGCAGGGACGTTTTATTTTAATTGCACCCTAAGGGACTAAGGTACCTCACACAGCAGAACTTGCTTGATACACGGATTCAAGCAACGGAAAAGTGAAATAAAATAAAATTCACTTTATCATTTTACCCTTATACTTAAATTTCTTATTGATAATTTTTTTGGCTAAAAGGGTACTTTTGCCCTTGAGTTTGACCCCAAAATACAATTTTGCTCCTCGTTGAAAAGTGCACTCAATGTGGCCCTCCAGTCTCTGAAATCGATCAAATTGACCCTTTAACTGACGATGATTGTTACGGTGCTGACGTGGCAGTTAACGGTGATAACGTGGCAGTCCATGATGCTGACGTGGTGGTCAACGATGCTGACGTGGCAGTACACGTGGGATGATGATGTGGCAGGAGGGGCTGAATTGATTATTTTAACGAATTCGAGGGCATAATTGATTTTTTCCCGAGTTTAGGGGCATAATTAAAAGTTCGATAACTAAGCTAAAAAATAAAAACTATTAATATTTAAATAATATTTAAATATTCATAAAATATTAAAAAATAAAAACATCATAATAAATTAAATATAAGTAAAAATATTAAAATTATAAATATAAAAAATTATAAAATATTTATAAACTATTGGAGAATCTTTCGATTGTTTCTGGTTATGCTACGCGTACTAATGTTCCTTTAACATATTTTCAATTGAGACATGCTTGTATTAAATTATTAATAAATTTAAAATTCTCTTTCATTTCTCTACATCAAATATTAATGAGCATCAATTTGATGTAAAAAACGGAAAAAAATGAATTCTATTGTTACTCTAGTACAATGTTGATTCCACTAATTTTTTTAACAAATAGTAATACTCAAAGTGACGAAGTCGAATTTTTTTCGATAAAAGTGTTTAATTTTTTAATAATTTATAAAAAAAATTTATTAAGTTTTTAGATTAAATTTTATCATTTTTAATTCATAATATATTTTAATTTTTTTTATATAATTTTTATTTTCAGTAACTTTTAGAATATTTTTATTAATTTTATGGATTTTTATAAAATAAATTAAAGAATATTTTCATCATTAAGAGTCTTCATTTTGTTTTTTTAAATTATCCTCACTTAATAAAATTATTTATCTACTTTTAATATTTTAAAATTTTAATAATTTCATAAATTCTTATTTTTCAACTTAAATATTAAATAAGTTATCGAACTTTTAATTAAAATCAATTATGCCCCTAAACTCAGAAAAAAAAATCAATTATGCCCTCGAATTAAGTTAAAATAATCATTTTAGCCCCTCCTGCCACGCCATCATCCTACGTGTACTGCTACATCAGCATCATGGATTGCCACATCATCACCGTTAATTGTCATGTCAGCATTGTAACGGCCAACGTCGATCAAATGAGTCAATTTGATCGATTTAATGGACTAGAAGACCATATTGAGTGCACTTTTCGACGAGGGGCGAAATTGTATTTTTGGATCGAATTCAGAGATAAAAATACCACTTTAACCTAATTTTTCATTATGATATTATTTCATTGTTATTTTTCTTGAGGTGTTGATTTATTAGATCTTATAATGTTAACTTTTATTGTAATCTTGTTTTCTTATAGTACAATATGAATTCAATAAAATGATTCACTTTACTAGTTTTATCATTTCTGTCTTTTCACAATAAAAATAACGGGGACTAACATCATTGGTCATTAATTTATGGGTAAACTACTGCATGGGTCACTTTCGTTTCCCGTTTGTACAGATTTAGTCATCATTTTTGAAAAGTGCCAATAAGTGGTCATTTACGTTTTCGATGTGTAAAGACTTGGTCACTCCGGCGTTATAGTTCGTTAATTACTTAACGGATTGCTGATGTGGCAGAATTAATTAAATGACAATATCCACGTGTATTTCCCTGAAGATTTTGATCTCTTTCTAAAGTTGCATTCTTGCGATGTACATAGTAGTAACATAGATGGTTCTCCAATAGTAAACATTGACCAAATAAGCATTCATCATAGCCATGAGTATTCAAGCAAACCAACTGAAACTGAACAAGTAAAACCTTGCACTTTTGAAGATGATCAGAAAAGTAAAAAGATTCAGAGACAGCATATTAATGACGGTTCCTTGCTCAAGGAGATTGAGCCTTCAGAAGAATTTCTTAGTTTCAACAGAATTCACAGAAATGATGGCACTATTGGGGCTATTGATTTCAATCAGCAATCCCATGTTGCAGATGCACAAAATCAATCTCTTGAATGTAAGCTACCTCTTGAAAGTAGCAGTTATCTTCTGAATGCTTCAAAAGCTGATAATATGCTTGCACATGTCAATGGTGTAAATAAAAAAACTAGTTAACAACCGCCAATTCCTGATCCATGCATTGTAGTAGAGACAACTTTCCAGGATGATTATGGATCGCATTCAAATGATTGCCTATTACATGAAGAAATCTTCTCTTCTGACAATTTTGCCCGTCAAAATGAACTGGCAAATTCTAATGCTCCATGTAGGATTCCATCCGCACTGTAGAATTGTGTTCATGAGATGGCTGAGGTGATTGAGTGCTTAAATGCTGAGAATGAGGCTTCGGTTTGTACTGATACACAGTGCAGCCATGACAATAAGCTCCTTTATGAAGCTACCCCATCGAAGGGATTAGAAAGGATCGAGAAAGACCAAAAAACTGGAACAATAACTGCTTGTGATATTGGTGTCAGTAATGGCTGTCAACGAAGTGAAAACTGGGATGCCAGAGAGATGGATGATTCCAATTCAATATCCCTCTTAGGCCTAATAGATGCCATTTCAGGGCCAGGAGAAAATATTAAATTTTGTCATTTTAATGCATCAGGCATGCTTACTAACTCATTGATGGATAAGCAAGATGATTGTGAGGCTATTGCCCAAGGTGAGCTGATACAATCCTCCTTGGAAGCTGGTAACGCCTTCCTAGATAATCCGATTCTAGAGACATGTCATGGCCTTTTCTCTGTGGAGAGAAATTTTTTAGTAGAGTCCTAAAATTTTGATAGTGACAATTGTGCAGACGTGGGTCCCAAAATTTTCAGGGAAATACATGTAGGAATACACGTGGATATTGCCATTTAATTAATTCTGCCACATCAGTAATCCGTTAAGGAATTAACGGACTATAACGTCGGAGTGACCAAGTCTTTACACATCGAAAACGTAGATAACCACTTATTGACACTTTTCAAAAGTGGTGACTAAATCTGTACAAACGGGAAACGAAAGTGACCCCTGCAGTAGTTTACCCTTAATTTATTCTTGTATTTTTGTTTTGGTCATCAGATATTATTTTACATTACGCTGTAAAATAAACGTTGATGTTGACATGGATTTTTTTAAAATAATTTTTTAGTTTATTTTTAGTCATTTCTCTCTCCTCTATGCATTATTGTTTTTAATTTTATTCGACCAATCAGATGATGACACATATCACCATTTAGATAATTAAAAAAAAATCAAAAGAAAATGGGAAAAACAAAATTTTCTACAACTGTCGGAGTTTGAACAAACACACCCTTGCATAAAAAGAGGAAAGTGTGAACTAACTATACTAGGCCTCCAACTCTACTAATATTTAAAGTATATTAAGTTACCGGCAATACAAAATAAAATGTTAAAGTCAGGGATAAGATTCTAACACAATGTTCTTAGGATAAAAATTAAAATATTTAACCACCAAATTAAACTAAGAAGTTGTAATTATCTTAACTAAATTTACAATAAACCTAAACTATGATTAAAATTAAAAATCAAATCCTTTGGTTTTAGATAATATAGACCATTTTTAATTTATTAGAAAAATAAAAAAATTAAAGAAAACGTGTTTGGTTATAAAATCAGAAAATAAATTTTAAAAAATGAAAAAAATAAGTAAAAGTATGAAACATAAAAAAATGTCTAAAATATTTTCATTAAAGTTATTTTGGAAATTTGAGAACAAGGTATCATAACTAGGTGTTACGCTCGACGAATTTAATTACTAGTGGTTTTTGAAAATTCAGATTTATTTTGGAAATTCATTTTTAATTTGAAAAATAAAAAAAATAGAGTTGTTACTAGTCATTTGGATAAGGTAGATCAGACACTAAAAAGTAATTAAAAAAAATTAAAATTTGAAATTCAGAAGTCAATTACGTGTGAGTAAGATTTTACAATCCACCACGCCTAAAACCGGTACCTAATCGATTACATGTGCAATTTACAGAGTTTGAGTAAAAGTTAAATTAAAATTTGTTTATGAATGCAAATTCATTTTAAGGGCCCATAACTCGAGGAATAAACAAAAATCACTATTAATATTTTTGATACTAACTGAGTTTACCCTCTAATAATGGAAGATTGCATTATCAATTAATATTCAAGTCCATGCAAACAAGTATAAATATAAGGAGACATAAAATATATATAAAATGAATTTTTATAAACAAATTACCCGAACCATATATAATGTGAATCATACTCGGGACGGGTCACCACAAAGCCGTAGAATCAAATTGCAAGAGATGCAACATAAGAGACGAGATTAAATAAATGCATAAATTAAAATGCTGAAATAAAAAATAGAAAATTAAATTTACTAACCAAATTACCCAAAGCATGTATAATGCGGATCATTTTATGGGGCGGGTCACCCTAAGGTCGTATGACTAAATTGTGAAGAAAATATAATTTACTAAATTATTTCTAATTAAAATAGGACCAAATTAATAGAATGTGTAACTGAAATTTTTAATTTTTTTCGAATTAGGACTAACTTAATTGAATTTATACATATGGAGAATTAAATGTGCTATTTTACAATTTATTTAAATGTCACGTTACCCCTTGAACGAGAGTTAACAACTTTAGTGTCCATTTTGTAGTAAAAATCAAAATTTTATGATCGTTTTATAATATTTGAAAGTTGAATAACCAAAATAAATATTTTAAAATAATTTAATAATCATTTGTGAACTTTACCCTAAATTTTCATTCTAAAAATTTCAAAAGGTAAATAATTTAAATAAGAGAGAGTTATTATTAGGGAATGCAAATAAGGGAAGCTATATTTTTTTTGGTTGACCTTCCGGTTTTTAAGGTTTTGCCTTGATTAATTAGAACCGACCCGCGTTACACACTTAATTTTTGTGGGTGTGTCTCCAACGAGGATTATTTTACATACACAACGCCTCGAACCTGAAACTTTGCTTAGGCGATACCAATATGCTTATTATTTGGACCAACCCATTGGTGAAGCTATATTTTAAATATATATATATATATATATATATATATATTTCTAGAAACATGATGAAATTGACCGTGTAAACATGATGAAATTGATACAAAGTAAAATTTTTGAAGACTAAATAAATTATTTACCAATTTAAGAAACAACCATGTCTTCTTTGTTGTTGACTTCGTAAAATTAAACAAAAAAATTAAAAACGAAAAGTGTAATGATTGTTTTTGTAATTTTTATAATTGTGTAGCGAGAAGAAAATAGTGTTAATAATCAATGGACTGTTTCTATACTTTATCCTTAAATTAACATGATAAATATACTATTCTTGCATCACACCAACATATTAAAAAAAATAACATGATAAATAATAGTAATATCTGTACTATTATTTAAACTTCCAAATGACTTCGGTGTCATCAATTAATCAATCACTAATTCAATTAGAAATTATTATATTCTTATTTTATTTTATTTTTTTGTTATCTTTTCGATTTTTAGGGTTTCGCTCTGACTAATTTAAATTGACCCGCGTCGTACACTTGACTTTGGGAGGTGAGTCTTTTAACGGAGATTTTCTGCATACACAACGCCTCAAACCTGAGATATTTCTTAAGTGATACCAAGCTGCTTACCACTTAGACCAACCTCGTTGGTTATATTCTTATTTTATTCAAGTAATTATTAATATTATTTTGATAATACTTTATATAATTATTGTGTAACTACACAAAATTTTTATACGATAACTTAATTTCTTATCATTTGTATAAGAATATGGGTAGATCGTAAAAATTTGTATAACTACCCAAATTTTTACTATTTTTATAAAAAATGTCACCTAATTTTAGCGCAATAACAAGGGTGCATAAGCATAACCTAGAAGCTCCCACTAAATCTAACATTTATTGAAAAAAATATAAATTAAGTATAGGAGTACATAGATGTGGGCGTTCCACGACAGAGGATAATCCACGTGTCAGATTTTAAGATCTTGCCTTCACTTTCAAATAGGAAGGCACTGTCATCGGCACCTACAACCACCCACCAAAAGCCAGGGAGACTTCTTCTCTGTGCGTGACTGAGATTGAAACATACCCAAAACTCAAAGATTCTTTCTCAAAAACTAAAGCTTGGAGAAAGGGAATTAGGGTTTTTTTAGGGGTTTGATTTTGAGGGGAAATTTGGGTCTTTTGGGGTGAGGAGAGATGTACATAGGTTCTATGCGAAAGTCTTTCAAGGACTCTCTTAAAGTGCTTGAAGCTGATATTCAACATGCCAACACTCTGTAAGTCCTTTCTTTTCCTTTTGGGTTTTCTTACTTCTTTTTTTATGATGCTTTTGCTTTAGTTTATGTTTGAACTTTGGAATGCATGCTGCTGTTCACCAAGCTTGATTTGTTTTCCCTAAAACCAGATAATCTTCTTCTTCTTCTTCTTCTCTTTTCTTTTTAAAATTTTAAATTTGGTTTTCAGATCATTGTTATGATCGGTTAATGTAACAATTGCTTCTTTCATTTTATAACTTTTATCTATTATATATAGAAAAAGCTCAATGTTCTTTTCTTCAGTTGCTTTTAGCTAAGACATTTTGAATTTCACCCTTCAGTATTTGATTCTCTGCTCTTCTTTCCCCAGAAAAAAATGGGTATTAAACCATGTTTTTTTAGTTCCTGAAGATTAAGAGCACTTGATTTTTTTTGAGGGGAGGGGGCTTATTTTTTTTTTAGTTACGGTACCTTTTTGCTGAAGTTATATATTTCAGCTTATTTTAGTAAGTAATGCATTTAATATTTCTTGTTATATAGCAGTAGTTTAAGTTCAGCTTTTTCTTCTGTCCCCCCCTCCTCCCCCAAATGGGCACTTTATTTCTTACTTATGATCTATGTGTGTCATTTTTTGTATATAAATCTTATTTTGATAACGTTAAGAGTAGCAAAAGAGGGCAATATTTCTTTTCAGAGATTGCTAGATTACTTGTTTGTGAATATACTTTTCGTTATCTTGATAGATTTTTTTATTTTATTTTTGTTTCTCAATCCAACATCACGTGGCCAATGGGTTCCACTTGACTGTACTGCTTTCAATATTACTTTTCATCTTTTCATCACTATAATGCTAGTCTGAAGATCAGGTTATCAACTACTGGTCCCAGCTTATTAATGCATGAATTTTGTGATTTGATTCGTATACTTTTAAAATAATTTTTCCCTTTGGGGTGTTCTTTGTTAAACCGATCCATATTTGATGTAAAATGCTTGTAAGGAGAGTAATTCAGTTAGTACAATTGTTATGACAATGGTTAGTTTTGGTTAAGTTCCTGGATTTCTATTTTACATTGATAATTTGATATTGAAGACCTTTTGGGAAACTAATGCCCGCATCTTAAACAGCTAGAAGATAAAATATTATATTTGCGGTTGCTGAACACAGGGTCCAATGAGTAGCTAATATGGTTCCTTTGAATTCGAATCATAGAATAAAAGTGAACTGCTAGTGCTAGGTGAAACCACGGTTGTTGCTCGTCCTGCATAATTTTGCTTTGCAGTCATGCTTGTTAACGGATATATTTCGGCTTGTATTGACTAATATTATCACTATGTCCTTCTCATTCTGTGCAATTGCTCATCCTGAAACGCAAGGTGCAGGGCTTCGGATTTTCCAAGGGAATATGATGGGGCATGCCTTCAAATGAGAATGTCATACAGTCCAGCTGCACACCTTTTCTTATTCTTGGTGCAGTGGACTGATTGTCACCTTGCAGGTGCCCTTGGACTGTTAAGAATCCTAATTTACAAGGTTATATTTTGTTACTTCATGTTCAGCTAGTGTTTGTAATCATGAAATTTAGTCGTTTCAATCGTTGTGTAATTTCCTGCAGGTTTATGTGGATGGAACTACCACCATGTCTACACATGAAAGAAAAGCAAGCATAAGAGAGTTCTATGGTATCTTTTCCCAGTACAATTGTTTTGTTACTCATCGAATGTACTTATTCCGAGTTATTGTAATGCTTTTGGGTTCTTTGTATCCAGCTGTTATATATCCCTCTTTACTGCAACTTCAGAGGGGTGTCACTGATACCGAAGATAAAAAACAGAAAGCAGTTTGCATGGAAAGATACCGAAGAAATGAAGTTGAAGAGTATAGGCAGCTTACTGATGTTGATGTCGAAAGAGAAAAAGAATGTGGAATATGCATGGAGTTGAACAGTAAAATTGTGCTGCCGAACTGCAATCATGCTATGTGTTTGAAATGTTACCGTGATTGGTATTCTTCCTCTCTCTGCCTCTCATTCCCTTATTCCTCTCTCGTGTTGCTTCCTGTATTTTATATCTTTACTCTGCTTAAAGAAGTTGATTTTTTTAATATCAATCATGCATTATCATGTAGAACAGAAAATTTGATGTTTTCCTTGTATCTTTGTAAGAAGGATCCATACATGTCATCCATTATAGTCCTTGTTGCTTTTGAATGTTTTTGGGTTTTCTACCGTGTCCTGACTTTAACATGGTACTTGTTTTCGAACTCTATATCTATATTTGTCATCGCACAGTATTGGGTTTTCAAACTGTTGATGTCATGACTCACTTGTCTTGACTTGAGTTTAGCGAATTGCTTTACCACATAAGTAAAACTTGACTTGACTGACTGGTCCAGGTATCAAAGAGTGTTTTCTGTTAGCTTTAAACCTAAGGGCACTGCTGAATCTAACTTGGATAGTGTTCTTTAGAAATAACTGAGAAAATATTCTAGGTTGATTCCCAGTTTCTTCATAAAGTTTCCTGATCCTTCTGGCATGATCGAATCTCGGAACAGCTGAAAAATATTAGTGCTTGTCATATACTATCCAGTAATCTTTATCTTTAGTAACTCTGCAATGCAGTCTCTTGTTTTTCTTTTACTATCCTTAAAACTGTTGTTGGTCTATCTGGTGTGTAGAGGTTGTCATTTGTCAATGGATGGTCTATTTGCAGGTAGCCTTATTATCATGATTAATCATTCAACCATGATTCGCCTAATATTAGTGTTCATCTCACTCACGGATCTCGAATTTCAATATTGAATTGCAGGCGGACAAGATCGCAGTCATGCCCCTTCTGTCGTGATAGTCTAAAGAGAGTCAACTCAGGGGATCTCTGGGTATATACTGACAGCCGGGATATAATCGACACGGCCACAGTGACTAGGGAGAATCTTAGAAGGCTTTTCATGTATATAGATAAGTTGCCACTAATTGTCCCCGATACCATTTTTGATACTTATGATTCCCATGTTAGGTGATTAAAGTACATTCTGATATATCTTATATGGTGTCAGAGTATTTTCTGCACATAAATTCCGAACCAGGTGATTCGGAAAATCTAGTTTAGGTCAGCTACTGCAATGGTTTCTATGCCCAAGTTATTTTGGGGCTGGTGCTGAAGTTGAGGTAGACCTTAAAACTTGTATTTACCACATTTGTACATGCTTGTATAGCCTAATGCTTGATGATAAAACTCATTTGCTAATCTTATATGCCTTTTACTACAATTTCCTGCTTGATATTGAGAATTGCTGTCCGAAGATGACCAAGAGCAGAGACATTGAGAATTGTTTCTACAATTCCAAAAGAAACAGAGATACCATATATAACGATTCTAAATCACCCTTAATTAAATAAAAAAAATGATTTCTATTTTCGAAATCCTAAAGCTCAACTACATCTCGCTCTAATCTGAAAGTGGGTGCAACTCCTGGCTCGTTGATGGCTTTTAGTGAATCGTAGGAAACCAGTTTTCTCCTCAAATAAACTTGAATTCCTTGTACCTTCATTTCTACTCCAATTTGATTCCATTGCTATTTCTATTCTTCTTTTTCCTTAATGTGTAACTCGTAGAATTTTGCTATTTCTATTCTTCTTCTTCTTCTTCTTCTTTTTGCTTTCTACATATTTCTGATGCATGGCTTCTATATAATGATGTTATAACAAAAGTTTTGTAGAAAAAAGTTGTTTACGAGTGTATGTGTACATGCAATTCAGACACTAATCATGATGCTTGTACTTGGTTCTTGTGATTAATTTTTCCCCATGTAAAATGAAATTTAACTTTTTCAATCCCCTAATAATTCATGTGCGAGCATCTCGTCTCCTGTTTCTATTCTTATTAGTTTTATAAATTTGATCACACAATATTCTTAACACGTCAAATTTTTAATTTCACTAATTTTTTAGTCTAGTTAAAAATTTCATGAATCTTAAGTCCTATAATGTCAAAAAAATCCGATAAAATTATATCGCTATCGTTGACAACGACAAGAATAACGAAGATATAGATGATGATAATATGCCCCATTTCATCACCAGACATCCACTTTTCCTCAACATTAACAACTAGTTTATTTAAAGAGTAATAACTGAGGAAGACTGAACACTATTACGACCAGGATGAAAATGTTCCGTCAGAGCATGAAATAACCTCTCTATGTCGCTCACCAAAAGCAAGGTCTTTTTGGTAATTACAATGGATTAATTTTAGGAATTCAGAGTAATAAAGTGTTGATATAGTTTTCATTCATTTGTGTAAAAGTACTGCTGGTTATCGGCAGCGGTAACTTGCATGCACTTTTCCTATTTTGCTTTATTTTTTAGCATTGATAACTAAATTTTATTGAAAAACAGGGAAATATATCACAGATATAACACACTTAAAAAAGAAAAATGATGATTATGTTCACCAAAGAACTCATACAAAGATAAAGTATGTAACTCAAATGTGTAAAGAAAAGCAAATACTTTCATTGAGATTGACATATATCGTCAAAAAACCCATTATGAATCTTTTTGTCTCCATCCAAATGTGACAGTTTGAGAGATAAAAAAGGAGTGGTGGACGAACTAAACTATCAAACAGAATGCTCCGCTATATAGTTCTGATTACACTGGCAAACAACCACCAAAAGAGATCAAACTTTTTATGACCACCTGTAACGACCCAATTTTTGAGTTAGTAAATTGGGTCCCAGACCCAAATTTTAGATCTTTATTTTTGGGTAACTAAATTAAAAATAATTAAAATTAGAGTCTATTGTGAAAGCAAGAAAGAAGATGGGTGTTTATTAATTTATTTATCCAATTGTTGGGTTAAGGATTATTTGAAATTTAAAAGGGTTGGTGGGTGGTTGAAAAGGGGTAGAAGAGAATATTAATAGGAGAGAGAAAACAGAAAAGTGGGAGAGAAAGTGAAGGGAGGAGCATTGATCTTCGATATATCGCCGTCTAAGCCACAGTTAGTGACACCGCTGACACTGTTGAATAGAGCTTGCTGAGATGAGTAGGCCGATGGCCGTCGTGTCACTGAATTGGGAGAAGAGAAGTTTTGGGTTGTTGAACGAAGGCAATTCTGGCGGCCAAAACTAAAATATGAGGTCACCGGTGTGTTCACTGGCGTCGAGACAACGAGACTAGAGTTCACCATCGTCGTTCGACCACCGGAGGACACTACATGCGCCGCCGTCGAGATTGGGCTTGCGTCTGCTACATGCGGGTGCATAATGCTACAGTGCAATACACCACACTAGATCATGGCCCGCGGGTGCACCGAAGCTCCCCTGCACCGCACAAGATTGCTTACAGTGTTGACCAATCGTTGATCGGCCGTTGACTTTTTTCAAAGTACCCTACCCGGGATTTTCCAACGTTCTGAGCCCGTTTTGCGGCTCGTTTCGCCAAATTCAAACTCAATAAGCTGCTTTTACGCGTTTGACCTTACAAATTCGTTGTTTAGGCTCATCTAGTGCTAGACATTCTTTCTCATTGGCATGCTCTTAACTCAGAGTTTCTAATTGTTCCCCACACATCAGAGAGATATCTTCATAATTTTTCTCATCCTCTTACCTTGGGATTTCAGTATCCCTGGGAATCGATTGACGAGGCATGCTATCCATGGCTTATGTGAGCCTCCTCATTTGCTCTTCCGAATCTCTCAAGGTTGCAGCTCGACTTTGTCTCATAGCATCAAACCTAGCCATGTTAGCGTCAACTTTAGTTATGCCTTCCCTTAACAGAGCTTCAATAGAGCTTATTTTCTCTTGAGAAATATTTCTTTGTAGTGTCATTTCTTGATAAAATTCTGTCGTGGTAAAAGATTTGTTGGGTTCATAACAATTTGTAGATGATTAATCAAGAATAATACTTCTTTGTGACGACATTTGATGCCATTCTGGTGATGCAACATAGTTGTTAGGTGAATAGAAATTTTCACCTCCTTGATTATTCTACGAGAAGCTTGGCTGTTGATGAACACTAAATTGTTAAGGCAAGTCTATTACAACGGTTTTACCAATGAGAGCATTAGTGTTAGCCATGAAAGCCTGGAATGTATCCTCTAAGGAATTTGAATACCCTTGATGAGGACTACATTGCCATAGAATTTCTGATGCAATGAAAAAGCTATTATGATCATAAAAGTTTTCAGCTTCTTGATCATACCATGAAAGATTTTGTTGCTGGTTCCACCTTTGATTGTAGGCTTTACCATGGTCTTTGGCTAGGGATGGGCAGAGGCCGGGTTTTTAGACAACCTGAAAATTATATACTTAAACCTGAACCCGACCCGATCTATTAAAAAATTAAAATTTAGGGACCTAATTATAAAAAAATAAATTGTAGGGACCTAATTATAAAAAAATGACCTCACTGCAAAAATATATATAGAGAGAGCATTATTGCAGATATTCCTAAAAATATATAAGAAAATTACACTATTAGTCACGGGTTAAGTTGGATCGGATATTTTCATCTTAAACCCGAACTTGACCCGACCCGACCCGAAACCACCCTTAATAAAAAAATTGCAATAACAAAAACAATTAACACCAATTGTCAATTCCCATCAACGGTGTCAAAAACTTTTTATGTGTTTTAAGTGCTAAGAAAATAGTGCAAGTATGCATATCAACAAGTGATAGTATGGTTCAAAGACCGTCTCCATAGAGATTGGTTTGGGCCACTTTACTTAAGTTATTGCATAGTAACGAAAATGGTTTAATGAGAATGGAATGAAGTGAAACATAATAAATAATAAAAATTGAAATAACAAGACAAAGGATTGCTAAGGGAAATTCAAATAACAAGATAAAATGAACCAAATGATAGTGAGGAGGCAGAGTTATTGGGTGTTGCAATGTTGTTGACGTATGACTTGTCATGTCAATTTCTCTAGTTAGATGCTTGACATAATTTTCTTCTATGCCTTCTAATTATCTCTAACTGAAGACCTGATGAACATGCCACGATAATACATCCCTACGTTAGCCTTGAGTATTCTTCACCGATTAAGTGAACTCCTTTTAGTCCCCTGAGATTCTCTTCTTATCCTTGAGGTGAGTTAGCTCTCACTTAGGGGTGAAAATTGGGTGGGGAATATCTAAAAATCGTGGGGATTTGAACCGATGAAGATGAGAAATAATTGAAACCTTCATTCAATAGGACATGGACAAGAGAAGTTTTATAATTGAAGCTTAAATGGGGATGAGGACGGGGACTGCTATATCCGAACCGTGGGGATAACCGAACCGTATAAATAAATGTGGGGATCCCTAAAAAATATCTACAAGGATCCCGATATTTTATAATTTTTTTAAAATATATATACAATTAACTCTCATTTACCTGTATACCTACTTATTTTATTTTCAATATTCCAATCCATCAAAATATTTGTGTCTTTTGTTTAAACCTTATTAAGTTTGGGTGACCTCTCTAGTAATTCACCATTTTTTGTTAATTAAGAATATATAATCTATTGAGTATATAACTTGTTCATGTTACAAAAAAATCTTGTTCTTCTTCAACCATATGTTTAAATATATTGAGTATATGACTTGTACATTAAAATTGACCATATATTTTGGTTAGTAAAGTAGTAAATTTTGTTTAACTGTTTGGGATGGGGATTCCCCAAAATTCGTGGGGATCCGATGGGTATGGCGACAAAAAAATTACCGAAGCATGTGATGAGGACTACTCGAAATCGTACTCGCAAGTGTTGGGGACGGAAAGGGGAATACAAAACCGTCCCCACACTAGTCGATTCCCACCTCTACTCCCACTAACACTTGTTGAATGAAAACATGTATCCAATAAATTTTCGTGAACCTAGGCTCTCCCGAGCCTAAGTAAATAGATGCACATCAAGCATTTATCCTAAAGTACTTGAATCACAATTAAGAACAATTAAATCGGATAAACATAAAAATAGATTAAAGTCAAAGATAACCATTCGTTCACAAGCATAAAAAACTCAATAACTCTAATCAACTTAATTAGTTCATGGTTGGGTGAAAACCATTCAAATTTACAAATCAAATCATTGAACTAATCAAAAGAAAAGAGAAGGAAATTAATGAGGAAATCAAGTGCTCTTTGCTAAGCCTCCGTCGATGGCTTCGTGTAGCAAACGCTTGTCCTCAACTTTTTTTATGGTAGCTGCTCCTCATTATGAAAAAGATGAAGTTTAGATTCTGTTTGTTTTCAACAATGGAGGAGGCTTCTCTGTCGAGAATAGCCTATTTTTTCCTCTTCTTCTTTTGCGTTAAGTGCAACTTCCTTTTAAAGAGGAGATAATTCAAATATTTTCTTATCTTCTTTATATTTAAATTAAAGAAGAGATAATTCAAAGGAATTCAAATATTTCTTTATATCTTTTATCTTTTATTTAAAGAGGAGATAATTCAAAAGGATTTTAAAAACTTCTTATCTACTTAACTTTAACTGCTCCATCCCCTTCATTTAAATCTTCACAAATCTAAGAGATTTATCTCTTTCTCAACAAAAAGCGGTTGGAGAATCTTGATAGATTCTCTCTTTTTTCATGTGCTCATCTCAGCCAATCATTTCCTTCGTAATTTTCTTGCAAAAATCAAGCAAAACAACATCATTTCTCCACAAAAAAAAAAAATACAAAACAAGGCCCATAAAACGGAAAACTACTAATATATACAAGAAAATGAGATAATGCAACTAAAATGGCCCAAAATCCAAGCAACAATCTTCATAGAAGGGTACAAAATATATTTTTTTCGCATATCAAAGGGCATAGATGCAAGAAGAAAGTCATCAACTTGTACTAAGATAGTTCGTTGTGAAGATCCAAGCAAACAAATGTTTGTTGTGCAAGAGGAGATGGAATCAATGCACAAGAACAATACACAGAACCCAGTGAGGCTTCCTAATTGTAAAAGAGTTGTTCATGGTAAATTAGTATTTCAGAAGAAATAAGAGACTCTGAGAGTCCAAGAACCTATTGACAAGGCAATACTTGTGACAAAAGACAACATTTCAATTTCATGCATTAAATTTAAAGATTTATTGTGACACTTCATAGGTTTTTTAATTTAGGGTAAAAATTGGGGTGTTACAGAACCGCTTGATATAATACACAACGATGTTTATGATTTGAAATTAGTTCAAACTAAAGGAGGAAATAAAATTTTATTACCTTCATCGATGATATCACAAAGTATTTATATGTGCATTTGCTTAAGAGCAAAGACGAAGCTATAAAGAAATTTATAAGCAAGAAGTCGAAAACCAACTTAATAAAAAAACTAAGATGGTAAGAAGTGATCGTGGTGGTGAATACGTTAGCCCATTTGGTGAATATTGTTCACAACATGGTATTATTCACGAAGTAGCACCACTGTATTCTCCTCAATCTAATGGAGTAGCCGAATGAAAAAATCATACTCTAAAAGAAATGATGAATGCTTTGCTAGGAAGTTCTGGGTTATCACAGAACATGTGAGGGGAAGTTATTCTTTAAGCTAATTACTTTTTAAACAATGTAACCACCAGGACCCGCTTATGCGTTTAACCCAACTCCAGGCAGTCACAGCCTATAATCAAACCCTTGTGAAATATCATAGTTAAAATATCAAAACTGACATAGTTCCCCCCCCCTTTCGGGAGATTTACGAATCATACCTTAAAACCTGTTATCAAATACATATCAATATTATTCTCAGAATGATTATAAAAGCTACTGGTAACACTTTCAAATCCATCCAAAAGTAGTAAGCAAAAGTTTAGTATCAATAGATTACAAAATAGATGATATGAAAGCATAAAGTGTTCAGTTATAACAAAAGCCAACACCCGACAAAACCAAAAGATGAGTCGTATCAAAATATAGGCATAAGTCACCCAAATACAGACGGTTTGGAAGATAAGAACATTACAACAGTCTAGAGCTAAATGTGCCGATCCTCCAGTTGCCGGGTCCAAAAGGGGTAGCCTATCACAAGTATCTGAAAGGGGAGAAGAGGAAGGCATGAGCTAGGGAGCTCAGTGTGTTCCAATAAATGCATATCAAACAAACAATGAATACATAACAATCAGATCATAATAACACGTAACAGATCAATGCAAATGCTCGGATGCATGCATGAGTTTACTAATGACTACCCTCCAACCATACACCAAATGCAGTCCCCCAGAACTGCATCCATAAGGACTTACCCTAGGCCCGATGGGCATAGGTGCCACCTAAGGGGATGCCTTAGGTCCATAAGGACTTACCCTAGGCCCGATGGGCATAGGTGCCACTCAAGGGGAGACCTTGAGTCCATAAGGACTTACCCTAGGCCCGATGGGCATAGGTGCCACTCAAGGGGAGACCTTGAGTCCATAAGGATTTACCAGCTTGATCAGGGCTGTACCAACAGAGACTTCACATCATAACCCAATAGTATACCCCAGATAGTAATCAGTGTCCAGATCTCAGATATGAATAACAGAGTACATGTGGCAAGCATTCTATTCAGAATATCAGAAATAAAAGATTTATACTTTTGACAGATAATTGGGCATACCTATTGAGCAAAGCAGACATTCTCATCATTCAACATACAGACAGATTGTAATATCTCAAGTCAAACTAATATGTCATACTTTCAAGTTTATCAGACAATCAGGCAATTCCATCACAGATCAAGAAATCATATTACAAGCATATGAATTGAGCAAACATACATCATGTCAGCAGAGAACGTCATTATATAAACAATTCATAATTTCATCTCATTTCTAACATAGTAATGCAATCTCAACAACAATTAAGATATTAAACAACATAGTATTGGTTATGTTTAAATCATTATGCAATTCATTCAACAGAATATAGCACACACATGGAACACACCTCAAAGCTGGTCGGAGAAGAGTCTAATGGACACCTGCCTCAGTACGCTCAGATACGGGGTCGGATCCTAGATCAAGAAAGAGTAATGGTCATAATGTGAAATAAGAGTTAAACTTATCCTTATACACATGGTTTGAGTTCATACTGATATTCGCTGAAGCGTGAGGATGAGCGGGTCGTGAGGAGCTAGGCTGAGCTGGAGAGGGGTCACACGAGTCTCGGGTACCTTTACACAATTAAAACACTATTTTAGTCACTTATTCGATTTACTGATATCTCAATGGAATAAATAAGTACATATGCATGATTTGGGTTTAAGGTCAGATTCGGGGGTCTTAGAGTCGGAATTTCGCAAAACGGGCTTCAAAAACGGACTCAGGACGTCAAAAAACATAAGATAGGGTCTTTTCGAAAAATTTGACTTTCTGGTCAAAGTCAACGCTGACGTCAGCAAGTCAACGCTGACGTCAGCAGGTCAACGGGGCCAGGTCAACCGATGACGTCATGATGACGTCAGCATCCAACAGGGTCAACTATGTTGACTGGGTGAGTTAACTCACTGAGTCAACTCAGGCGAGTTGACTCACTGAATTGGCTCAACGAGTTGACTCGGACATGGGTCGGTTCGGGTCAGAGATGGGTCGGTTCGGGTCAACTGTGTTTTTGGGCTTGGGTTTGAATGATGGGCCGACCGGTCCAGCCGGTTCAGGCCGGCTTACCCCAACGGAAACATCGGACGGCCATCGGAAACTCGCCGGAGAGCTCGGTTTCACCTGAAAAGGTAGCAGATTTGATTATTGACCTAACCCAAACCTACACAAGTCTGAAAAACGTCGGAAATAAACGAAAATCATTGCGGAAAGCCGAAGGGTCGTCGGAACTTACGTAGCTCTGGCGGAGGCTTTGCCGGAGTCGGTTGGACTCAAAACCTTAGGGGTTTTGTTGGGCTCGACGAGGGGGATGCAGATCTAGCGGTGGCTCGTCGGTTGGACGCCGGAATCGGCCAGAAAGCGAACGGAGAAGGACGGCGATTGTAGGTGTTTTATTTGGTTGAGATTTCCGGTCAATCCACGACGAGGGACAGCCCCAAGGTGCGAGTGCTTACCACAGTCGTGATCAGGGTGCGACGGCCGACGCGGCAAGGTCGGCGGTGACAACCACGACACGACGGTGACGAGGCGACAATGGCCGGAGGAAAAAGACGGTGATGGGGAAAAAGTTTCAGATAAATCGGGAAAAGAAAGGGAGATTAACTTTTGGGTAGGTGAAAAGTCAGATTCACATTAAAAGTGTCTCAAAAAAATAACTCCCTAATTAATAGATAAATATTACCGTTGGTAATATTTGACAGAAAAGAGCACCTGGCTCAAATGGTTAGCATGTTTGGTGGTGAGGGCTGAGGTCTCGGGTTCGAGCCTCCACACCCTCACTTCTTTTATCTCCCCTTTTTTTTTCTTTTTTTTTAACCGAGTGTTACAACTCTCCCCTCCTTAAGAAAAATTTCGTCCTCGAAATTTACCTGAATCAAACAGATGTGGGAACTGCTTTCTCAAGGATCCCTTGATCTCCCATGTAGCCTCACTAGGACTCCGATTTCTCCACTGTACCTTTACCATTGGAATGCGTCGGTTCCTCAGAACTCTCTCATCAAATTCTAAGATCTGGATTGGTTCCTCCTCATAGGACAAGTCTGGCCTCAACTCTACATCCTGAACCTGAATGACATGACTAGGATCTGGATGGTATTGTCTCAACATGGACACATGGAAGACATTATGGATACGACTGAGCTGAGGAGGTAACTCAAGCTGATAGGCAACTGGTCCAACTCTCTTCACGATACGGTACGGCCCAATGAATCTCGGACTCGGCTTACCCCTTTTTCCGAATCTCAGAACTTTCTTCCATGGAGATACTTTCAGGAAGACTTGATCACCGACCTCAAACTCAATATCCTTTCTTCTTCGATCAGCATAAGATTTCTGTCTGTCAAAGGCCTCTTTCAGGCAATCACGGATTAATCTGACAGTCTCTTCAGTTTCTTGGACCTACTCCGGACCCAAAGTCTTCTTATCATACAACTCAGTCCAACAGATAGGAGTTCAGCATTTACGACCATACAGAGCTTCATAAGGGGCCATGCGAATACTAGCTTGATAGCTATTATTATAAGCAAACTCGGCCAAGGGCAAGAAATCTTCCCAACTACCGCGAAAGTCTATCACACATCCTCTCAACATATCTTCAAGAACCTGAATTACTCTCTCAGACTGACCATCAGTCTGAGGATGGAAAGATGTACTGAAATTTAAACGCGTACCCAAAGCATTATGCAAGGCCGCCCAGAAATGAGAAGTGAACCTCGAATCTCGATCAGATATGATAGGTAAGGGTACCCCATGCAATCTGACGATTTCTGAGATATACAGCCTAGCCAGCTTCTCTAGAGAATAAGTAACTCGCACAGGAATAAAGTGAGCTGACTTGGTGAGTCGATTAACAATAACCCAGACAGAATCCTTTTTAGAAGGAGTCAAAAGCAACCCGGTAACGAAATCCATCGTGATACGCTCCCATTTCCACTCAGGAATCTTAATGGGTTGTAACAAACCAGAAGGATGCTGATGTTCCGCTTTGACTTGCTGACAGGTCATACACTTCGATACATAATCTGATATATCCTTCTTCATACCCTCCCAGCGGTACCTTTGTTTCAGATTCTGGTACATCTTGTCTCCACCAGGATGCATAGAATAAGGGCTGCTATGAGCCTCACTAAGTATGGCTCGCTTCAGGTCGGCATCATCGGGAACACAATAACGACCCTTAAAGCACAAAACGCCATCCTGATCGAAGGCATAAACAGATGTGGATCCCTGCTCAACTTGTTGCATGACTGGGAGTAAGGAATTGTCTAATAGTTGCTTGGCCTTAATCTCTTCGGCCAAAGTTGGTTTAACTTGCAACTCCGCTAGCAAACTGCCATCACTATAAATACTCATCCTGGCAAACAGAGATCTCAGGTCGGATATAGTCTTACGACTCAAGGCATCGGCAACAACATTGGCTTTTCCCGGGTGGTACTCAATCACGCAATCATAGTCCTTTAATAGCTCAACCCAACGACGTTGCCTCATATTTAAATCCCTCTGAGTGAGGATATACTTCAAGCTCTTGTGATCAGTAAAGATATAACACTTCTCTCCGTAGAGATAGTGCCTCCAGATTTTCAGAGCAAAGACCACCGCAGCTAACTCGAGGTCATGGGTCGGATAGTTACACTCATGTGGTCGTAACTGACGTGATGCATAAGCGATTACCTTCCTATCTTGCATCAGTACACAACCAAGCCCGGAGAGTGAGGCATCACTATACACTGAGAAATCCTTCCCAGGCTCGGGTTGTGAAAGGACCGGGGCTTGAGTCAAAGCCGCCTTCAGTTTCTCAAAACTAGCTTGTTGGGCATCAGACCAAGCAAAAGGAACATTCTTCCTCAAAAGCTTCGTCAAAGGGGCAGCAATGATGGAGAAACCCTCGACAAAGCGGCGGTAGTAATCAGCTAAACCCAGAAAGCTACGGATCTCAGAGACATTCTTGGGTGGCTTCCAACTGGTGATCGCCTCGATCTTACTAGGATCAACCTGGATACCTTGAGCTGATACAACATGCCCCAGAAATGTCACTTCTCTGAGCCAAAATTCACACTTGCTCAGCTTAGCATACAAACGATGCTCTCTCAAGGTTTGCAGAACAATCTTCAAATGTTCAACATGCTCAGATTCTGTCCGAGAATAAACCAAGATATCATCAATAAACACCACAACAAACTGGTCTATATAGGGTCGGAACACACGGTTCATCATGTCCATGAAGGCAGCTGGTGCATTGGTAAGACCAAAAGGCATCACAAGAAACTCATAGTGCCCATATCTAGTGCGGATAGCTGTCTTCGCAACATCAGATCCCTTTATCTTCAGTTGATAGTATCCAGACCGAAGATCAATCTTTGAGAAAACTGTGGCTCCCCGAAATTGATCAAACAAGTCGTCGATCCTGGGTAACGGGTATTTGTTCTTAACTGTCAGCTTGTTCAACTTCCGATAATCAATGCATAATCGGAGTGAACCATCTTTCTTCTTGACGAAGAGGACCGGAGCTCCCCAAGGTGAAGAGCTAGGTCGAATGAAACCTCGGTCAAGCAGCTCCTGCAACTGAATTTTCAACTCCTTAAGCTCTTTAGGGGCCATACGATAGGGATTCATAGATACAGGTGCAGACCCCGGATAAGTCTCAATCTCAAATTCAACGTCTCTACCCGGAGGTAATCCGGGCAACTCTTCGGGAAAGACATCAGGAAATTCGCTAACAGTGCGAATTTCTTCAATCTTGGATAGAGAACCCTTCGTATTCAGAAGAGAAGCAATGAAGGTCTCATATCCCTTCCGAATCATTCTATCGACGGTCAGAGCAGATACTACATTAGACAAGTAACCTCGACGTTCACCGATTAGAACCACTGACTGACCATCAGAAGTCCTTAAGGTTGCCCTTTTCAATTCACAATCAAGGTTAACCCGATGCTCTGTCAACCAATCCATACCCAAGATCAGATCGAACTCCTCCATTGGAAGCTCCATAAGATCAACCAGAAAGATTTCCCCTTGAACCTCAAGAGGACAACGCCTAAACACCTTATCCACGGTCACTGACTGACCTACTGGGCTCATAACTGTAACAACATTCTCTGTGGCTTCTATCGGAAATGGAAGGTCTCGGGAAACAGATCTTGAAATGTAGGAGTGGGTAGAACCATTATCGAGCAATGCAAAGTATGGAACAGAGAAAATGGTAAATGTACCTGCTATAACATCCGGCTCATCTCTATCATCACGTCGTCTGGTAGCATAAACAAGTGCTGGCTGCCTAGCCTCAGACAAAACTGGTCCCCCACTCTGATGGGACCGTGCTCTAGAGTCTGTCCTAGCAGCAGATGCAGAAGGTCTACTCTGACTACGACCCCTGGCCGGAGTCTGTACGGAAGTCTGTGAGCGTGCAGGGGTCTGGGAGGATGCCCGAGGTGCAGAAGATGGGACAGGGCAATTCTTCAGAAAATGGTCTCCGGACCCACACCGAAAACATGCACCGGTCTTCCTTCTGCACTCGCCCCCATGTCGCTTGTCACAATGCACACAAAGGGGCATAGGGGTGAAACCAGACGAATCACCTCTACTAGCAGCCGGGGTCGAAGAAGCATCAGGTCTGAATCCAGAATTACCTCTTTGATGACCAGAAGTGCGATTCCTCTTTCCATGACGCGAGGAAGGCTCGGGATTAGGAGGCCTCTTAGACCGCTCTCGATCAGCTCTACCTCCACCAGTGGCTGCTAGCTCAACTTCTTCCAGGTCTTTAGCTTTCTCAACTAAAGTATCGAAGTCCTTATCCAGATGACCAACAACATGTACACATAGCTCATATCTCAGCCCCATCACAAATTTACGACATTTTTCCCTCTCGGTGGGCACTAAGCTAGCCCCAAATCTGAGCAAGCCCAAGAATTCTGTCTCATACTCGGATACAGACATATCTCCCTGAGTCAATGTCCTGAATCGTTCTTGCATCTGCCTCATGTAACGCTCACCAACAAAGCGGCTCTTGAAGCGCTCCTTGAAAAAGTCCCAAGTCAAACGGACCGCAGGAACACTACTAACCACAGATTCCCACCAAGTACGAGCATTCCCAAACAACATAGAGACGGCCCCCAAATATCTCTTGGGTGACTCAAGACCCAAAGAATCCATACGCCTCTCCAGATCGTGGAGCCATTCCTCTGCCTCGGTCGGGGCTCCACCAGTAGGGCCATCAAAAGTTCTCGCCCCATTCGTGATCAAGGTCTGAGAGATGGGAACCTCAGGGACAATACCAGCTGCTCTAACCGCACCAGTAATCAACTGCAAAAACTGCCTACTAAGGGCTTCGTCAGTAACAGATGTGGGAGGCTCAGAAGAAGACGGTGCTCCTCTAACCGGAGTAGACACATCAATCCCAGGGGCAGACTGAGGAGCAGTCACTACAGTAGGGCCAGATGGTACGGAAGGCTCAGGAGGACCAGGGACAGGAGTTGAAGTAGGTGGCTCGACTACCGGATCATTCATCGCGTCGGCAAACCGGACAGGTCTACCGCGTCTCCGAATAGGTCGACGTCCTCTTGCAGTACTCATAGCAGAAGATCTCTACAAGGAATAAACTTAGGGTCAGTTTATAGCAATGGAGAATCGAACACAATTAAGCAGACAAAATTTGGGTGACTTAGCTCATTTCAAAACATTTTTTTGTAAAACTTTCCAAACATTGCGTAAAATGGACTCATACACAGTCCGGGGTTTTTAAAACCAAAAGCTATGATACCACTAAATGTAACCACCAGGACCCGCTTATGCGTTTAATCCAACTCCAGGCAGTCACAACCTATAATCAAACCCTTGTGAAATATCATAGTCAAAATATCAAAACTGACATAGTCCCCCCCCCCTTTCGGGAGATTTACGAATCATACCTTAAAACCTGTTATCAAATACATATCAATATTATTCTCAGAATGATTATAAAAGCTACTGGTAACACTTTCAAATCCATCCAAAAGTAGTAAGCAAAAGTTTAGTATCAATAGATTACAAAATAGATGATATGAAAGCATAAAGTGTTCAGTTATAACAAAAGCCAACACCCGGCAAAACCAAAAGATGAGTCGTATCAAAATATAGGCATAAGTCACCCAAATACAGACGGTTTGGAAGATAAGAACATTACAACAGTCTAGAGCTAAATGTGCCGATCCTCCAGTTGCCGGGTCCAAAAGGGGTAGCCTATCACAAGTATCTGAAAGGGGAGAAGAGGAAGGCATGAGCTAGGGAGCTCAGTGTGTTCCAATAAATGCATATCAAACAAACAATGAATACATAACAATCAGATCATAATAACACGTAACAGATCAATGCAAATGCTCGGATGCATGCATGAGTTTACTAATGACTACCCTCCAACCATACACCAAATGCAGTCCCCCAGAACTGCATCCATAAGGACTTACCCTAGGCCCGATGGGCATAGGTGCCACCTAAGGGGATGCCTTAGGTCCATAAGGACTTACCCTAGGCCCGATGGGCATAGGTGCCACTCAAGGGGAGACCTTGAGTCCATAAGGACTTACCCTAGGCCCGATGGGCATAGGTGCCACTCAAGGGGAGACCTTGAGTCCATAAGGATTTACCAGCTTGATCAGGGCTGTACCAACAGAGACTTCACATCATAACCCAATAGTATACCCCAGATAGTAATCAGTGTCCAGATCTCAGATATGAATAACAGAGTACATGTGGCAAGCATTCTATTCAGAATATCAGAAACAGAAGATTTATACTTTTGACAGATAATTGGGCATACCTATTGTGCAAAGCAGACATTCTCATCATTCAACATACAGACAGATTGTAATATCTCAAGTCAAACTAATATGTCATACTTTCAAGTTTATCAGACAATCAGGCAATTCCATCACAGATCAAGAAATCATATTACAAGCATAAGAATTAAGCAAACATACATCATGTCAGTAGAGAACGTCATTATATAAACAATTCATAATTTCATCTCATTTCTAACATAGTAATGCAATCTCAACAACAATTAAGATATTAAACAACATAGTATTGGTTATGTTTAAATCATTATGCAATTCATTCAACAGAATATAGCACACACATGGAACACACCTCAAAGTTGGTCGGAGAAGAGTCTAACGGACACCTGCCTCAGTACGCTCAAATACGGGGTCGGATCCTAGATCAAGAAAGAGTAATGGTCATAATGTGAAATAAGAGTTAAACTTATCCTTATACACATGGTTTGAGTTCATACTGATATTCGCTGAAGCGTGAGGATGAGCGGGTCGTGAGGAGCTAGGCTGAGCTGGAGAGGGGTCACACGAGTCTCGGGTACCTTTACACAATTAAAACACTATTTTAGTCACTTATTCGATTTACTGATATCTCAATGGAATAAATAAGTACATATGCATGATTTGGGTTTAAGGTCAGATTCGGGGGTCTTAGAGTCGGAATTTCGCAAAACGGGCTTCAAAAACGGACTCAGGACGTCGAAAAACATAAGATAGGGTCTTTTCGAAAAATTTGACTTTCTGGTCAAAGTCAACGCTGACGTCAGCAAGTCAACGCTGACGTCAGCAGGTCAACGGGGCCAGGTCAACCGATGACGTCATGATGACGTCAGCATCCAACAGGGTCAACTATGTTGACTGGGTGAGTTAACTCACTGAGTCAACTCAGGCGAGTTGACTCACTGAATTGGCTCAACGAGTTGACTCGGACATGGGTCGGTTCGGGTCAGAGATGGGTCGGTTCGGGTCAACTGTGTTTTTGGGCTTGGGTTTGAATGATGGGCCGACCGGTCCAGCCGGTTCAGGCCGGCTTACCCTAACGGAAACATCGGACGGCCACCGGAAACTCGCCGGAGAGCTCGGTTTCACCTGAAAAGGTAGCAGATTTGATTATTGACCTAACCCAAACCTACACAAGTCTGAAAAACGTCGGAAATAAACGAAAATCATTGCGGAAAGCCGAAGGGTCGTCGGAACTTACGTAGCTCCGGCGGAGGCTTTGCCGGAGTCGGTTGGACTCAAAACCTTAGGGGTTTTGTTGGGCTCGACGAGGGGGATGCAGATCTGGCGGTGGCTCGTCGGTTGGATGCCGGAATCGGCTGGAAAGCGAACGGAGAAGGACGGCGATTGTAGGTGTTTTATTTGGTTGAGATTTCCGGTCAATCCACGACGAGGGACAGCCCCAAGGTGCGAGTGCTTACCACAGTCGTGATCAGGGTGCGACGGCCGACGCGGCAAGGTCGGCGGTGACAACCACGACACGGCGGTGACGAGGCGACAATGGCCGGAGGAAAAAGACGGTGATGGGGAAAAAGTTTCAGATAAATCGGGAAAAGAAAGGGAGATTAACTTTTGGGTAGGTGAAAAGTCAGATTCACATTAAAAGTGTCTCAAAAAAAAATAACTCCCTAATTAACAGATAAATATTACCGTTGGTAATATTTGACAGAAAAGAGCACCTGGCTCAAATGGTTAGCATGTTTGGTGGTGAGGGCTGAGGTCTCGGGTTCGAGCCTCCACACCCTCACTTCTTTTATCTCCCTTTTTTTTTAACCGAGTGTTACAAACAAGGTTCCCCGAAAGAGAAAGGATAAGACACCATGCGAGTTATGGAAAGGTCGAAAATCTTCCTATAAACACTTGAAAATGTGAGGGTGTCTTGCCAAGGTAATGACCCCATTACCCAAAACAAATGAAAATAGGTCCTATAACTGTGAATTGTATTTTCATTGACTATGTAGAATATAACAATGCTTATCGGTTCCTTATGTACAAATTAAAGAATCCTGAGATTCACAAGAACACGATAATGGAATCAAAGAATGCATCATTCTTTGAGAATATATCCCCTTACAAATCTAAGGAGGTTGATCAAAGTTCAATAAAACGAACTTTAGATGAAATTAGTCAAAATGATTGATAAGAGGCTGAAATAGAGCCAAGAAGGAGCAAACGAGAAGGGGTGGAAAAATTCTTTGGATTTGATTTCCTAACCTTTATGCTAGAGGCTGAACCTCTAACGTATAGTGACGCTATACGCTCCTCTGAAGGCACCCCATGGAAGAAAGCCATTTAGAGTGAAATTGATTCCATATTGCAAAACCATATATGGGAATTAGTGGAACTTTCTCTTGGAATTAAACCGCTAAATTCAAAATGAATTTTCAAACAAAAAATAAAAACATATGGAACAATTGATAAGTACAAGACAAGGTTGGTAATAAAATGATATCGACAAAAGGAATGCCTTGATTACTTTGATACATTTTCCCCTGTATCAAGAATAACATCAATAATGATGATACTCGCAATTGTTGCTTTGCGAAATCTAGAAGTACATCAAATAGATGTTAAATCAGCTTTCCTAAATAGAGATCTTGATGAAGAAATCTACATGGAACAACCTGAGGGTCATATAGTTTTAGGTCAAGAAAGAAATGTATGTAGATTGATGAAGTCTTTGTATGGACTTAAACAAGCACCAAAACAATGGCATGAGAAATTCGATAGTTTCATGATGAAAAACGACTTCAAAATAAACAAGTGTGACAAATGTGTATATGTCAAAACTACAAATATCGGATATGTCAACCTATGTTTGTATGTTGATGACATACTCATTGTTGGAAGCAACAATGAAATGGTAAAACGTACCAAAAACATGTTAAATTCGAGATTTAACATGAAATATATAGGATTGCCTGATACAATTCTAGGCATCCAAATCAAAAGGTCAACGGAAGGTCTCATATTGAATCAGTCCAGCTATGTGGACGAGATTCTCGAGAAATTTAACAAGGATGATTCTGGCATAGTCGTAACTCCGTTAGATCCTTGTTCATACATGTCTAAGAATCAAGGGGAAAGTATTCACCCAGTGGAATATGCAAGATTCATAGGCATCTTAATGTATCTCATAAGCTGTACTAGACCAGATATCATTTTTACTGTGAGCAGTCTAAGCAGATTCACAAGCAATCTAGGAGAAAATCACTAGAAAGCAATTGTGAAGATACTGAGATATCTAAAATATACTCGGGACTACGAATTGCATTATTTCAGAGACCCCACTATCTTAGAAGGATATTTCGATGCCAGTTGGAAATATAAGATTCAAGATACCAAAGGTATAAGTGGATATGTATTCATTTTAGGGGGATGTTTTGTGTCATAAAAATCCTCAAGACAAACTATTATAACCAGATCCACAATAGAATTCCTAAATGGTCGAAACTTGTGCTTACAATATGCATATACTGTGATAACCAATCAACGATTGCTAGGGCACAGAATTTCATGTACAACGATAAATCGAGACATATGCATCGTCGACATGATACTGTTAAACAACTGATCTCAAATGGAGTTATCTCTATTGATTATGTAAGATCAAAGGATAACATTACAGATCCACTAACCAAATGGTTAAAACGAGATCAAGTTGAGAAAACACCTAAAGGAATGAGACTAAAGCCAATGAAAAGTGAAGGTGCTATGTGATGAAAAACCCTACCTAGCTGACTGGAGATACCAAGATCTAGGATCAAAGGGACAACCTAATCACATAGACTTGTTCGGCCACTATGGGTGCACCTGCACGACATGGGTGATGTGAATGTCCAGACCGGTCGGGCCCTTCGTGGACCTACGAATATTTTGCCCATTGTTAATAAAATTTTCCTTAAATGCTGCATATCTTTTTAAATATTCGGAATTAATAGGATAATATATGGAAATATATTGTATCTGAATAACTCGAATATTACACAGATATTGCTTGAGATTCATGAAAATATATTCGATATTTATAGTATTCTTGACTGTATCCGAAAACAAATTTAATGGCCATTATATTCGAAATATATTATTTCTAATAATACTCCTATGTGAAATGCCTATAAATATCGTGTTAACCTACTAGGTTAAACACAGTTTTTCAAAAATAAAAAGATTTCTTTCTTTTGGTTTTCTCTAATTTTCGGTGATAGGCAAAGGCAATGGTTTCGTTTGAGATCTCTTCAGCTGTGCTACTGTCAAAGATCTTTTGTTGTTGTATCTTGGGAGACCGATGACCAAAAAACTCAAGCACTCCATAGTGGTCGAAATCTGTCTTAATGAAATTGCGTAGCTGCAGGCCTCAACATGATTCATCTGTTTTTTTCCATTCGAATATGGTTTTGCATCTTGTAATCTATTTTCTCGTTTTTTTAATTTATTTAAATAAAGTTTATTTTTCCTTTTAACCGACTTGGATTGATTACTTTGCAACAATTTTGTCATTTTCGTTCGTCGTCGGTTTATCTCCAACATGATTCACAACATGTTTTCTAAACAAAACAATGAAAACAATAGTTCGCTAATAAAATATTAAATTAATTAAATATATTTTCTTTCTACATAATGTTCATTTTTAATTTTTTTTGCTCAGAGTCACGAAAATATTCCAGACAGTTGTGCTCATAATCCACAGAAAAAGAAATTAAATATAAAAACTTTTGATAAAGTAATTAATCTAAAACTGAACGGAGTGAAATATTATTATTATTTTTATTACACAGAACAATATCTAAATTATGAGCTATTTGTAGCTTCCTAATAGAAGTATTTAACTACAACACTTTCTTAGCTACTTGTCTCCTTTTCTTTCTCTTATTTGTTTTAGTGGTGCTTGTTGTCCATTAATTTTGGTTTGGATTTCTATATTTCTTAACATGGTATATACTTATTGTATAACAAATTTATTAATTTATAGCTAAGTAATTATAAACGAGATACTATAATTGAACTTATAATTACATACCATGTTAAGAAATATAAATATGTTTTGACAAATAAGAAATATAAATATTTGAGACAATTAATGGGGTGAATAATCTATTACTTTTCTTTCGTTAAATATTCGAAACATTACTTATTATAACGTTAACAATTACAATTTACGAGTTTATTCATATTCACATACTCCAACTTTAGAACACAACAAGTGTTTCAGTGAAAAAACGAATGATGTTCATTTTAGGAGACACGAGTTCAAATCGCTTTGTCTACAAGGTGTATGCGCATTGTCAAAGGGTTAAGAATATGTATGAACAAATACTACCTTATAATCACATTTAGTCCATTAAAAAAATACACTCCAACTATTATACATAACGTCCATTATCGTAAAATGAGTCCTGCAATCTATTTGTAAAAAGTACACTACTTGTTAAAATTTAATTATTTTATCAACATTAACTTTTACATAATTAGTTATTTAGTTTTTAATCACTATTACCCAAAATTAATCAATATTCATCCATATTAAGCGGTATACAAAATTGGGGGGAAATCCGAAAAAAATAGACCGATAAATTCATCTAAAAGGAAAATGGCAAATGTTTAATTTTCAAATTAAATTTAGACTAAATAATCTTTTTATTCAATTCAGTTAAAAAAAATTTAAACAGTTCCTACCTAGTGGAGGGGAAGGAGAATTTTTGCTCCTAATGGGTATTGAAATTACAACTTAAGGGAGATAAAAGGGTGTCAACTAAAAAACTTTTAACTATATGCTCTAGAGATTATTGACCGATCCAGTTCAAATTAATTTGTCAGAATGTTGGATTGCATGATTGATACAAATTAATTGTGATATCTAATTAGCGTATATATAAAATAAAATAAATAAAAAATTATATGAATAAAATAAATTTATTTACGGATCGATCGTTTTTTACTGAAACTGCTCGTTGGGTTTAAGTGAATCCAACCCATAAAGCATATCTAGCAAAAATGCACACATAGAAAGACAATATCTAAGTGAACAAATGTATCTCATAAAAATTTTTTTATTTAATCTGACTTAAATTGTCGGATGGAACTACCAACTTAATAGAAAGTTATCGAACATACTTGATATGAAGTACGACAACGACTGAAGGCTTAAATTGTTATGATGTTGTAGAAGCAAACTTTATTGATAAAATCATTATTAAGGATTTTTATTACCAAACAGAAGAACAAGTTCCGTTTTTTAATGCATTAAACCCATGAAACATAGCATAAACCAAACCAAAGAAACAACAGTGCATCAAGCTTTGGCATTTTTTGGCTTCTCGGTGTCTTTGGCAACATTTGCGGAACGCCCCACCGGTGCCGGAGCAGCAGGTGGAGGAGTTGGGACATGAACCGGCTTGGGAGGAGGAGGTGGTGCTTGCTTGAATGGTGCAGGCTTATCCTCCGTCATAATATCGTCGAAGGACCCAAAAACGATCTGCGAGGCCCTCCTTTGGTGACGGTTGGCTCTTTGGGACATTCTCACAGCAAAAACAATGAAAGGTTGCAGAAGTTTTAAATGGGAAGAAGAGAGAAAAAAACCAATAGAGCTTTGATGTACTGTAATTCAAATGTCTAAAACACAGTTTGTATTTATAAACAAAAATAAAACGCACAAGTACCACTTCCTTTTTACCAGCGATATAGTCCCTAAACTTTGTAAAATTTTTAATTTGGTCTTTAAACATTTTTGTCTACAGTATCCCTTAAAATCATTTTGTCACTCTCAAAGTGTCACATCATTAAAATAAAAAAATAAACAAAGTTTATGGATTGGTATAGTCTAAAAAAGATTAGGGGTTGTCGCCTTAGGCGGCGGTTTAGTACCATCCCCCTATTTTCTCGTTTCTTTCTCTTTTTGTTTGCTTGTTTTCTTTCAATTTAGATCTAAATAAATTTTATTTTTATTTTATTTTTTTCTTTTCGCGTATATTGAACTGTTATGCTTTCATCTGCCTTTGTAAGACGTCTTCCGTCTGCGTTTTGGCACGTTTTTTGTTTGCCTTTTGGCACAATTTTTGTCCATCGTGATAATAATTTGGCATTTCGTATTGCAATCATCACGGTGTTCCCCCTGATTAGGGAAAGTTGTTGGTATCCTATGTTTTTTAACTGATTTGAGTTAAATCCCGTTTTGTAGCAATTTGCTGATACATTTAGAATCGTTCGCGGAGCAATTAATAAGACTGATTTACTCAATCGCTAGTCTTACATCAGTGTAACGTCTAGTTTGAATAAAGACATGAAGACTATTGATAGTTGTTGATGTTTTTTTATGGAAGATGAAAATTGTATTCAAGGGAAGATTTTTGGTTCTGTTTGTTCACATCCGTTAGGTTTTAATATTAGGGATGTGTTATCTTTGTTTGTACATTGTCTTCTATTTTTTTTAATAGAAAGATAACTTTTAATTTTGTAAAAAAAATGTTTAAGGACCAAATAAAAAAAATAACAAATTCAAGGGTTAAAGGTTGGTTTATCCCTTTATAATATGCTGATATTATTCTCTGTTCTGTAAATTAATTGCCTATAATTTTAGATATAATATATAATTACTTACCAAATATATTAACATATCATTAAATAGGCATATAAATATGTATTTATCCATTGAGGTTGTATTTAACATATTGATAGTGTACACATTTGGCCGTCTCTCTCATTGCCGGTTTTGAGATTTTAGAGGTCCGGGGCAAATCGAAAAATTAGGTCCCCAATAATAAGTATTGAAAAAAATTGAATTCTAAGAGTAGGTCTTTAATAATAAATATTAAAAAATATTGACAAAAAGTTGAGCCTCTACTAACAATTATTAAAAAAATTTAGCCCCCAATAAAATATTGAAGAAATGAATTTTAAGAGTAGACCCCTAATAACATTTATTCAAAAATAATAAATTTATGCGTATGTCTCTAATAACAAATATTTGGAAAAAAATGAGCATCTAATGACAAGTATTGAAAAATTTGAACCTCAAATAACAAGTATTAAAAATATACACTACAAATAACAAGTATTGAACAATTTAGACCCCTGATAGCAAATATTGAAAAAATTAAATTTTAAGAGTATGTCCTAATAAAAAATATCAGGAAAACATGAGCCTCTAATAACAAGTATTTAAAAAATTAGGCCTCAAATAACAAGTATTGAAAAAAATTGGACCCTAATAACAAATATTAAAAAAATAAATTTTAAGAGTAGCCCTAATAACAAATATTGAGAAAAAAATTGAGTGTCTAATAATAAATGTTAAAAAAATGATCTACAAACGACAAGTATTGAAAATAAAATAAACCCCTAATACAAATATTAAAAAAAGTAAATTATCATTAAAATCTTAATTATGACACTAATACTCATCAATGTCTAGACTAAATAATTTTTTTTAATTAAGGATGGTAAACTCCATTAATAAATATTTGTTGTGAATAAAATAATGAAGAACAACGAACAAGTATAAAAAACAAAGAGATGAGAGAAAGAGGAAGATTCATATTATTTTCAAATATAAAATTGTGTGTACAATGCCTTCAGTAAATCATCTATTTATAGGCATAAGAAGTACATAATACATTAATCTCTAATTAATGTAGATAATATTTCTAATGATAAAGTAAGTCAAATCTCCTCGATAAAGTTCTTATCATGGTAGACATCCACATAGATAAATATTTATAACACTCCCCCTTGGATGTCTATGAAGATAATGTGCCTCGTTAAAACCTTACTAAGATAAAAACCCAGTGGGAGACAAATTTTCTTTAGTGAAGGAAAAAGAGTACACACATCTTTGATACGCATAACATGTTGCCTCATTAAAAATCTTACCAGGAAAACCCTTTGGGACAAAACCTTGGTTAAGGGAAAAAGAGTGCAACACGTATTTACTCCCCCTCATGAAAACACCACAAAAGATCTTTGAATCTTTATAATTCAATCTTGAATACTTTTTTTCTAAAGATCGCAAAGGATGAAACTTTAGAGTAATATTTTCCATGATGTATCCGCCTTTCATTATCTCTACACAAGATAGCACTTGTATCATATCTTGTGAAAGTAAATCACATATCTTCTATATATGTTGGGTCAATGGTCTTAGCCAAACACATTTTTGGCTTGCCTCGTGCATAACAATTATTTCTACAAGATTTGAGAAGACATCGACGAATGTTTGAAGATCTAAAGGTAATAGATCATTGTATATCCATGGATATTTCTTGACCAACTAATATGTGTTGCTTCAAGACCAAGAAAAGATATAGTTATCTTTATTCACATCTAATAATCTTACAATTATTGGGGTACTCAATGAATATGCTTTATTCATATTGAATCTCATTAAGATTCTTTCAGCGTGTGTCCATTTATAGGCAAAAACACATATTTAAATGCTCGATCTTTAGGTTGAAACAAAACCACATCTTAAGATTCATTTTCTTAAATTATTTCCTTAAATAACCAAATGCTTTAAAAGCTCTTATGAGTTCTAATAATATTTAAATTATCGTAATGAATCTTGATCCAAACTCCTTTTATAAAAAATCATAAGAAAACATGATTATTCTTATAATATTTCCTCAATTAGTACTCACTAAGGCGATTATACCAAATGCGCCAAAATATTCAATTAGACATGTCTAAATAAATTTCTTCAGAAATTTCCAAATGCTTCTACCATTTTAAATTCGTCAAGGATAACTTTCTTTCTTAACTTCTATAGAAGTTCGTGTAAAATTGTTTGTAAAATCGTTGTCGACAACTGTTTAATTTTCTGGTTCCATTCTCGTAGTGACATAACTCATCGAGATCTCTTCAAGATTTCAATCTTTATTTCAGGTACCTGAAACTCTTCTAGAGTTTTATTATTAGTTATGTCTTGGGTTTCTTCAGGAGCACCCACCTCTAATATATAACCATCTCATATTAATTTCCATTTACGAGAATTTTAATCATTGGAACCAATTTCAACTATCATGCTTCATGCACGATTTACATCCATTCGTTCTAACATGTAATTTAAACTTAGAGCTTTTTCAGCTGCTATATGAGACTTGATTACTCTCATTAGGTCAGTAAATGTGTCTGGCAGTTGACATACAATAACTTGAATTATCTTATGAACTTTTATTTCATATTCGAGGATCTAGATAATGATAATTCATTTTCCTTCTTTATCTAGCTGATTATTCTCTCCCCCTGATGTTGAGAAAAATCATCTCATAAATGTTTTTCCAATTAATGTTTAAGAGTTTAAACATAAAAGGAGACTCATACACAATATGTATTCTCAACCTTTTTTATTTACCCATTTTGTGGGTTGTGGTGGAGCAATTCATATCGCACATTCAAAAATTATAAAATGAGAAATGTATGGCTTCTGACCAAAAAACCAATCATAACGGGGAGTTTATTATAACTCGTTGGCTTGATGCGTATAAGTGTTGCTATATGGAAACACCATATAAATAATAACTCTTTTGTTCTCATAGTTTAGCTATTAAAGAGGAGACATCCATTTGAAATTTTGCTAAACTGTATTTTTCATAATCAATAGGCTTTGTAACAACTGGTATAGCCTAAAATATAAACCCACTAGCTTTTGCAAGACGAATAGTCTAATTGCATAATCTGAATCCTTTTAGAATCAATGTCACAAACTTCTGGTTGTAAGTTGATAAAACAATGTAGATGCATCTACTAAAATCATATAAAACTTTCTACATTTGTAGATATATAGGCCCATATTTCATTCAGATATGCAAGACATGCAGTCTCAACTTCAATACAAGAACTTCAAGTTCTAGTTCTTTTGGCAAGTGGGATCAACTAAATCCTTTGAGAACAAACAACACAAGAACTTCAAGTTCTTTTAGTAAGTGGAATTTAATCAATTCCTTTAAGCAACATAAGAACTTCATGTTCTTTAATAAGCGAAATTTAATTAATTCCTTTGAGAATAAGCACCACGAGAACTCCAGGTTCTTTTAATACATGTGCATGTAAATCTCAATAATTTCTGTATCATTATTGATCAGGACGGTCTAACTGATCATGCCAACTATATACATGTGTGTATATATATTTCTGAATTTGGTAAACTTCCGATTTACCATAACATGTAATTCAATCTCACTTGTACATGTGTGGTACAAATTTTAAAATTCAAGTTTCTTTAAAACTTGATAATACACTGTCCATCAAAAATTGTTCATTTGAATAGGAATATATTTAGCTCTTTCGAAGCTTTCAATGAAAATTATTCTTTTGGTAGCAATATATAACTCTTCTAGAGCTTTCAACTGACTTTTTGGCTACCGAACTTATATCCACATTGACTTATTTCAAATGTCAATTGATAACATATGTTATCTATAATTCCCAAAGGGATATTTTGCGAACTCATATTTCTCTCTTAAAATTTCCACTTCTAGTGGTGATGATATTATTATCATTAGCGGTAATTATTGCAATATTCACAATTATGCACTTTTTATAATGTACTTTCTCTCAAGAATTTTATGCTTATGTTGAGCATAAATCGTCACCATAGACTGTATTTGACAAGTAATTATGTTAAACAAAATAAATAAATATCATAATATATAAATATAAATATAAAACGTAAATAATTAATGTGTGTAAAGTAAATAAACATAAGGCAAAATAAATAAAAAGATAAATAATTCTCTTCAAAGTTATGAGAATAATTAGAAGATGATTTATTCCCTTCGAGGGTTATAAGAAAATCAACAATGTCCAAATGAGTTGGACCAACCATGTCCAAATAAAGTTGGAGCAATATCATATTCGTCATTTTTCGCAAACAAAATTTACTTTTATTTTCTTCCCTTTATCATTGAATGATTGTTGATTTTTCAACGTATGACAAGTACGAGACCAATGGTTTATAACATCACATTGGTAATAAAAAGGATTTTACTTCATTAGAATGATCTTTATCACTCTTGTCATCCTTATAACCTCACTACTAGTGGGTAGAAGTATCCTTAAAATGACCATATTTTTCATGTCAATATTCATGGTTTGAATCACGACTACAACTTCTAATGTAGCTTTTATTCTTTCCATAATATAATCACACATTCACTTCAGGGAATGGAGTAGAGCTAGTGGGCCTTTGAAACCTTTTTCACATATCCTTATCACAGAGAACAAATATTTAATCATCGTACGCGGCATTGCTAAACCAGTCCACAAGGTCCTTTAAAAACCTCTTTTGAGACCAATAGCCTCACAGAACGGGATGTCCAGCCAATATACTTGGATTATATCGAATTTATGTTACCAATTAAAGAGTAATTTACCATGTTTGCATTCTCTTCAAGGAATGAAACAGATCCAATAATTGCATGGAATAAACATCATGCTTGCATTCACTTCAAGGAAAGCCTCCCACAAATTTTTTAGGATCAAGACGATTTTTTCGTAACTTGAACTTGGGAGAAGTCTTTAGTCGATTTTTCGACAAGGAAGAATGATTGCTTTTGAGCAAATATAGACTTTATAACAATCTTCTTGTAGATTCAAAATCATCATGATTTATTGCACTTTAAAATTATATTTTAAAGGATAAAAATAAAAATAGAGTTTACCAATATTGATTTTCGTCTCAAAGACAATGGGGACGTAGCAAATGAACCAATGCATCTTCTCATAATCTTTTTTATGCCATGCCTCTTTTCAACTCATTTAAAGACATGTAAAACTCAAAGCAAAGTTAAAAATATCAACTCTTATCAATAGAATAAAACAAACATAATAATATATTCATAAAATATTCCATATACATCTATAAAAAATTTCAGATAAAATAATCATAGATAAACCAATAAATCAAAGGTCGAAGAACAAATCATTGTTTCTTTTTTTTTAATTCTAAAATATTATATATGTCAGAACCTTATATAACTTTCCAAACAAGATATATGTGTGAAACTAAAATTGATTTTGATATAACACTTAGACTTATGGACTAATTTGCAAAACAATAAATTTTTAAGTACTTTTGAAAGTCTCACTTTTTAACAAGTCTTTTTGAACCAAACTATATTTCAAGAAAAAACTCTCTTAAAAGTTCAAAATCTACTAAGTCTTTTTATGTATTTTCAATCCCAACTTCAACAAAACGCCCAGGCGTATCGATACCCTTAGGCGTTTTGATACCGTTTTTCAGCACTGGAATTTTAATAGACCATAGCGTACCGATACGGTATTACCTCGTATCGATACCGTATTCATCTAGCAAGACTATAAACTATATCGTGCTGATACGCATTGTAACCATATCGATAGGATTTGCTTATCTTTGCATTTAATTTTCGACCGTTGGCTTGTCAGGTTGTTGGTATCCCAAAATTTAAATGACTGTTACACCGTACCGATAGGCTAAGTATGCGTACCGATACGCTTTTTATCAAAACCAAAGTTGGGTTTCTAGTGAGCAAAAATCGTATCGATACGCCATTCCGTATCGATACGCCCCTTAAAACCGTACCGATACGACCTCTAAGCGTATTGACATGCGTAGTTTTTCAGTCACAACAGCTCTTTCTTGTTTGAGACAGGTACCGATACACCCTCGAGCCGTACTGATACGGTAGGTAGCTAAGCAGCATTTATTGTGGGAAATTGCATCCCCACGACTCTATTGATGATTCCAACTACCCAAACGGCTAGAATTCAATACAAGGGTATAAAAACAAGTCTCAAATGCACCAGCAACAACTATTGAACCTACAAGCAACATCAAAGCACTCAAATCCAAACTTTGTACCTTTAGAGTCAAATTCTTGTACCCAACTCTTGTGTCTTCATTGTAATCTTTTATTGTGAGTTTGGGGAGTGTGAAATTGTAATTGGGTAAACAATTATCCTTTGAGAGGAATTTTTAGAGTTTACCAAATACTTCTCTTTGTAAAAGTGAGTGGATTAAGCTTTGGGTAGAATGCTTAATCAAGTTGTAAGGTTTCCTCCACATCCAAGAAAAGGGGAAGAATTCAAGTAGTGAATTGGTTGAAAATCCTTAGTGGGAGCTGAGGTAGTGGATGTAGAGTTCGTTTGGAGAACTTGAACCACTCTAATTGCCTTGTGTCACATTTTTATTTTTCCAAATTTTCACCCTCCAAATTTTTATCGCCAATTCACCTCGCTCTTGGCCATTTGCAATTGTGTGATAAACTCAACAATTGGTATCAGAGCAATACTCATTGGAAGGATTACAACCCTCTTGAGTCGATTCTAGGAGATTTTGATCAACAACTAGTCAAGCAATGACATCCACCTCCACTTCCAACCTCTACGAGTCTCAATCTACCACCAAGCCACCATTCTTCAATGAGGATAACTACCCATATTGGAAGAAAAGGATAAGGATCTTCATCAAGTATACCGACTACATGGTGTGGGATGTGTTTGAAGAAGGTTCATACATACCAATGAAGAGAGACGGTGAAGGAAGACTTGTCCTAAAGGTCAAAGCCGAAATGACCGAAGATGATCGACGAAGGATTCAAGTAAATGATAAAGCTCTACATGTCATATTTTGTGTGCTTGGTCTGGATATCTACTCCAAGGTGTCTTCTATCGAGAATGCCAAGGAAGTTTGGGACACCCTCGAGACAACATATGAGGGAACTAGCGACGTCAAGGAAACAAAAATTAGGCTACTCAATCTAAGCTACGAAAATTTCAAAATGGATCCCGATGAAAGTGTTTCCAAGATGCTTGATCGATTCTCGGTCATTGTTAATGGATTGAAGGGTTTCGGTGAGATCATCCCCGAAGACAAGCTAGTGAGGAAGTTGTTGTACTCTCTTCCGGAATCATGGGATAGTAAGAGAACGACCATTATTGAAGCTTGAGATTTGAAGACTCTCAAGCTAGATGCTCTTGTTGGATCTCTACTCACCCATGAGATCATGAAGAAGGGAAGAGAAGAAGAAAAGAAAATGGAGGAGAAGAAGGTTGAGAAGAAAGATGTTGAGAAGAAGAAGATTGGAATCGCTCTTAAAGCTTCATATCATGAAAGCGATTCTAGTGAAGATGAAGATGAGGAGATGGCCATGTTGGCCAAACGATTCACTCGCTTCATGAAGTCCAACCGTGGAAGGAAGTTCAATAGAAAAGGGGACTTCAAGAGCAAGAGTAAAGAAGAGGAGAAGGACCAAATCATTTTCTATGAGTGCAAAAAATCTGGCCACATCCGTTCCGAGTGCCCTCAATTGAAGAGGAAGAGCTTTGGGAAGAAGAACAAGCTCAAAGCTCAAGTAGAAACTTGGAATGACGAGGAGTCATCCGAGGAGGAGGAGGAAGTGGCTAACCTTTGTCTCATGGCCATTGATGATGAACCAAAGGTAAACCTAAACTCATCTAATTTTGATTTTACCTATGATGAACTTCAAGACGCATATGATGAATTGCAAGAGGTTTACGATGAGTTAGTTGAAAAATATAAGGAGCCAATTTTGAGAAACAAGAAAAATATTTTTGATTTAAAAATTCAAAACGAGTCTCTTTCAAAAACTAACTCGAAATTGGAAAAGAAGGTTTTATACTTAATAAATCTTTCAAATAATCTTAAGAAGAAAAATCTTGATCTTGAAAAACTTCTTTTCAATTTTCAAGATTATCACACAAAGGAAGTGGATAATCTTAAAACTTCTATTACTATTGGGAGAAACAATTTTGAAAAAGGAAATTCTTCTAAAACCCAATATGTAAAAAGAAAACATTTTCATCCTAAACAACGAAATTTTACTAAGCAATCTAAAAGTCAAAGAATTAGGAGTGTTTGGGTTCCTAAGGAACTCATTGTTTCTAATAACATGAATGCTATTGGTTCTTGGATTCCTAAGGGAACCAAAGTTTTGAGGGCTAACACTCATGGACCCAAAATGATTTGGGTACCAAAAACCAAAGCCTAATTTCTTTGTTTGTAGGGGGCATTGCTACAAGGCCAAAGCTTCATGTCAAAACTCATGGTACCTTGATAGTGGATGCTCAAGACACATGACAGGTGACAAGAGTAGATTCTTGGAACTAAAGCCAAAGAGTGGTGGAGTGGTAACTTTCGGTGACAACTCCAAAGGCCACATTGAAGGAATAGGCTCCATTGGTAATCACTCTTCTATTTTCATTGAAAATGTCTTATATGTCAACGGTCTTAAACACAAATTGTTGAGCATTAGTCAATTGTGTGATAAAGTTTTTAATGTTTTATTTGATAAAAATGGTTGCAAAATTGTGAACATTAAAACAAATCAATTGATGCTCATAGGCCATAGAATAGGCAACATTTACATGGTGCATTTAGATGACATCCATACATCTCATGCATGTTTAGTTGCACATGATGAACATGACTCATGGCTTTGGCATAGAAAATTAGGACATGCTAGCATGAGTGTTTTAGAAAAATTGATTTCCCTTGATCTAGTTAGAGGTTTACCCAAACTTTAATACTCTAATGATAAAATATGTGATGCATGCTCTAAGGGTAAACAACATAGAACCTCATTTAAATCCATTAATGATGTATCTACTAGTAGATGTTTACAATTAATTCATATTGATCTTTTTGGGCCTATTAGGACTATGAGCTTGGGTGGTAAATCATATGCTTTTGTACTTGTTGATGACTATTCTAGGTTTACTTGGGTTCTATTCTTAAGTACAAAAGATGAGGCTTTAGAAAAATTCATCACATTTTCTAAAATAACTCAAAATGATCTTGAACATAAAATTTCTCACATTAGAAGTGATCATGGAACCGAGTTTCAAAATCTAGGTTTTGAAGAGTATTTAAAAGAAAATGGGATTAGCCATAATTTTTCTGCACCTCGCACTCCTAAACAAAATGGGGTAGTTGAGAGGAAAAATCGAACCTTAGAAGAAATGGCTAGAACCATGCTTTGTGAAAATAATTTACCTAAATATTTTTGGGCGGAAGCCACAAATACCGCTTTCTACATTATAAATCGTGTAATGATTAGGCCAATTTTGAAGAAAACACCATATGAGATTTTAAAATCTAAAAAGCCTAACAATAGCTATTTTCATCCATTTCGTTGCAAGTGCTTTATTTTAAATAATGGAAAAGACAACTCAGGTAAATTTGATGCTAAAAGTGATGAAGCTATTTTCTTAGGGTATTCTTTAAACTCTAAAGCCTATCGTGTATTTAATAAAAGAACTTTAGTAGTAGAAGAGTCTATACATGTTGTTTTCGATGATAACCTCCTTCCGAGGAAGGACTCTTGTGATGATGATGATGTAGGGATCCTTGATGCCATTGATGGAGGACAAATGTCAAAGGTGGATGAGATTCCAACTAAAGAAGAAGATGCACAAGATCCACCTCTTGAAGTCTTGAAGAACTTGGCTCTTGAGTAAAATGATGTACCTTACCCAATGGAGTTCAACTATGTCAAAGGTGGTGAAATCTTGGGTGATCCATCCAAGAGGGTAACTACTAGATCCTCTCTCAAATTAATGAATCATGTTGCATTTCTTTCATGCATTGAGCCTAAAAATATCAAAGAAGCATTAAGAGATGATTTTTGGATTTTGGCCATGCAAGAGGAATTAAATCAATTTGAGAGAAGTAAAGTTTGGACATTAGTTGAAAGACCTAGTAATCAATCTACTATAGGAACTAAATGGTTCTTTAGGAATAAACTAGATGAGAGTGGTAACATAGTGAGAAACAAGGCTAGGCATGTTGCTCAAGGTTACACTCAAGAAGAGGGAATTGATTTTGATGAAACATATGCACCCGTAGCTAGGACGGAAGCTATTAGGATGCTTCTAGCATTTGCATGTTACCATGATTTCAAGCTTTTTCAAATGGATATGAAAAGTGCTTTTCTAAACGGTTTTATAAATAAAGAAGGGTATGTTGAACAACCACCGGGTTTTAAGGACTCAAAATTTCCAAATCATGTGTTTAAACTAACTAAAGCCCTTTATGGTTTAAAACAAGCTCCTAGAGCTTGGTATGAAAGACTTTCAAACTTTTTAATTGAAAGGGGTTTTGAAAAAGGTAAGGTGGACACTATACTTTTCATAAAAAGATATAGTAATGACATCTTAGTAGTACAAATTTATGTTGATGATATCATTTTTGGTTCTACTAATGAATGTTATTGCAAAGAATTTTCTAAGCTAATGCAAGGTGAGTTCGAGATGAGCATGATGAGGGAGCTCTCATTCTTTTTGGGACTCCAAATCAAACAAAGGAAGGATGTCACCTTCATAAATCAAGCTAAGTACGTGAACGATATGCTCAAGAAATCCGGCTTGGAGAATGTAAAGCCTCAAGCCACACCTATGAAGGAGGTAAGTGTGTTGATTCTAAGCTTTATAGATCCATGATAGGTTCTTTTCTTTACCTTACCGCAAGTAGACCGGATATCATGTTTAGTGTTTGCTTGTGTGCTAGGTTTCAAGCTAATCATAGAGAATCACACTTAGTTGCCATTAAGAGAATTTTTAGATACCTTAGAGACACACCTAACTTAGGCCTTTGGTATCCTAAGGATTCTTCCTTTAGCCTTCATGCTTATTCGGATGATGCGGATTATGGGGATGTAAAATAGACAGGAAAAGTACCTCCGGGACATGCCAATTCTTAGGTAGTATGCTCGTATCTTGGTTCTCTAAGAAACAAAATAGCGTAGCCTTATCTACCACCGAAGCGAATTACATATCCTTAGGGAGTTGTTGTGCCCAGGTCCTTTGGATGAAGCAACAACTCTTAGATTATGGTGTTGAAGTAGAAACCATACCCCTTAGGTGTGACAACACTAGTGCCATTTGTCTCACTAAGAATCTCATCCTACACTCTAGAACCAAACACATAGAAATTAGACATCATTTCATTAGAGACCATGTGTTAAAAAATGATGTTGTTCTAGAATATGTTGATACCTTGAACCAATTAGCGGATATATTCACAAAACTCTTAGATAAAGAGCGTGTTTGGACCCTTAGGAGAGAGTTAGGTTTAACTAGCCTTTCTTGACCCTTTTAGGTCCCAAATGATCAAAATTTGCTTGAAATTGATTGATATCCATGCATATGTTAATTTGCCTCCTTTTGCTTCTATGCATGTTGCTAGGGGGAGTATGCATTAATTATAGCCATTAAAACTCATTCATATGTCATACACATGCATTTAGGAACGTTTAAAGTTGAATTTTTGAACTCAAATCTGTCAAAAATGCCTCATCTGGTAAAGGCGTATCGATATTGCTGAAGGCGTATCGATACGGGTTCATCAAAGGGAAATGATAAAAGTTAAAAAGGTATCAATACGATCCTGCATATCGATACGGGTAAGTCAAGGGAAGTGATACAGGTCAAACTATACCGATACGGTCTCGCGTATCGATACGGTATTGACATTGGATTAAAAATCAGGGCATACGCGTATCGATACGCTCTAAAAGCGTACCGATAAGGTCTCGACAGAGAGTTAAAATAGGGCTGTTTTAACATAATTCTTCAAATATTAAAAACCCCCTTTCTCTCTACAAACCCTAGCCGCACTTCATTATAAAACCCCCCTCAATCCTTCAAAATTTTCCATCAATCTTAAAAATTAGTTGAGGGTTTTTGATCTCCACATCAAAGCTAAGCTTTGTCAACAATCTAGTGCATTCACATCAACACATTCATCCATTCTAACAAATCAAGGTATAAACTTTTTCTCTTCTATTTTTCTATTTTCGTTTGATTTAGTAATTGTTTCAACTTAGTTTTTGTACAAGACATATATATATATATATATATATATATAACATGGGTTTCAAATTTTTTACCAAAATTTTTCAAAATCAAAATTTTTTATTCGAATATATTTTCGCATCGTATATTTTTGTAATCCGTTTTTAAAATTTTCTTTAACCAATCTTTCCTATTATATGTGTATATATTTTTAACATTAAAATTGTCTTTTAAAAATACCTTGAATTATTAGAATTTATTGGTTTGAATGAGATGTTAATTCCATACATATTTGAATCGTTTTGATGTTTCTTTAGGGTTATGACACCGAAAAAGAGAGCTAGACGTCACCTTACCACTTCCGATCCTATAGATGATGAAGAGGGTAACCCTAAACCAAATCTTCCTTATATTCTCCAATGTAGTTTTCCTAACCCTTTGGATATGTCACGTTATAAGCTCTTTCAAGGTTTCACTCTTAGGGAAGAACGTGTCGTGTCTCTTCCATTTTTAAACTCTGACCGTTTTAAATTTCAATACCTCCCTTTGATTCGACAATAGAAATTTATTAACTTTTTAAACCTTCCTCCCATAGTCTATAGGAACTTGGTCATTATATTCTTTTCTAATGCTATATGTACTCATGATGAAGATAGAGAACGTGTTATTGCAATCGAGTCATATGTAATGGGCAAAACCTTTCAAATTGATCAAGATGTTCTTTGCAAGGCATTTGGTTTTGAAAACGTAGAGATTGATGATGAAAAGTCCTTAGGTCAAGGTCCTTTAGGTTCCGTAAAAGTCTTAAATGCTCATGACCGAATTCTTCATCTTATCATTACTTGGTTTTTGCGTCCATCGGGAGGGAAATTTTCCACAATCTGCCAAGTAGATGATTTTTAGCTTAGGTGCTTTAGGGAGGGTCAACGTCCTAACCTTTGTCAAATTATGTTTGCTGACCTTGTATATCTTGTTCAACACCGTCACACCGACCAAGTAAAATCCTTTTACTACTGTACGGCGTTGAGTTCCCTATTCCATTCCCTTGAGATTGATTGTTCACATGATTTTCTCGAACCCCTTGGCCAACCTATCAATGAACGTTCCCTCTCTCGTGCTCATTTCTCCTATGTTAACAATGAATGGGTTCGTGTCCCTCATGCTTCTCAACAAGATGATCCGGTTGATGCTCCACATGCTCCGATTGCTTCTTGTTCCATGGATAATCTAATGACATTCCTCAATGAGAAGTTCACAAACATAGAAGTCTAGTTTGCATCCATTGACACTCGATTCACATCCTTGGAAGATCGAGTCAAGGGTATTGACACTCGATTCACATCCTTGGAAGATCGAGTCAAGGGTTTTGACACTCGCTTCACATCGTTGGAGGATCAAGTGAAAGCCATCACTTTTCAACAAAATTCCATAGATGTCTCTCTCACCGCTTTCCATGGTGCTTGGCTTAACCAATCTAGGAGGAATCAACCTACTCAAGACGATGAGGATGAAGAGGATGAAGAGGATGATGATGGGAACGAGTAGTTTTTGTATATCATCTCATGTCATTTAGTTTCTTTAGTTTTGTACCTATGTTTAGTACTCTATGCTTTTTATTTATGTTTTTAGGATCTAAGTTTGGATTTATAACTTTGAACTATTATGTTGCTTTTAATTTGAAGTTTGCTTTGAATTCAATCATATTATTGTTGCTATTATCCTTGTGCTTATGTTTGATCTAACAAAAAGGGGAGAAGAATTATAGAGCCATTTTTTGAAAACTTAAAATTGATTTTGAAAATTCATCTTAAATTAAGGGGGGTAAGCTTTTCAAAAGTTTCAAAACTTAAAAATTTATATGTGGTTTTGTTATATCAAAAAATGGGAGATTGTGAAACTAAAATTGATTTTGATATAACACTTAGACTTATGGACTAATTTGCAAAACAATAAATTTTTAAGTACTTTTCAAAGTCTCACTTTTTGACAAGTCTTTTTGAACCAAACTATATTTAAGACAAAACTCTCATAAAAGTTCAAAATCTACTAAGTCTTTTATGTATTTTCAACCCCAACTTCAACGAAACGCCCAGGCGTATCGATACCGTTTATCAGCACTAGAATTTTAATAGACCGTAGCGTACCGATACGGTATTACCCCGTATCGATACCGTATTCATCTGGGCAAGACTTTAAACTATACCGTATCGATACGATTTGCTTATCTTTGCAAAATCTTTGTATTTAATTTTCGACCGTTGGCTTGTCAGTTAGTTGGTATCCCAAAATTTAAATGACCGTTACACCGTACAGATATGCTAAGTATGCGTACCGATACGCTTTTTATCAAAACGAAAGATGGGATTCCTGTGAGCAAAAACTGTATTGATACGCCCTTTCGTATCGATACGCCCCTTAAAATCGTACTGATACGCCCTCTAAGCGTATCGATAGACGTAGTTTTTCAATCACAACGGCTCTTTCTTGTTTGAGACATGTACCAATACGCCCCCGAGCCGTACCGATACGGTAGGTAGCTGAGCAGCATTTATTGCGGCAGATTGCATCCCAACGGCTCTATTGATGATCCCAACTACCCAAACGGCTAGAATTCAATACAAGGGTATAAAAACAAGTCTCAAATGCACTAGCAACAACTATTGAACCTACAAGTAACATCAAAGCACTCAAATCCAAACTTTGTACCTTTAGAGTCAAATTCTTGTACCCAAATCTTGTGTCTTCATTGTAATCTTTTATTGTGAGTTTGGGGAGTGTGAAATTGTAATCGGGTAAACAATTATCCTTTGAGAGGAATTTTTAGAGTTTACCAAATACTTCTCTTTGTAAAAGTGAGTGGATTAAGCTTTGGGTAGAAAGCTTAATCAAGTTGTAAGGTTTCCTCCTCATCCAAGAAAAGGGGAAGAATTCAAGTAGTGAATTGGTTGAAAATTCTTAGTGGGAGCTAAGGTAGTGGATGTAGAGTTCGTTTGGAGAACTTGAACCACTCTAATTACCTTGTGTCACATTTTTATTTTTCCAAATTTTCACCCTCCAAATTTTTATCGCCAATTCACCCCCCTTGGCCATTTGCAATTGTGTGATCAACTCAACAATATGTTTTAACCTTATATATATATATAGCATATGAATTAACCTACCTTTTAATTTCTCTAGGAATAATTAAGGTATAGAATGATAATCCATGTGTATATCCAAGTGAGGAGATATAGTTTACCGATGGTAAAAATAACACAAAATGGCAGTATACCGTGTAATCTCGATGGAGCAAAATTCACCGCTACATATTTGAGTCCTCTTGCTAAAGAGAGGTTATTATATGCGCACCACCGTTCGAGATCCAACCCGTGAGAAGTAGAAGTAAATAAATCTTCGGTTCATCATAAAACCGAATTCAACCTCAGTTGATTAGAGTCTCGTGATGATAACGTGTTGTGAGTAAAATAATGAAGAACAACAAACAAGTATAAAAGAACAAAGAGGTGAGAGAAAGATGGAGATTTGTATTATTCTCAAATATAGAATTGTGTGTACAATGCCTTCAGTAAATCATCTATTTATAGGCATAAGAAGTACATAATATATTAAACTCTAATTAATGTAGATAATATTCCTAATGATAAAGTAAGTCAAATCTCCTTGATAAAGTTCTTATCATGATAGCCATCCACATAGATAGATATTCATAACAATATTCGAATTTTAAAAACTATATATATAATTAAAAGGCTTAATGGCTCGTTTGGCCCCTGAAGTATACACAAAATACTAAATTGCCTCCTAAAGTATTTTTTGGGACGTTTTGCCCCCTAAACTAAAAATTTTGACCTCCATTAGTCCTTGTTTTATAACGCTCATTTAAAAAAATCGGGCCTATTAGATCGTGCCATGTGGCTCTTTTGACCAATAAAAATGATTGGCTTTAATAGAAATGGGTAAATAACATGTTGAGTCTCTCAAGTTTTATATTTGTTCAATCTAGCCATCTTCTTCCTCCCTCGTTTCAACCATAGCTCCCTCGAACAAACCGTTCTCAGATTCATCATCGTCATCAACAACATTCCTACCAACAACAATTCTAATTGTGCCTCTGAAGCAAAATTGTTCTCGATTTCCCTACAATCCTCCATCATACGAACATCATTCCAACATCACCACCAACATTCGAATTCGAACTATTACCAGTAATAGAAGATCTGGAGGGAAGCACTGCGTCTTCCCGTTTCTAGAGGGGCAAGGGTAAGTTTAATAAAATACTTTGGATTGATATCAGAAAAGAGAAATATTGACATAATTAAAAAATGGATGCACATCAAGCATTTATCCTAAACTACTTGAATCACAATTAAGAACAATTAAATTGGATAAACATCAAAATAGATTAAAGCCAAATATAACCATTCGTTCACAAGCATAAAAAACTCAATAACCCAAGCCAACTTAATTAGTTCATGGTTGGGTGAAAATCATTCAAATTTACAAACCAAATCATTGAACTATTCAAAAGAAAAGAGAAGGAAATTAATTAGGAAATCAAGTGCTCTTTGCTAAGCCTCCGTCGATGGCTTCGTGTAGTGAACATTCGTCCTCAACTTTTTTATGGTAGCTGCTCCTCACTATAAAAAAGTTGAAGTTTCGATTCTGTCAGTTTTTAATAATGGAGGAGGCTTCTCTATCGAGAATAGCCTCTTCTTTCCCCTTCCTCTCTTGCGTTAAGTGCAACTTCTTTTTGAAGAGGGGATGATTCAAATATTTGCTTATCTTCTTTATCTTTAAATTAAAGAGGAGATAATTCAAAAGGAATTCAAATATTTCCTTATCTCCTTTATATTTAATTTAAAGAGGAGATAATTCAAATGGAATTTAAAAGCTCCTTATCTACTTAACTTTAACTGCTCCATCCCCTTAATTTAAATCTCCACAAATCTAAGAGATTTATCTCTTTATCAACAAAAAGCGGTTGAAGCATCTTGATAGATTCTCTCTTTTTTCATGTGCTCACCTCGGTCAATCATTTCCTTCGTAATTTTCTTGCAAAAATCAAGCAAAACAACATCATTTCTCCACAAAAACAAAAAAAATACAAAACAAGGCCCACAAAACGGAAAACTACTAATATATGCAAGAAAATGAGATAATGCAACTAAAATGGCCCAAAATCCAAGCAACAATCTTCATAAAAGGGTACAAAATATATTTCTTCTTGGCGTATCAAACGACATAGATACAAGAAGAAAGTCATCAGCTTGTACTAAGGCAGTTCATTGTGAAGATCCAAGCAAACAAATGTTTGCTGTGCAAGAGCAGATAGAATCAATGCACCAGAACAATACACAAAACCCAGTGAGGCTTCCTAATTGTAAAAGAGTTGTTCATGGTAAATGATAATTTCATAAGAAAGAATAGACTCCGAGAGTCCAAGAACCTATTGACAAGGCAATACTAGTGACAAAAGACAACATTTCAATTTCATGCATTAACTTTACATATTTATTATGACGTTTCATAAGAATGATGATTATTACACATCCTATAGTCAAGTTTCAGCAGAGCATGAACTTGATCAAATCTCTTTATTGAAGACCACCCCTTGAAGGGGTTTTGTGGAAAAGGTGGAGAAATTGTTTCAACAAGAATTTGATTCAAGGTGGAGATTTGTTAAACTTGTGAAAAAAATTCTTTTAGTGTATGGTTTAAAGCAAGAATCTTACTTTTAGTAGATCATGTTTACTTTAAATTTGTTAATAGTAGAAAACATATGTTGAGTATAATTTTTTTCTATGCAAGTTTCCATTGTAAGCAAGTAACATATTCCTAGAAATAGATGCTAAGGATTATGGTTTTAGACACAACACAACACAACATTAGATACAAGTTCAAAATACTCTACAAAGCGTTAAGATGCAAACTAGTTGTAATCTCTTCTTTATCATAGTGAAAGTTCTCTACCCCTGCAAGTGGTTTCCCTTTTGGGTTTTTCACATAAATCTTGGTGTTCTTTATTTTCTTGCTTTGTTTGTGATCACCTTCTTATTTGTTTTGTCGTTTTCGTTCGTCGTTGGTTTATCTCCGAAATAACAAGGTGTTTTCTAAACAAAACAATGAAAACAATAGTTCGTTAAAGAAATATTAAATTAATTGTTTAAAGTAATTAAATATATTTCCTTTCTACATGAGGTACATTTTTATGGGTAAAGGCGAGGTTCGAATGATGAATTTATTAAATCATATCCTACTCTATGAGACCTTTACAACGACATCTCATATGCTCAAAACGGTTGAGTGATGAATGAGAAATTGGTGCTCAAAGTGAGGTTATTGTGAATTGCGTAAAGGAAAATAAAACCACTTCTCCCACGTTGATGGGATAACAAACTTGGGAAGGGTTTAAATACCCCAACCCACTTGGTAGTCATTGAATGACTTGAATGGAAATTGTGCCTCGCGTGACGAATGTCTGGACACGAATGTCTGGATTGGTCGGGCCCTTCCTGGACCTGCGAATATTTTTCCCACTGTCAATAATTTTTTCCTCTGCATATCTTTTTGAATATTCAGAATTAAGAGGATAAATATATGAAAAGATATTGTATCCGAATAATTCGAATATTACACAAATATTTCTTGAGATTCATGAAAATATATTTGATATTTATGGTATTCTTGATTGTAATTAAAATAGTTTTAATGCCCATTATATTCAGAATATATTATTTCTAATAATACTTCTATGTGAAACGCCTAAATATTGTGTTAACGTGCTAGGTTAAACACAGTTTTTCAAAAAATAAAAAGCTTTCTTCCTTTTGGTTTTCTCTAGTTTTCGGTGATAGGCAAAGGCAAGGTTTTGGTTCGAGATCTCTTCGGCCGTGCTACCGTCGAAGATCTTTTGTTGATATATCCTGGGAGACTGACGACCAACGAACTCAAGCACTCCAGAATGGTCAAAATCTGTCTTAAGGAAGCTGCGTAGCTGCAGGCCTCAACACGATTGATTACTTTGTTTAATTTATTTAATTAAAATTTGTTTAAATAAAATTTGTTTTCCTTTTTATTTAAATTTGTTTAACCTCAAGCACTTCGAAGATCTTGTACTCTATTTTTCTCGTTTATTTAATTTATTTAAATAAAATTTGTTTTCCTTTTTATCGTCTTGGATTGATTACTTTGTAACAATCTTAAGATAGACTTCTTCTACCTTTCTTCTGATCCGAGACGATTTGAAAAAGCTATTGTGATAGAGATAGCAATTTAAATTCGTTTTCAGGATTTATCCTGCCATTTTAATGGGTTTGCTAAAATCTGAAATTGGACAAATTTGTTTACAAAAATTATCGGTGATAAATGAGAAATTTATTTTCTATTTATTGGAATTAATTCTAATTCATGTTTTGTTTCTTTTGAACAGAAACAATGACTACGGGAGATTATGCCGATTTACCCATATCAACCGGTAAAGCGTTGGTCCCAGGCCAGACTTCGACACAACCAAATCTGAATCTGAACGCAACAAAAGTGGCAATGAGTCACAACGAGAAGCTGTCAAAATTTTGTGTTCAAAATTTCAAGACATGTAACACCCGTGTTTTAGGGTTAGGAGTTAGTCGCGTGTGATGGTTCGAGTCGGTAAAATCAATTTTAATCAAATTGACCTTTGTCTTGATTTAATTGAGATTTAAAATAAAATGGGTGGCATTTTTGTAATTAAGGTGAAAAAGTGGAAGACCACTTTTTAAATCAAAAAGAAAAAAAGGGTTGTCTTATTCCCTCTTGCATTTTCACGTTGAAAGACACCCAAAACCCTCCCAAACCCCTAGTTACTATTACATTCAATCTCTCCATTGATTCAAAGGCATTTTCAAAGGTAATGTCATATTTAAACTCTCCTCATCATCCTCTTCATTTACATTGTCTTGGATTTGAAAACTACCATCTTTTTGAAATTTCAAGTTTAGGGAAAGTTTGAATTTTTAAGGGGTTTGTCAATTTCTTTTGATTTGTTGAGTTGGGTTTTGGTTTAATCTCATCTAAACACACTTAATATCTTGAAATGGTTGGATTTGGGTGAAAACCCGAAGTGGGTCTTTGGCGCAATTTTTAAAGTGTCTAAAATTGAATTTTTGGTGTGTTTTAGGGTTGGGTTGAAGGGCTGATGGTATAGGGTTATTAGGGAAGTGTTTTGGGACCTTTTAGATGCCTTTCGGGTGTTAGAAGTCATAGTTTCAGCTGGGTTTTTGAGAGAGCTCGAAAATGGAAATTTTGGTGGTTAGTTGAGTTGAAATTAGTGAAGTTTGGCTTGTGTTTATGGGTTGGAGTTTGTGACTGAATTTAGCATCGAATTTGTGAGTAATGATTGTGTTTTGATTTGGTTAGAAGCAAGAGGAGACATCGGAGGAGCATCGGGATCGAATCCGGGAATTTAGGAGGCTTACTTGCTTGCTTGCTTGGTTTGCTAAGGAAGGGTGGTGAGTAAAACTTTAAATTCGTTTTAAAGTTGGTTCAAGTGTGTGTAGTGGAAGTGTTGGAATGAGCTTGGTAGGCCATTCCGGAGCGGAAGTTAAATTGGTAGTTTAACTCCTTGATTGTTAATGATGCTTTATATACCATTGCCTATTTTGATCTTGTGAGATATGGATTGATTCGTATGTGTATGCCTTGATTTGTGTGATGATGAATATGTGCTATAATTGATGGATGTGTGATTTGGTTAAAGAAATTAGCACTAATTACTTATCGGGTGTAAATGGTCGATCATTAGGATTAGTGTGCACACGATTGAGACAAAACGCGCGTGGCCTTGATGGCGTTGAGTTATCAAGGAGGAGTACGGTGATGTAATATTCCACCGGAAATTTATTTATATTATACGTGATGATGAGTGGAATCCCATCCGTAGGCATGCAGTGATGAGTGGAATCCCACCCATGCAAGGTCTGGTGATGAGTGTAATCCCACCGAGGTAATGTTGTTGTTGAGAGTAAATCCGCACATCCGAGTAAACTAATAGTGGCCAATGAAATTGTTCTTATGCTTATGATGTTGTGGCAATTGATTTATATTGTTGAGCTTAATATGATGTAAGATGCCATTTTTATAACTCTTGAAAGACTAGCTAGGTTGCCTTGTTGATGCCTATGTATGTTGTGTATGATGTTAGGGATTTGCATGCTTGGACCCTGCATTGTTGTTGTTTTTGATTTTAGAGCATCCTCACTAAGCTTCTAGCTTACGCTCTCATTTTCAACAATGCAGATCATTAGCGTGGTGTTAGCAAGGAGCAAGGCGAAGGGGCTTTCCAAGTTTGTAGTTGCTCAAGTATGATTTAGTAATTAATGTGGTAGTTTAGCAATGTGGCTAATATATTTTGTATGAGCGTTGTTTGACTCATGAATGTTGTTGGTGTTTATATTTTTGTTGAATTTGTAAACCATGTTAAGCCTTGTTGAATGCTTGTTTGAGATGCTACGCTTTGGATGAGTACATGTGTTGTTGTTGCATGTAAACTCTATGTGTGGTGACTTGTGCCTTAAGGGCTTTTTAATGCTTAAGTATGCCTTGAATGAATTTGGAATGTGATGCAAGAATCCTTGTTATGCATATTGTTTCATTGATATTGGCTTTAAATGTTTATTGTGTGCTAAGCATGTGTTTTTAGGGTGCTTTTCATCTAGAGGGTTTGTATGTGGAGTCTTGAGTGTTTTGGTGGAGTTTTGGGGCTGCCTAATGTCTTAAACCAGCAGAAATCTATCTTTTTGCAGCCCGTGTATCGAAACGGTTGGTCTCGTTTCGATACGGCCTCTTGTTTCAGGCCAGACGTTTCGATACGCCTAGGGTCCGTTTCGAAACAAATTTGCTACTGGAAATCTGAGAAATTGCCGATATTTTGGGGTTTCGAAACGGGTCTAGGTGTTTCGGAACGATCAATATATCGTTGACCACGAGAAGTTGACCGTTGGGGGTGTTTCGGAACGGTTGACCTCCGTTCCGATACGGCCTTCTCGTGTGGACTTGGGGCTGTTGACCAAGTCAAGGTGTTTCGATACACCTCAAGGGTGTTTCGAAATGGCCTGCCTAATAACTTAAAATTGGACTGTTTACTTGTTGTTTTGAGTTCAGTTGCATGTCCTTCTCGATTTATTCCGCTGTCGTGATCACATAGGATTTAAATGTGCCTTTAGAGAAGATTAAATTAAAAGAAATTTTTAGGGTTGCTAACCGAGGTGGAATCTTTAACGGGTTTCGCATCGGTTATCCCCGTATAGCCTACTCGAACCGGTCAGCCGACCAGACCGGGGCGAGGGGGTTACATTTATTGGTATCAGAGCCTGAGGTTACCGAGACCTCGGGCAAGTAAGTGAGGTATGCTTGGTGTGCTAAGTAATTGTATTGTTCCGGTGTGTGCTTTGCCATGAAATCTTGTTGTTTGATTGTTCATATGATGAGTTGAAGCATGAGTTGTTGCGTTTGGTGTAGAGTCGAGTGCCCATTGCTACTATTACTTAATTTGAAAATGGTTTTATAAAGGAAAGTACTTGAGCACAGTTGGACCCTTGCCTTTGCTAACGTAATCCTTATATGTTTGTTGTTGTAGTTATTATCTTGCTAGCTGTATCATGAGACCACGTGGGAGGCCTACAATGGTTCACCCGGAACCACGGGCACAAGCTCCGGGGATTGAGCAGATTGATGGGGCGCAAGCTCCTCAACCTCCTCCACCTCCTCCTCGGCAAGAGGGAGATGAGGCGGGAGCCGAGGGTGTTGGACCTCAAGTGGGCCAAGGACCAGCCGGAATTGATTTAGCTCCCTTAGTTCAGGCGATAGCCGGGGCTTTTCAGGCTACAGTGGCTGGGGGTCAGGCAGTAGCACAACCCCAGGGAGAGGGTACTGGGTTGCCTTTGGAGAGACTCCGCAGTTTGGGAGGCGAGGAGTTCAGAGGGTCGACACCGGAGAGGTCTGAGATGTGGTTAGAGAAGACCATACGTATCTTGTCACAGATGAGATGTACTGGGGGACGCAAGTTAAGGTGTGTTGAGTCCTTGCTTCAGGGTGATGCCTACACTTGGTGGGTTACCATCACTACGGGTATGGAGGAGGCCGAGATCACTTGGGAGTTCTTTGAGTCAGCATTCCGTAAGAAGTATCTGGGTCCTCGATATTTCGATGAGAAGAAGAGGGAATTTATGGCGTTGCTTCAGGGGAGTATGACTGTGACAGACTATGAGATCAGATTTGTTAGGCTGAGTCAGTATGCATCTGAGCTTGTTCCGACTGAAGTGGAACGTTGTAACCGTTTCCGTTATGGGCTGAATGAAGAAATCAAGAGGTACACTCTAGCTTCGGACTACACTGGTTTTGATGTCTTGGTCGCGAGGGCCAAGGACTTGGAGCACAGTTTGGTCTTGACCAAACGGTCCGGTGGTTCTAGTTCTGGTAAGAGGTCTAGTGACTTTGATAGAGGGGATGCCAAGAGGCATCAGGACAACCGACATCACTATGACCATAGGTGTGGTGGAGGTAACCACGGTAGGGGCCAACAGGGCCAGAGGGCTGGTGGGAAGTTGCCCACATGTGCTACTTGCGGGAGGAACCACACCGGTGAGTGTTGGGGGAATTTCCACTCGTGTTGGAGTTGTGGGGCTAGAGATCATATTAGGCGTGACTGTCCACATCAGGTGGGGCAGGCACCAGCTCAGGCTCCTGCTAGAGCCAATGACTTTCAGAGAGGCCGCAGACGCGGTAGAGGTAACTTCCAGCCGAGAAATGATGGCCAGAGGAACATAGCACATGTAGTTGTAGTCCAGCCAGAGGGCGGAGGTCAGGCCAGAGTTTACGCTCAGCGGGGGGATCAGCATGACACAGATGTGATCGCAGGTAACTTCTCGATACAGTCTTTGGGTTTGCTTTCTTTGATTGACTTCGGGTCTACACATTCTTATATTCTGAGTGAGCATGCACAGTCGTTGATTTTGCCTTGTGAAATGTTAGAGGTAGGAGTTAGTGTTACTAGTTCCTTTGGGGACACGGTAGTAGTTAGAAAAATGTACAGAAGGTGTCCGTTGATGGTTCAGGGACATGTTTTTCCAATGGATATGATGGAGCTACCATTCTATGGCTTCGATGTAATTCTGGGTATGGACTGGCTCACTGAGCATAGAGCTAGGATAGATTTCGAAACTAAGAGGATTTCTTTGAGACTCACAGATGATTATGAGATCGTAGTGGTGGGTGAGAACGTGAAGTTCTTATCCAATGTAGTTTCAGTACTAGAGGCTAAGTGATTAGTTGAGATGGGTTGCGAAGCATACTTGGCCTATGTGATGAATCCAAACATGAGTGAGGTTAGACCTCAAGACATCCAGACAGTGTGTGACTTCCCTAGTGTGTTTTCGGATGAGTTACCGGGTTTACCGCCTGATAGAGAGGTAGAGTTTACGATTGAGACTTATTCTGATTCAGCTCCTGTTTCGATTGCTCCGTATCGCATGGCACCGAAAGAACTGAAAGAGTTGAAGACTCAGTTGCAAGAGTTGACAGATAGAGGCTTTATTCGACCTAGTTCTTTACCTTGGGGTGCACCAGTTTTGTTTGTAAAGAAGAAAGATGGAATCGTGAGAATGTGTATAGATTATAGACAGTTGAATCAGTTAACAGTGAAGAATAAGTATCCTTTGCCTAGAATTGATGATTTGTTCGACCAGTTGAGAGGAGCATCAGTCTTTTCGAAGATTGACTTGAGATTAGGTTACTACCAGCTAAAAGTAAGAGAGGTTGATGTACCGGAGACGGCCTTTAGAACTAGGTATGGTCACTATGAGTTTTTAGTCATGCCTTTTGGGTTGACTAACGCACCGGCTGCTTTCATGGATATGATGAATAGGATTTTTCTTCAGTACCTAGATCAGTTTGTAGTTGTTTTTATAGATGATATCTTGGTGTATTCGTGAACCGAAGAAGACCATGACCGACACTTGAGACTTGTTTTGAAGACTTTGTTAGATAATCAGTTGTATGCGAAGTTGAGCAAGTATGAGTTCTGGATCCGAGAGGTAGTCTTCCTAGGACATGTAGTGTCTGCCGATGGGATTAGAGTTGACCCGAAGAAAATAGAGGTCATTGTTGAATGGAAGCAACCGAAGTCTGTAACAGAGGTACATAGCTTTCTAGGCTTAGCTGGATACTATAGAAGATTCGTAGAAGGTTTCTCGAAGTTAGCCGCTCCTTTGACACAATTGCTTCAGAAGAGTGTGCAGCTTGAGTGGACAGATGCAAGACAGAGAGCCTTTGAGAAATTGAAAGAAGCTTTGACCCAAGCACCGATCTTGATTCAGCCAGAGTTTGGGAAAGACTATGTAGTTTACAGTGATGCTTCCTATGTAGGCCTAGGTTGTGTTCTCATGCAAGACAAGAGAGTGGTAGCTTATGCCTCAAGACAGTTGAAGACTCACGAGCGCAACTATCCGACCCATGACATAGAGTTAGCTGCAGTTGTGTTTGCTCTGAAGATTTGGAGACATTATTTGTACGGTGAGAGATGCACAGTGTACACCGATCACAAGAGTTTGAAGTACATCATGACTCAGCGAGATTTGAATCTCAGACAGCGTAGGTGGTTAGAGTTGCTAAAAGACTATGATCTTACGATTGAGTACCATCCGGGTAAGGCCAATGTAGTGGTCGATGCTTTGAGTAGAAAGGTAGACGTAGACGTGAGAGCCATGTTTGCTAGATTGAGCTTGTCCGGAGATGGTGGCTTGGTAGCCGAGCTTCAGGTTAGACCTACTCTAGGTCAGTTGATTAGAGAGAAGCAGCTCTTAGATAGATCTTTGGCACCCCACGTGCAAGATGTAGCCGAGGGTAGACCTTCAGACTACAGTTTCAGTACCGATGGAGTCTTGTGTTTCAAGGATAGGATAGTTGTGCCGGAAGACAATGACTTGAGACGTACGAGCTTGACTGAAGCACACAATAGTCCGTTTGCTATGCATCCTGGAAGTACGAAGATGTACCACGATTTGAAGAATGAGTACTTTTGGGTTGGTTTGAAGAGAGATGTGGCCGACTTCGTGAGTAAATGTTTGGTGTGTTAGAGAGTGAAGGCGGAACATCAGGTTCCCTCAGGTTTGTTGCAACTGTTGAGAATTCCGGAATGGAAATGGGAGAACATTACAATGGATTTTGTTTCGGGTTTTCCTTTGACTCCTACGAAGAAGAACTCGGTTTGGGTTATAGTAGATCGTTTTACGAAGTGTGCTCATTTCTTGGCAGTCAATACCACTTATACATTAGATAGATTGGCCGATCTGTACATTGGTGAGATTGTTAGACTGCATGGTGTGCCGAAGTCTATTGTGTCCGATAGAGATCCGATGTTTACAACTCGATTTTGGGAGTGTCTGCATACAGCTTTGGGTACCCGTTTGAATTTCAGCACGTCTTATCATCCTCAGTCAGATGGTCAGTCAGAGATAGTTATACAGATCTTAGAGGATATGTTGCGTTGTTGCATCATTGATTTTCAGGGTACTTGGGAGAAGCACTTGCCTCTAGTTGAGTTCGCTTACAATAACAACTTCCAGTCAAGTATTCAGATGGCTCCGTATGAGGCCTTGTATGGTAGGAAGTGTAGAACTCCAGTTTGTTGGGCCGAAGTGGGACAGAAGTTGTTACCTATGCCGGATTTGCTCAAGGGGACAACTGACAAGTTGAAATTGATTTGCTATCGATTGAAGGCTGCTTCGGATAGGCAGAAGTCCTATGCCGACTTGAAGAGGAAGGAAGTTGAATTCTAAATGGGTGAGAATGTGTTCTTGAAAGTTTCTCCGTGGAAGAAAGTAATGAGATTTGGCCGAAAGGGGAAGTTGAGTCCGAGGTACATAGGACCGTATGAGATTGTGAAGAGGGTTGGTCCAGTTGCTTACCAGTAGCGTTTGCCATCCTAGCTAGAGAAGATACACGATGTATTCCATGTTTCGATGCTCCGTAAGTATAGGTCAGATCCATCACATGTTATGCCTATAGAAGAGATTGAATTGAATCCGGATTTGACTTATGAGGAAGAACCAGTTGAGATCCTAGCTTCTGACAGTAAGGTGTTGCGGGGTAGATCGATTGAGTTAGTGAAAGTGCAGTGGCAACGTCGAGGGGTGGACGAGGCCACTTGGGAGAGGAAGGAGGATATGGAAAGGCAGTTTCCGTATCTCTTTCAGTCATGTAATTTCGGGGACGAAATTCCTTAAGTGGGAGAGAGTTGTAACACCCGTGTTTTAGGGTTAGGAGTTAGTCGCGTGCGTTGGTTCGAGTCGGTAAAATCAATTTTAATCAAATTAACCTTAGTCTTGATTTAATTGAGATTTAAAATAAATGGGTGGTATTTTTGTAATTAAGGTGAAAAACTGGAAGACCACTTTTTGAATCAAAAAGAAAAAAAAAGGGTTGTCTTATTCCCTCTTGCATTTTCACGTTGAAAGACACCCAAAACCCTCCCAAACCCCTAGTTACTATTACATTCAATCTCTCCATTGATTCAAAGGCATTTTCAAAGGTAATGTCATATTTAAACTCTCCTCATCATCCTCTTCATTTACATTGTATTGGATTTGAAAACTACCATCTTTTTGAAATTTCAAGTTTAGGGAAAGTTTGAATTTTTAAGGGGTTTGTCAATTTCTTTTGTTTTTTTGAGTTGGGTTTTGGTTTAATCTCATCTAAACACACTTAATATCTTGAAATGGTTGGATTTGGGTGAAAACCCGAAGTGGGTCTTTGGGGCAATTTTTAAAGTGTCTAAAATTGAATTTTTGGTGTGTTTTAGGGTTGGGTTGAAGGGCTGATGGTATAGGGTTATTAGGGAAGTGTTTTGGGACCTTTTAGATGCCTTTCGGGTGTTAGAAGTCATAGTTTCATCTGGGTTTTTGAGGGAGCTCGAAAATGGAAATTTTGGTGGTTAGTTGAGTTAAAATTGGTGAAGTTTGGCTTGTGTTTATGGGTTGGAGTTTGTGACTGAATTTAGCATCGAATTTGTGAGTAATGATTGTGTTTTGATTTGGTTAGAAGCAAGAGGAGACATCGGAGGAGCATCGGGATCGAATCCGGGAATTTAGGAGGCTTGCTTGCTTGCCTGGTTTGCTAAGGAAGGGTGGCGAGTAAAACTTTAAATTCGTTTTAAAGTTGGTTCAAGTGTGTGTAGTGGAAGTGTTGGAATGAGCTTGGTAGGCCATTCCGGAGCGGAATTTAAATTGGTAGTTTAACTCCTTGATTGTTAATGATGCTTTATATACCATTGCCTATTTTGATCTTGTGAGATATGGATTGATTCGTATGTGTATGCCTTGATATGTGTGATGATGAATATGTGCTATAACTGATGGATGTGTGACGTGGTTAAAGAAATTAGCACTAATTACTTATCGGGTGTAAATGATCGATCATTAGGATTAGTGTGCACACGATTGAGTCAAAACGTGCGTGGCCTTGATGGCGTTGAGTCATCAAGGAGGAGTACGGTGATGTAATATTCCACCGAAAATTTATTTATATTATACGTGATGATGAGTGGAATCCCATCTGTAGGCATGCGGTGATGAGTGGAATCCCACCCATGCAAGGTCAGGTGATGAGTGTAATCCCACCAAGGTAATGTTGTTGTTGAGAGTAAATCTGCACATCCGAGTAAACTAATAGTGGCCAATGAAATTGTTCTTATACTTATGATGTTGTGGCAATTGATTTATATTGTTGAGCTTAATATGATGTAAGATGCCATTTTTATGACTCTTGAAAGACTAGCTAGGTTGCCTTGTTGATGCCTATGTATGTTGTGTATGATGTTAGGGATTTGCATGCTTGGACCCTGCATTGTTGTTGTTTTTGATTTTAGAGCATCCTCACTAAGCTTCTAGCTTACGCTCTCATTTTCAACAATGCAGATCATTAGCATGGTGTTAGCAAGGAGCAAGGCGAAGGGGCTTTCCAAGTTTGTAGTTGCTCAAGTATGATTTAGTAATTAATGTGGTAGTTTAGCAATGGGGCTAATATATTTTGTATGAGCGTTGTTTGACTCATGAATGTTGTTGGTGTTTATATTTTTGTTGAATTTGTAAACCAAGTTAAGCCTTGTTGAATGCTTGTTTGAGATGCTACGCTTTGGATGAGTACATGTGTTGTTGTTGCATGTAAACTCTATGTGTGGTGACTTGTGCCTTAAGGGCTTTTTAATGCTTAAGTATGCCTTGAATGAATTTGGAATGTGATGCAAGAATCCTTGTTATGCATATTGTTTCATTGATATTGGCTTTACATGTTTATTGTGTGTTAAGCATGTGTTTTCAGGGTGCTTTTCATCTAGAGGGTTTGTATGTGGAGTCTTGAGTGTTTTGGTGGAGTTTTGGGGCTGCCTAGTGTCTTAAACCAGCAAAAATCTGTCTTTTCGCAGCCCATGTATCGAAACGGTTGGTCTCGTTTCGATACGGCCTCTTGTTTCAGGCCAGGCGTTTCGATACGCCTAGGGTCTGTTCTGGAACAGATTTGCTACTGGAAATTTGAGAAATTGCCGATATTTTGGGGTTTCGAAATGGGTCTAGGTGTTTCGGAACGGTCAATATATCGTTGACCACGAGAAGTTGACCGTTGGGGTGTTTCGGAATGGTTGACCTCCGTTCCGATACGACCTTCTCGTGTGGAATTGGGGCTGTTGACCAAGTCAAGGTGTTTCGATACACCTCAAGGGTGTTTCGAAACGGTCTGCCTAATAACTTAAAATTAGACTGTTTACTTGCTGTTTTGAGTTCAGTTGCATGTCCTTCTCGATTTATTCTGCTGTCGTGATCACATAGGATTTAAATGTGCCTTTAGAGAAGATTAAATTAAAAGAAATTTTTAGGGTTGCTAACCGAGGTGGAATCCTTAACGGGTTTCGCATCGGTTATCCCCGTGTAGCCTACTCGAACCGGTCAGCCGACCAGACCAGGGCGAGGGGGTTACAAGACATGACAACAAAAGATGTTGTTCTATTTCACCATGTTTAATCTAGCCAAATTCTTGAAGGAAGACCCCCCGGTTGTGAAAATAGGAGATGTAGAAGGAGATATGGATGATCTCACCACCTTCAGTATTGTTCATGCTTGGACAAACTTCGACTTCTTGTGCCAGAACTACATCTTGAACAGATTAATGTATCCGGTGTATTCGGTTTATCAAACTGCTAAGGAACTGTGGAAGGCATTGGACCACAATTATAAGGCTAAAGATGTTGGGGATAAAAAGTTTCTAGTCGCCAAATTCTTTAACTTTACTATGGTCGACTCTAAACCAATAGTAAGTCAAGTGGAAGAGCTCCAACTAATCGTTCATAGAATTCTTGCTGAGGGAATGGTCATAATCGAATCCTTCCATGTAACAGCTATTACTGAAAAGCTACCACCTAGATGGAATGACTTGAAAAATTACCTGACGCACGAGAGAAAGGAGATGACAGTGGAAGAACTAATTGTCAGACTTCGAATAGAAGAAGACAACATAGGCAATGTCATAAAACTCAACAGAGAAACCTTCAAGGAGGCTAAGGCAAATGTTGTCAAAGTCAAGAAGGGAAAACAACCCTAAAAAAAGTCGAAGCTGGCGCCTAATGGTGGAATCTCCAAGAAAGAGAAATTCAAGGGAACATGCTACAACTGTGGCAAGGTGGGCATAAGTCCTCTGAATGCAGACATCCAAAGAAATCCAAAGCCAATGAGGCCAATGCTGTGGAGGATGAAGATCTATGCGCCTGACACTAATTCTGTCAAAGGGGGATGTTTGTGGGTAAGGGATATGTTTTGAATGCTATCTCTGTAAAATCCAAAGTTATGAATAAGAATATTGCTTCTTCTTCCGTTTACATGCTTGAATTATTTAATTTATGACATGATAGAGTAGGACATGTTAATTATAACACCTTGTGTAGGTTATTTAACTTGGAACACATCTCTTCATTTCATAACCATAAATGTGAAACATGCGTTGAAGCAAAATTAACAAGGTCTTCGTTTCAAACAATTGAAAGAAGTATTGAACCGCTTGATATAATACACAACGATGTTTATGATTTGAAATTTGTTCAAACTAAAGGAGGAAATAAATTTTTATTACCTTCATCGATGATAGCACAAAGTATTTCTATGTGTATTTGATTAAGAGTAAAGACGAAGCTATAGAGAAATTTATAAGCAAGAAGTCGAAAACCAACTTAATAAAAAGACTAAGATAGTAAGAAGTGATCGTAGTGGTGAATATGTTAGCCCATTTGGTGAATATTGTTCACAACATGGTATTATTCATGAAGTAACACCATCGTATTCTCCTCAATCTAATGGAGTACCCGAATGAAAAATCAGACTCTAAAAGAAATGATGAATGCTTTGCTAGGAAGTTCTGGGTTATCACAGAGCATATGGGGGAAGCTATTCTTTCAGCTAATTACCTTTTAAATAAGGTTCCCCGAAAGAAAAAGGATAAGACACCATGTGAGTTATGGAAATGTGGAAAACCTTCCTACAAAAACTTGAAAATGTGGGGGTGTCTTGCCAAGGTAATGGCCCCATTACCAAAACAAATGAAAATAGGTCCTAAAACTGTGGATTGTATTTTCATTGACTATGCAAAACATAGCAATGCTTATCGGTTCCTTGTGTACAAATTAAAGAATCTTGAGATTCACAAGAACACGATAATATAATCAAAAAATGCATCATTCTTTGAGAATATATTCCCTTACAAATCTAGGGAGGTTGATCGAAGTTCAATAAAATGAAATTTAGACGAAATTAGTCAAAATCAATAAGAGGCTGAAATAGAGCCAAGAAGGAGCAAACGAGAAGGGGTGGAAAAATTCTTTGGATCTGAATTCCTAACCTTTGTGCTAGAGGTTGAACCTCTAACGTATAGTGATGTTATACGCTCCTTTGAGGGCACCATATGGTAGGAAGCCATTAAGAGTGAAATTGATTCTATATTGCAAAACCATACATGGGGATTAGTGAAACTTCCTCCTGGAATTAAACCGCTAAATTCAAAATGGATTTTCAAACAAAAAATGAAAGCAAATGAAACAATTGATAAGTAAAAATCAAGGTTGGTAATAAAAGGATATCGACAAAAGGAAAGCCTTGATTACTTTGATACATTTTCCCATGTATCAAGAATAACATCCATGAGGATGATACTCGTAATTGCTACTTTGCGAAATCTAGAAGTACATCAAATGGATGTTAAATCAGCTTTCCTAAATAGAGATCTTGATTAAGAAATCTACATGGAACAACCTGAGGGTCATGTAGTTTTAGGTCAAGAAAGGAAAGTATGTAGATTGATGAAGTCTTTGTATGGACTTAAGCAAGCACCAAAACAATGACATGAAAAGTTCGATAGTTTCATGATAACAAACGACTTCAAAATAAACAAGTGTGACAGATGGGTATATGTCAAAACTATAGATATCGGATATGTCAGCCTATGTTTGTACGTTGATGACATACTCATTGTTGGAAGCAACAATGAAATGGTAAAATGTACCAAAAACATGTTAAAGTCGAGATTTAACATAAAAGATATAGGATGGGCTGATACAATTCTGGGCATCCAAATCAAAAGGTCAACGAAAGGTCTCATATTGAATAAGTCACACTATGTGGACGAGATTCTCGAGAAATTTAACAAGGGTGATTCTAGCATAGTCGTAACTCCATTAGATCCTTGTTCATATCTGTCTAAGAATAAAGGGGAAAGTATTCATCAAGTGGAATATGCAAGATTCATAGGCAGCTTAATATATCTCATGAGCTGTACTAGACCAGATATCATTTTTACTGTGAGCATTCTAAGCAGATTCACAAGCAATCCAGGGAAAACCCAATGGAAAGCAATTGTGAAGATACTGAGATATCTAAGATATACTCGGGACTACAAATTGCATTATTTCAGAGACCCCTCTGTCTTAGAAGGATACTCCGATGCCAGTTGGATATATGAGATTCAAGATACCAAAGGTATAAGTGGATATGTATTCACTTTAGGGGGAGGAGTTGTGTCATGAAAATCCTCAAGACAAACTATTATAACCAGATCCACAGTGGAATCTAAGTTTGTTGCTCTGGATAAATCCGGAGAAGAAGTCGAATGGCTTCAGAATTTTCTTGAGGATATTCCTGAATGGCCAAAACCCGTGCCTGCAGTATGCATATACTGTGATAACCAAGCAACGATTGCTAGGGCACATAATTTCATATACAACGATAAATCGAGACATATGCGTCGTCGACATAATATCATTAAACAACTGATCTCAAATAGAGTTATCTCTATTGATTATGTAAGATCAAAGGATAACATTGTGGATCCACTAACCAAATGGTTAAACCGAGATCAAGTTGAGAAAACATCTAGAGGAATGGGACTAAAGCCAATGAAAAGTACAGGTGCTATGTGATGGAAAACCCTACCTAGCTAACTGGAGATACTAAGATCTAGGTTCAAAGGGACAACCTAATCACATAGACCTGTTTGGCCACTGTGGGCACACCTGCACGACATGGGCGACGTGAATGTATGGACCGGTCGGGCCCTTCGTGGACCTGCATATATTTTGCCCACTGTCAATAAATTTTTCCTTAAATGATGCATATTTTTTTGAATATTCAGAATTAAGAGGATAAATATATGGAAAGATATTGTATCTGAATAACTCAAATATTACACAGATATTGCTTGAGATTCATGAAAATATATTCGATATTTATGGTATTCTTGATTGTATTCGAAAACAATTTTAATGGCCATTATATTTGGAATATATTATTTCTAATAATACTCCTATGTGAAACGCCTATAAATATCGTGTTAACATACAAGGTTAAACACAATTTTTCAAAAATAAAAAGCTTTCTTCCTTTTGGTTTTCTCTAATTTTCGGTTATAGGAAAAGACAAGGGTTTCATTTGAGATCTCTTCATCCGTGCTACTGTCAAAGATCTTTTGTTTTTGTATCTTGGGAGACCGATGACCAAAGAACTCAAGCACTCCAAAGTGGTCGAAATCTGTCTTAATGAAATTGCGTAGCTGCAGGCCTCAACATGATTCATCTTTTTTTTTCATTCGAATCTGGTTTTGCATCTTGTAATATATTTTCTCGTTTTTTAAATTTATTTAAATAAAGTTGTTTTTCCTTTTAACCGACTTGGATTGATTACTTTGTAACAATTTTGTCGTTTTCGTTCGTCGTCGGTTTATCTCGAAATAACAAGGTGTTTTTTAAACAAAACAATGAAAACAATAATTCGCTAATGAAATATTAAATTAATTGTAATGGAAGTATTTAACTACAACACTTTATTAGCTACTTGTCTCCTTTTGTTTCTCTTATTTGTTTTAGTGGTGCTTGTTGTTAATTGATTTTGGTTTGAATTTCTATATTTCTTAATATGGTATATACTTATTGTATAACAAATTTATTTATTTATAACTAAGTAATTATAAATGAGATACTATAATTAAACTCATAATTACATACCATGTTAAGAAATATAAATATTTTTTTGACAAATAAGAAATATAAATATTTGAGACAATTAATGGGGTGAATAATCTATTACTTTTCTTTCGTTAAATATACGAAACATTACTTATTATAACGTTAACAAGCTTATTCATATTCACATACTCCAACTATTAGGACCCAACAAGTGTCCTAGTGGAAAAAGCGGATGATGTTCATTTTAGGAGACACGGGTTCAAATCGCTTTGTTTACAAGGTGTGTGCGCATTGTCAAAGGGATGAATATGTATAAACAGATACTACATTATAATCAACTTTAGGCCATTATCGTAAAATGAGTCATGCATTAATTTATTTGTGAAAAGTACACTACTTGTTAAAACTTAATTATTTTATCAAACAATAACTTTTACATAATTAGTTATATAGTTTTTAATCACTACAGCCAAAATTAATCAATATTCATCCCTATTAAGCGGTATACAAAAAATGGGGGGAAATCCGAAAAAATAGACCGATAAATTCATTTAAAAGGAAAATAGCAAATGTTTAATTTTCAAATTAAATTTAGAGTAAATAATTTTTTATTCAACTCAGTTAAAGAAAAAATTTAAACATTTATTACTTAGGAAAGGGAGAATTTTTGCTCCTAACGAGTTTTGAAACTACAACTTAAGGGAGATAAAAGGGTTCAACTAAAAAACTTTTAACTATATGTTGTAGAGATTGTTGACCGATCCGGTTCAAATTAATTTGTCAGAATGTTGGATTGCATGATTGATACAAATTAATTGTGATATCTAATTAGCGTATATATAAAATAAAATAAATAAACAATTATATGAATAAAATAAATTTATTTACGGATCGATCGTTTTTTACTGAAACTGCTCGTTGGGTTTAAGTGAATCCAACCCATAAAGCATATCTAGCAAAAATGCACACATAGAAAGACAATATCTAAGTGAACAAATGTATCTCATAAAAATATTTTTATTTAATCTGACTTAGATTGTCGGATGGAATTACCAACTTAATAGAAAGTTATCGAACATACTTGATATGAAGTACGACAACGACTGAAGGCTTAAATTGTTATGATGTTGTAGAAGCAAACTTTATTGATAAAATCATTATTAAGGATTTTTATTACCAAACAGAAGAACAAGTTCCGTTTTTTAATGCATTAAACCCATGAAACATAGCATAAACCAAACCAAAGAAACAACAGTGCATCAAGCTTTGGCATTTTTTGGCTTCTCGGTGTCTTTGGCAACATTTGCGGAACGCCCCACCGGTGCCGGAGCAGCAGGTGGAGGAGTTGGGACATGAACCGGCTTGGGAGGAGGAGGTGGTGCTTGCTTGAATGGTGCAGGCTTATCCTCCGTCATAATATCGTCGAAGGACCCAAAAACGATCTGCGAGGCCCTCCTTTGGTGACGGTTGGCTCTTTGGGACATTCTCACAGCAAAAACAATGAAAGGTTGCTCAAGTTTTAAGAGAGAAAAAAACCAATAGAGCTTTGATGTACTGTAATTCAAATGTCAAAAACACAGTTTGTATTTATAAAGAAAAATAAAACTCACAAGTACGACTTCCTTTTTACCAGCGATATAGAAAACTTTTAGTCCCTAAACTTTGTAAAATTTTCAATTTGGTCTTTAAACATTGTAGCCTTAGGCAGCGGTTTAGTACCACCCCCTATTTTTCTCTTTTCTTTCTCTTTTTGTTTGCTTGTTTTCTTTCAATTTCAATCTAAATAAATTTCATTTATAGTTTGATTTTTTTTTCGCGTATGTTGAACTGTTATGCTTTCATCTGCCTTTGTAAGACGTTTTTCGTTTGCGTTTCGACACGTTTTTTGTTTGCCTTTTGTCACAATTTTTGTCCATCAGGATGATAATTTGACATTACGTATTGCATCACGGTGTTCCACCTGATAAGGGAAAGTTGGTGGTTTCCTATGTTTTTTAAATGATTCCAGTTAAATCCCGTTTGGTAACAATTTGTTGATACATTTAGAATCGTTCGCAAAGTAATCAATAAGACTGATTTATTCGATCGCTAGTCTTACACTAATGTAACGTCTAGTTTAAATAAAGACATAAAGACTGTTGATAGTTGTTGATGTTTTTTATAGAAGATGAAAATTGTATTCAAGGGAAGATTTTTGGTTCTGTTAGGGATGTGTTATCTTTGTTTGTACATTGCCTTCATTTTTTTTAAATAGAAAGATAACTTCTAATTTTGTAGAAAAATGTTTAAGGACCAAATTAAAAAAAATAACAAGTTCAAGGGTCAAAGGTTGGTTTATCCCTTTATAATATGCTGATATTATTCTCTGTCCTGTAAATTAATTGCCTATAAATTTAGATATAATATATAATTACTTACCAAATATACTAACATGTCATTAAATAGGTATACAAATATGTATTTATCCATTGAGGTTGTATTTAAAATATTGATAGTGTACACATTTGTTCGTATCTCTCATGGCCGGTTTTGAGATTTTGGAGGTCTCGAGCAAATCAAAAAATTAGGTACCTTATAATAAGTATTGAAAAAAAAATAAATTTTAAGAGTAGGTCTTTAATAATAAATATTAAAAAATATTGAGAAAAAATTAAGCCTCTAATAACAATTATTGAAAAAATTTGACCCCAATAAAATATTGAAAAAATGAATTTTAAGATATAACTACTTATCAAATATATTAACATATCATTAAATAGGCACACAAATATGTATTTATCCATTGAGGTTGTATTTAACATATTGATAGTGTACACATTTGTTCGTCTCTCTCATGGTCGGTTTTGAGATTTGGGAGGTCCCGAGCAAATCAAAAAATTAGGTCCATAATAATAAGTATTGAAAAAAAATTAAATTTTAAGAGTAGGTCTTTAATAGTAAATATTAAAAAATATTGAGAAAAAATTAAGCCTCTAATAACAATTATTGAAAAAATTTGACCTCCAATAAAATGTTAAAAAAATAAATTTTAAGATATAATTACTTACCAAATATATTAACATATCATTAAATAGGCACACAAATATGTATTTATCCATTGAGGTTGTATTTAACATATTGATAGTGTACACATTTGATCGTCTCTCATGGCCGGTTCTGAGATTTTGGAGGTCCGGGACAAATCGAAAAATTAGGCCCCTAATAATAAGTATGGAAATAAATTGAATTCTAAGAGTAGGTCTTTTATAATAAATATTAAAAAATATTAAGAAAAAGTTAGAGCCTATACTAACAATTATTGAAAACATTTGGCCCCCAATAAAATATTAATTTTTTAAGATTAGGCCTCTAATACCATTTATTGAAAAATAATAATTTTACGAGTATGTCCCTAATAACAAGTATTAAAACATTTAGACCACAAATATTTAGACCACAAATAACAAGTATTAAAAAATTTAGACCCCTAATAATAAATATTGAAAAAATTGAATTTTAAAAGTATGTCCTAATAACAAATATCAGGAAAAAAGAGCCTCTAATAATAAGTGTTGAGTGGGTCGAATGATCGAAATAAACCAAGAGGGGGTGAATTGGATTTTTAAAGTTCTTGGTGGTGGAATTTGCAAATAAAAATGGTAGACAAGGAATTTTAGAGTGGTTCAAGTTCCAATTGAACTCTACATCCACTACCTTAGCTTCACTAAGAATTTGCAATAATTCCACTAATTGCTCTTCCCCTTTTCTAGGCTAAGGAGGTAACCCTTATAATTTCCGGTCAAATTTTCTACTCAAAATTTGACTCAATCCTCACACAAATGAAACAAAGAAGTTGTTGGCTAAAACAAGTATCTCTGAATATACAATATAGCCCAATTACAAGCACTCAACCCAATTGAAATGATAAGAATGAAAAATACAATTGGGGTTACAAGACAATAATGGGATTTAGGCACAAATGATTGGATTTGATGTTTGGATGTTTGCTTTAGGATCAAAAGTTGTTGCTGAAGCTTTTAGAGATCCCTTTTATATGTTCTCATTGAATTCTAGCCGTTGTGGTTGTTGCATTCATCAATAGAGCCGTTGGGGTGTTATCTTCCCTTTATAAATGTAGTCTGCAACCAACCATTTCGAAACGCCCGACACTGTTTCGAAACAGACCAAAATAGAAAGAGCCGTTGGGGTGCATTAAAGAGCCCGTATCGAAACGGTTAGACTTGTTTCGATACGCTAAGAGCCGTTTCGAAACCTGTTTCAAAACATTTTGCCACTGTCAAGGATCGTATCGAAACGACTTGAGATCGTTTCGATACGCCTTAACGACTTCTTTAAAACCAGTTAAAAACATTCAACGGTCATATTTTTCAAATCAGTTTTAAAGCCGTTTCGAAACACTTGATGTCGTTTCGATACGGTGTCTCAATGTTCTTAAGCCATTTCGAAACTTGTTTCGAAACACGGGTTGGAAGTGTTGAAATCGTTTCGATACCCGTTCCGAAACATGGACTCACAGTTTCAAAACTGTTTCGAAACGCCTTAGGCCGTTTCGAAACGGTGACTCGAAAATCACTGTTTTGGCTTTAAGAACACTTAGAAAACATTTGATAAATTTAGTTTTTAACTTAGGCATATTGTTTAAAACATATAGAGAGGTTTAAGGACTTAAAAATTCGTTTTCACATTTTCAATTTAGTCCTTAGGTTCTTTAGTTATATCAAAATTAAAATATCGGTTTCACAATCTCCCCCTTTTTGATATAACAAGACCAAAGTTAGAATTTTTAAGAGTTTTGAAAATTTTGAATACATTCTAACTCCCATCAATTTAAGATAGGTTTTAAAAGTTTTAAAAAGATTTATGGATTTAAATTCAAGGTTTAAAACTTAAAAACACTTAAAACTTTAAAACGAATTTTGGCTCTTAGATTACTTCTCCCCTTTTTGTTAGATCAAATATAATAAACAAGGCTCAAAGAGAAGAGATAGGGTTAAAAGCAATAATCAATAAGCAATAAGCAATAAGCAACATAATATTATTTCATAAAATTAAAATATCCAAAACATAAATCGTAAACAGTAAATTCAAAGCATAATCCCAAATAAAATCAAAGCATAGGTTCATAAAACATAAGAAATAAAGATGCAAACTGAATCCTAATATGCATAGCTATTATGAGATGACTTGAGAATCCTAAGCCTCGTCGTCGTCACCATCATCATCCACGGAATCATCATCATCCTTAGCTTGAGCGCGACGAAAATCCATCCATTGGCTATAAAAGGTGGAGAAGGACATGTCCATGGCCGATTGTTGATTCTCAAGGGATGTGAGTCGATTCTCATTTGCAAGGAGACGATCCTCTATGGATTGCAAGCGTGTATTGATAGCACCAAAACCTCTAGACAAGTTAGTGTCCAAAGTGTTGAACCGCTCGGTAAGAAAAGCCGTGAGAGCTTCATTGTTCGCAACTGGAGCTTGTGGTTGAGGTTCAACTTGAGATGAAGATGCTTCCCTATCAACACGTTCCCATTGCCCATTGTTTACATAGCGAAATCCGAACCTACAGAGAGAAGACTCACCAATTTTTGACTTGCGGGGTTCCGGAGAGTCATAGGTGCAATCAAGATTAAGCTTGCTAAAGATGTGACTTAAAACAGTCCCATAAGTGAAAGATTTTAGTGCATCGGTGTCACGGAGCTTAACATTATTGACTATCTCGGCAAACATGATCTTAACAAGATTAGGGCGCTCACCACGACGAAAACATTCAAGCCAAAAATAGTCCACTTGACGAATGTGAGAAAATTTACCTCCGGAGGGGCGAAGAAACCACGAGACTATCAAGTGGAGGAACTGTTGAGTGTGTAAAAGTTCTATTATTTACACCCTTTTTAACCCATATTTCTGCTGCATTCAAGCATCATTCCATTGCATTTAGGCTAGTTTACAGCAAAACATCACAAATATATTAAAGGCACGGATTCTACTAAAAGATGGCTTATTTTACAGGTTGCCGCCATAGTTGACGGAGAAGGCGGGCGCAGGGCAGAGAAGCAGAAGAGCTGAACTGGACAAGCAGACAAAGAGGACGAAGCTGCCATGGATCTGCCGTGACAGCATGGTGACAGCCGTTTGGCGGAGAGAAAAAGTAAAGTGGACCTCGATAGATAGAGAAAAATCTGCTCGTCTGTCGTGTGAAAACCAAATAATTTTCCAAGCCCCGGATCAAAAGATATGTCAAGCCAAAGCTCAAGGAGAGGAAATCCCTAAAAACAAGGATGGCGGCTGAAAAGTAGGATACTTGAAGATTAAGTCTTTATTAGAATCTTACTTTTAATTAAAGTTGTAATCCTTGTTACCTTAGATAACTTGAGCCCAAAGCTTATATAAGGGCATAGATTTTAACCTAGGAGACATCTTCCCCATAACCGATAACAAAAACCCCTCTGCCATTTACCCGCCGTCGACATGTTCTAAAAACCCCCTAGGGCCACGGGTTGTTTTGTAAAGTAGTTGCAAGGGTTGTTTTGTTTTAGGATTTTTCAAGTTCAATAAAATAAACTTCAAGTTCTCTTATTTTGGTTATTAATATCTTGCAAGAGCATCAGGAGAGCATTGTGAGGTTATCCATTTACTTAACATCGGGAGAGTTAAGTATACGAAAGAAATAAGAGCGAGTTCTCTAGTTTATAGTTGAACTATCTTGTGCCTAGGGATAGGGCAAGGTTAAGTGGCTAAGGAAGAATTCATACACATCGGTGTTCATCCTTCGATTCACGCCAGGAGGTATCATCAAGACGTGATCATCGACAGACTTGGACCTAGGGATAGGCCAAGGCAATTCTGGGATTCTTGCCAAACTTGAAGTACGGAGTTGGTGTGTTTGCTGCCGCGACAGCCAACGGACAGCCGCCGCGACAGGTGCTGTCGGTGACGGGCGCGACGACAGACTGGATTTCCTAAGCGTTACAATACCTACACTACTGAGCAATTCAATACCAGCCCATTCTCTCTATCTTGATATTCTAACTCTTTTATTTATGTTTTTCTTTATTATTCTCGTGACAATTCTCTCAATTATTTTCTTTAGTTCCGTGCAGCGAACTAAGGTGGAGCTATAGCCCAATCCCTGTGGAGACGATATCCGATACTTCGTATCACTTTACTACTTGCGTCGTGTACACTTGCACTACAATTGCAATAGACTCTTTTACACGCAACAAGTTTTTGGCGCCGTTGCCGGGGATTGGCTACATAACTACACCTTTCTTTTATTGCACTTTTCGTTTTTGTTTTTGTTTTTCTTTTAATTTTTCTTTTTGTATTTTTCTTTGGTGCTTTCAACTCTTGCTTTTCACGAGGTTTTCTTGTTTATGCGCAGATCTAAAAGAGGTGAAGATCCTGAATATCCATTAGATCCGGAAGTTGAACGTTCCTTCAATCTCAAGAAACAACTTCGCCACCTTTTAGACAGGAACGAGTACCTTGAGGAACAGCTAGAGAAGATGGCCCGTAATCCGCCCGCTGGTGATGGTATACCGCCTGTCGACGACCCGCCTGTAGCAGTCGGACGACGGTCCTGTCGTGACTACATGTTGAACGATCATGTAGAGTTGGAGACCACGCTGCCAGATATTGATGTTGATAACTTCGAGCTTAAACCTGTCATGTTTAGTATGATCAACAATGCCGGGCAGTTTAGTGGTGCTGTGACAGAAGATGCTAGGGAGCATCTCAAAACGTTCCAGGAGATCTGTGGTTCGTTTAGACTGCCAGGAGTTAATCCGGAGATACTGAGGCTTCGGTTATTTCCCCATTCATTGAGGGACAGAGCTAAAACTTGGTGGAATAAACTTACGTCGGGTTCAATTATGACTTGGGCAGATTTATCTCGTGAATTTTTATCTCGTTTTAATCCTTCGCATTTATCTGAGCGATTACGTAATGAAATTGCTACTTTTCAACAGGAAGATGACGAGCCGATGCACGAGGCCTGGGACAGATTTACTACTCTTCTTCGGAACTGCCCAATGCATGGATTCCCCGTCTGGAATCAGGTAACTAAGTTCTATAATGCTGCCAACTTACAAACTCGCATTCGAATTGATTCTGCAGCAAACGGATTATTATTGGATAAAGATCCAGACGAGGCATTGCAAGTTTTGAAAAATCTGGCCAAGAATGAGGAGCAGTTTCTGACTGCAAGAAGAGGGGGTAAACGGGTACTTGCTGTCAAGGACTATGAGGCCGACAGCACTATGAAATCACAGGTAGCATTCCTTACTAAAGCAATGAAAAGGTTATTGAATGATGATGAATTACAAGGATATGCTGTTGAGGAAGTATGTGGTATCTGTGAGGGAAATCATAGTCGGGATGAGTGCCCAATACAAATAGAAGAGGGAAAATATGTTGGAAATTACAAGCCGAATTACAATTCCAGCAACTATAATCCCAATTGGAGGAAGGATCCCAAGTTTTCCTGGAGTAATCCTAATAATGCCCTGAATCCGCAAGTACACAATCAGAATCAGGGAGGTCCTAGATTGCTGACGCGACAGCAACTGCCGCCGCAGCTGCAACAGCAGCCACCAGCTGCCACGAGTAGTATTTTGGAATAGACTCTGGCCACTTTTATGTCTCAGACCGGTACTTATATTGAGAATATGAATCAGTTTGTCAAGAAAACAGAGAATTTCGTGGATAAAACCGAGATGAGGATGACAAATCATGAAGCTACTCTGAAATCTCTGGAGACACAAATGGGTCAGGTTTCTCAACATATTAAGCCAAGGCAGAATGGAGGATTCCCTAACAATACTGAAAATGCTAGACCGCCCACACATGAGCAGTGTAAGGCAATTACTACTGGGAGTGGGAAGAAATTACCAGGGCCGGAAAAAGAAGCTAAAACGGATAAGGAACCTGTCTTGGATAAACCTGCCGAGGAAGCTGCCCCGACAGGTGATAAACAGACTGCTGCCGATGAGCCTGTCACGACAGCAGAAGCGACAGAGGAGAAAAAAGATGATTACCGTCCTCAGATTCGCATGCAGTGGGAAGGACGCATTACTGATTATCGTCCCCCACCACCTTTTCCCCAACGGATACAGCAAGCTAAGCAAGAATCTCAACTTAAAAAGATTTATGATATTTTTAAGTAGGTTCATATTAATATTCTGCTATTAGATGCCGTTAGGGAGATGCCCGGTTATGCTAAATTTCTCAAGGATGTTATGTCGAAAAAATCTAAACTTGGGGAGTTTGAAACGGTAAAGATGACAGAAGGTTGCATGAGTATTCTTCATCGGCAGCCACCCCAAAAAAGAAGGATCCGGGGAGCTTCATCATACCTTGTGTAATCGGAAATAAATTTGTGGGTAAGGCACTTTGTGATCTTGGTGCTAGTGTTAATTTAATGCCAAAGTCTGTTTTTCAGAAATTAGGTATTGGAAAGGCGCGGCCCACGATAGTAACTCTGCAGCTGGCAGACCGCTCTTACGTTCATCCAGAGGGAAAAATTGAAGATATTCTGGTAAGAGTGGATAAGTTTATTTTTCCTGCTGACTTTCTTGTTTTAGATTGTGAGGCAGACGAAAACGCACCAGTCATCCTTGGGCGACCCTTCTTAGCCACGGGAAGATCACTGATTGATGCGGAGAAAGGAGAACTCACCATGCGAGTGAACGATCAAAAGATTAAGTTGAATGTTCTCCAAGCAATGAAACATGCTGATGTGGACGAGGAATGCAAGGCTATCACTGATGTTACCCTTGATCAACCCTGCATCAGGTCGGGCTATCACGATATTAAATTTGGGCACTGCCGCGGCAGCCACCTACAGGACTGTCACGACAGCAACGACGACAGCACCGACGACAGCAACTCCTCTGAATCCGATACATCTGATACTGAAGGTCAGGAGGAGGTAAACTGGATAGGCAATCGTCCAGGTAAGTTATTCGAACCTTTAAATTATACTTCGGATAACCATTTAATCCAAAAGCCATCTATTGTTGAACCACCTGCCTTAGAACTGAAGCCCCTGCCAGGGCAGCTTAAATATGCTTTTCTTGGTTCAAATGATACGTTGCCCGTAATCATCTCTTCTAAGCTGCCACAGGAACAGGAACGGAAGCTAATCGACATGCTAAGGCAGCACAAGAAGGCGATTGGATGGACGATAGCAGACATTCAAGGCATTAGTCCGGCGTTATGCATGCACAAAATCCTTCTAGAGGAAGATCATAAGCCGACTATTGATGCCCAAAGGCGGCTAAACCATGCTATGAAGGAGGTGGTGCGTAAAGAGATAATCAAATGGTTAGATGCTGGTATTATTTACGCCATCTCCGACAGCAAATGGGTGAGCCCGGTGCAATGCGTTCCCAAGAAAGGAGGAATGACCGTGGTGACCAATGAGAACAATGAGTTAATCCCAACCAGGACTGTGACCGGTTGGAGGGTTTGTATGGACTATCAGAAGCTTAACAAAGCTACCCGAAAGGACCACTTTCCTTTACCCTTTATTGATCAAATGCTTGATAGATTAGCGGGTAAACCTTACTATTGTTTTCTTGATGGTTACTCAGGTTATAACCAAATTGCTATCGCACCAGAGGATCAAGAAAAGACGACTTTCACATGCCCCTACGGAACGTATGCTTTTAGGAGGATGCCGTTTGGATTGTGTAATGCACCCGCCACCTTCCAAAGGTGCATGATGGCTATATTCTCCGACATGGTAGAGGACTTCCTAGAGATTTTTATGGATGATTTTTCCGTCTTTGGAGACGATTTTGAGAGCTGCCTCGGCAATCTTCAAAAGGTACTTGAAAGATGTGAAAAAGCTAATCTTGTTTTGAATTGGGAAAAATGCCACTTTATGGTGGATGAAGGGATAGTCCTTGGCCATAAGATTAGCTGTCGTGGGATAGAAGTCGACAGGGCTAAAATAGAAGTGATTGAAAAGCTGCCGCCGCTGACCACAGTCAAGGGCATTAGAAGTTTTTTAGGGCATGCTGGTTTTTATCGAAGATTCATTGCAAATTTCTCAAAAATCACCAAGCCCCTATGCCATCTCTTGGAGCAGAACCGACCCTTTGACTTTAATGATGAATGTACTGAAGCATTCAAGGTTCTGAAAGATGTGAAAAAGCTAATCTTGTTTTGAATTGGGAAAAATGCCACTTTATGGTGGATGAAGGGATAGTCCTTGGCCATAAGATTAGCTGTCGTGGGATAGAAGTCGACAGGGCTAAAATAGAAGTGATTGAAAAGCTGCCGCCGCTGACCACAGTCAAGGGCATTAGAAGTTTTTTAGGGCATGCTGGTTTTTATCGAAGATTCATTGCAAATTTCTCAAAAATCACCAAGCCCCTATGCCATCTCTTGGAGCAGAACCGACCCTTTGACTTTAATGATGAATGTACTGAAGCATTCAAGGTTCTGAAAGAAAAACTAGTAACAGCCCCCATAGTACAGCCACCAGACTAGACACAGCCATTTGAGATTATGTGTGATGCTAGTGACTATGCTGTTGGGGCAGCACTTGGGCAGCGCAGAGACAAGCTGTTTCATGTCATATATTATGCCAGCAAGACATTGAATGACGCCCAAGTGAACTATACCACCACAGAAAAGGAGTTGTTAGCTGTGGTGTTCTCCATTGACAAGTTTCGTTCTTACATACTTGGGACGAAAGTAATAGTGCACACAGACCATTTTGCCCTGAAGTATTTGTTCGCAAAGAAGGATGCAAAGCCTCGATTGCTACGGTGGATCCTGCTATTGCAAGAATTCGACCTTGAAATCAAGGACAAAAAAGGGACAGAAAATCAGGTGGCAGACCAATTGTCAAGGTTGGAGAAGGGACAGAGTTTACCAATTGATGAGACACACATACTGGAGACCTTCCCAGATGAGCAGCTCTTTGCTGCCGTAATCGCTGCCGCGACAGCCATGGCGGCAGGTAAGTCTTCTGAACTCCCCTGGTATGCTGATTTCGTTAATTTTATAGTTAGCGGAATACTTCCTTCTGATCTTAATTATCAAGCCAGGAAGAGGTTCCAAAATGATGTTAAGCATTATTATTGGGACGAACCTCTTCTTTTCAAAATGTGCGCAGATCAGGTTATAAGGAGGTGTGTACCACAAGAAGAGCAAGAAGACATTCTCCATCACTGCCATGCTTCACAATATGGAGGTCACTTAGGAGGCAACAAAACTGCTGCCAAGGTGCTGCAGTCAGGGTTCTATTGGCCGACACTGTATAAGGATGCACAGGACTTCTACAAGAACTGTGACAAGTGCCAGCGGACAGGTAACATCTCACGGAGAAACGAGATGCCACTGCAGAATATTTTAGAAGTCGAAATCTTTGACGTTTGGGGGATCGATTTTATGGGACCTTTTCCATCTTCATGTGGAAATCTTTACATCCTCCTAGCAGTGGATTATGTCTCCAAGTGGGTAGAAGCAATAGCAACTCAAAAGAATGATGCCAAAACGGTCCAAAAGTTTTTACACAAAAACATTTTTTTCTAGATTTGGCATCCCTAAGGCGATTATCAGTGATGAAGGGAGACATTTTGATAATAGGGTAATTGCTGCCGCCTTGAAGAAATATGGTGTCAAGCACAGGATCGCGACAACATACCACCCGCAGACCAATGGACAAGCTGAGATATCTAATAGGGAAGTTAAGAACATTCTTGAGAAGATGGTTAAGCCAACTAGGAAAGATTGGTCTTTACTCCTTAACGATGCATTATGGGCATATAGGACAACTTTTAAGACTCCATTGGGCATGTCTCCATACCGACTGATTTATGGAAAAACCTGTCACTTGCCTGTCGAGATAGAGCACAAAGCATATTGGGCAATCAAGGCAGTGAACATGGACTTGGACAAGGCAGGTCAGAAAAGGCTGCTAGATTTGAACGAGATTGAAGAAATACGGACAATGGCCTACGACAATGCAAGGATCTACAAGGAGAAAACTAAAAAGTGGCATGACAGGAAGTTGCTGCCACGACAGTTCTGCCCAGGGCAGCTTGTGTTGTTGTTCAACTCTAGATTGAAACTCTTCCCAGGAAAGCTAAAGTCTAGATGGTCTGGCCCGTTCCAAGTGGTACAAGTTTTTCCCCATGGTGCCATCACAATCCGATCTTTAAAAGACGGGCACCAATTCAAAGTCAATGGACAGCGCCTCAAGCATTATCAGGGGACTGAAGCCCTAGGAATACAGGAAGTGGTTACTTTAGGAGATGCCCCACAAGGCATCCCTAATTTAACCTAAAATTTATTTTTATTTATTTATTTTTATTTATTTATTATTTATTAGGAAATAAGGTTTATTTTAATAATGTTTTGTTTTTATAATTTCTGTTTTTAGGAAATAAAGGAGTCAAGAAGAAAAGGAGAAGTGACCCAAGCCCACCATTCATCCATCAGCCCAACAGAGCCCATTTATTGGTGCTTGTCATTCCAGCTGCCGCCGCAGACATGGATAAGACAGGCTGTCAACAGACTGACACGGCAGACGCAGAAGCGTGTGGCAGACGCGTAACAGACGCATAAATGCGTGTCAGACGCGTCAGATACGCCAAATCCCAATAGTCGCCCCGTTATTCACGCCTGCCGTTACAGCATTAAATGGGCAGCAACTCGACCGCTATAAAACCCCGTTCTCATTTTCATTTTCCTCACTTCTGCCTATTCTTCCTTGCTTTCTCCTCTTGTTTTTATTTGTTTTCTTTACTTTCACAACCCTTGCAACTAACATGTCTTCTAGACAGACCCGCCGCAGTGCTGCTTCAACTTCTTCACCGGCAGCACCTACCCCTCAATCCTTTGCTACTAGAGATTTATGGGAAGAAAGAGGCTTCATTTACACTCCACGAGCAGTCAATATGGGCCTCAAGCCTTTCATCACAAGGACGATTAGAGCCCTCTTGTGGGAAACATTCGCGGAACAACCACCAGAGATGAATGAGACGCTAGTGAGAGAATTTTATGCTGCCATCAGCAGAAAAACAACGACAACAGTAAGTGTTAGAGGGACAGAAGTACCGTTCATAGCCGAGCACATCAACTTTTTATATGGCCTCTGCATAGGCCACAATGATGATGCACACCAGCCCTGATGTTGTTTTCTCCACCTTCCCTGCCCACTACTTCACTGTCCCCACCCCTGTCCACACACCTACACATGCTGCAACCCCACAAACACCATCTGCCGCCTCCATACCATCACCTGCCCCGATGGCAGCCGGCAGCACCCATGCTGAAACATCTGCTCGAGGAACAAAGCGACCAGTGCCCTCAGATGACCTTGCTGCCTTTGTTGCTGGGTTCTCTTCCTCCTCCGTCTGGGCAGACAGTGACGTTGAACCCTCTATTCAGAGGAACCTGTCGAAGGAATTTACACCGGTAAAGAGGCAGAAAAGAATGGCAGATAAGAAAACTCTGCCAAGGGCCAGCAGCAGCAGTGACAGCAGCGGCAGCAGCTCTGATATTCAGGTTGTACAGCAACCACCCCAGCCCGTCCCGCGAACCAGAACCCGCCGCCAGATCCGCCTCAGCAGCAGCAGTGAAGACAGTGATTAAAATTTAAGTTTCTTATCTTCTTATTGCTGCCTGCCATATATATTTTGTGATGTACTGCCTTCATATGTTTTCATTTTTATTTTGTCATTTGCATTGAGGGCAATGCAACCCTCGAGTTTGGGGGTGGCAACCCTCCATATTCATGGAGTACATCTTAATTAAATTTTTTGTCTTTTACTTAGTACTTTTCAAAACAAAATCTTGAAAATTTTGACTTAAAACTGTGAATTGAACTTGCCTGTCGTGACAGCTCTGTCGTGGCAGCATCTTTAGGATAGTTTAAGGAGAAGTTTAGAGCCTTTCTATAGTTCTGAAAACTTAAACACCATTGTGACTGTTATACTGCTTAGACTTCTTTTAGCCAAACTAGAATAGGAAGCTTAGCACTTGAATAGCCCCTAGAGGTGCCTAACACTGGCTCTAGGAAAGAAGTTTAGAAAAAGAGACTTAAAAATCCTAGAGGTGCCCGAAACTGGCTCTAGGAAGTTAACTAGAGGTGCCCGAAACTGGCTCTAGGAAGTTAACTAGAGGTGCCTAAAACTGGCTCTAGTAAAACTTTAGCTTGAAAAATAGAGAAATCGAGTCAAAACAAAAGAAGCATGAAAATGTGCCTTCAAAAAGATAAACTTTGGCATAAAAATTCAAGTTAAGAGTTGAATATTCTAGTGAAACTAAAAGAGTCTTAGCATATAACTGTTCACAAGCATGCACACACTGCACGAGAACTATAGTGAGAGTCCGGACAGATCCTAAATTATCCGACAGGTTGCTGCCGCCACAGGGAACGAACGACGGGTAAGGGAAAGTTCACTGTTTGAAAGCCAAAACAAAAATATTTCATTTTTCTTTTAGGTCTTAATTGCTTGAGGGCAAGCAAAAACTTGAGTTTGGGGGTGTGTTGAGTGTGTAAAAGTTCTATTATTTACACCCTTTTTAACCCATATTTCTGCTGCATTCAAGCATCATTCCATTGCATTTAGGCTAGTTTACAGCAAAACATCACAAATATATTAAAGGCACAGATTCTACTAAAAGATGGCTTATTTTATAGGTTGTCGCCATAGTTGACGGAGAAGGCGGGCGCAGGGCAGAGAAGCAGAAGAGCTGAACTGGACAAGCAGACAAAGAGGACGAAGCTACCATGGATCTGCCGTGACAGCATGGTGACAGCCGTTTGGCGGAGAGAAAAAGTAAAATGGACCTCGATAGATAGAGAAAAATCTACTCGTCTGTCGTGTGAAAACCAAATAATTTTCCAAGCCCTGGATCAAAAGATATGTCAAGCCAAAGCTCAAGGAGAGGAAATCCCTAAAAACAAGGATGGCGGCTGAAAAGTAGGATACTTGAAGATTAAGTCTTTATTAGAATCTTACTTTTAATTAAAGTTGTAATCCTTGTTACCTTAGATAACTTGAGCCCAAAGCTTATATAAGGGCATAGATTTTAACCTAGGAGACATCTTCCCCATAACCGACAACAAAAACCCCTCCGCCGTTTACCCACCGTCGACATGTTCTAAAAACCCCTAGGGCCACGGGTTGTTTTGTAAAGTAGTTGCAAGGGTTGTTTTGTTTTAGGATTTTTCAAGTTCAATAAAATAAACTTCAAGTTCTCTTATTTTGGTTATTAATATCTTGCAAGAGCATCGGGAGAGCATTGTGAGGTTATCCATTTACTTAGCATCGGGAGAGTTAAGTATACGAAAGAAATAAGAGCGAGTTCTCTAGTTTATAGTTGAACTATCTTGTGCCTAGGGATAGGGCAAGGTTAAGTGGCTAAGGAAGAATTCATACACATCGGTGTTCATCCTTCGATTCACGCCGGGAGGTATCATCAAGACGTGATCATCGACAGACTTGGACCTAGGGATAGGCCAAGGCAATTCTGAGATTCTTGCCAAACTTGAAGTACGGAGTTGGTGTGTTTGCTGCCACGACAGCCAACGGACAGCCGCCGCGACAGGTGCTGTCGGCGACGGGCGCGACGACAGACTGGATTTCCTAAGCGTTACAATACCTGCACTACTAAGCAATTCAATACCAGCCCATTCTCTCTATCTTGATATTCCAACTCTTTTATTTACGTTTTTCTTTATTATTCTCGTGACAATTCTCTCAATTATTTTCTTTACTTCCGTGCAGCGAACTAAGGTGGAGCTATAGCCCAATCCCTGTGGAGACGATATCCGATACTTCGTATCACTTTACTACTTGCGTCGTGTACACTTGCACTACAATTGCGATAGACTCTTTTACACGCAACAGGAACCTATCGTGAGCATCCAAGGTAAGTACCGAACCGGTGTGAGAACTAAAGTGACTCTCATTCTTGATTCCTTCGTTTTTAAGAGCAAAAGTAGTCTCCAAGAAAGGGATGTCAATGACAATCCTCTTTCCCAAGATAGAAGACTCAAGGCCAACCACTTTGGAGTTGTCTTCACTATTAATAAATTGAGCATTTGAGTAAAAGAGAAGAACCATGTGCTTGTAGCAAATATCCGGGATACTCAACAAAACAAGGAAATCCCATTCTCTTAAATGCGGGAGGTAACAAAAGAGAAAGCGCTCGGAGTCAAGAAACGAGAGGTCAACAACACGCTCACAACGAACTTCAAACTCCTTGACATAATTGAAACGATCCCTCATCTCTAGAGTTCGAAGACTTTTTTGAAACAGCTGGGTGAGATTAGGACGAATACTCGATTCACTTGTTTGACCGGTCTTACGCTTTTTGTTAACGTTCTCCGTAGATATCCTAAAAACATAAAGCAAGCAACTTAAAAACAAGTTTAAGTGTATGCATGAAATTTCTTAATTCAATCCAATGGTAAATCCCACTTAGGTTTAAAAACAAGTTTTTAAAAACAAAGAAACAAAACAAATTTTTTTAAGAGAAAAACAATTAAAAAAACAGTAAAGAAAATACAAATGAACCCAAGTATCAAAATACATAAACTATACAAAATTAAAATTTTCTAACCTAAGATTCGAATATAAATTTAAGGAAAAAGAAAAAAGATGAAAATATACCTTAAGTTGGGATTTTGGATGAATAGATGAAAATCCGTGCACAAGATTGTTGATGCTTGCTTAGACTTGTGTTTAAGAGAAAAAGCCCTCAAGATTTGGTGAAAAACAATGAGGTTTAGAAGGTTTTTATAGGAAAAACTCGTTTTAGGGTTTTTGGAGACTTTTAATTAAAGTTAAACTTTAACATTAAAGCCCCATTAAAGCAGTCTGCTAACCCGTTTCGGAATGTTGTCGACTGTTTCGAAACGCGGGCATGAAAGGTTGACTGACTTTTCAACACCAGCTGACCGTTTCGATACGGGTTTGACCGTATTGAATCCCCGTTGACTCGTATCGAAACTTGTTTCGATACACCCCTTGGCTGTAGCAAAACTTTTCGAAACCCTTGGAAGGCGTTTCGAAACACCCTTCTCTCAGATAGAAATTTAAAGCATCCGTATCGAAACAGGTGGACCCGTTTCGATACACATGGGCCTGGAAGTCCAGATGAGGCTCTAAAAGTGCAGAAAAATGAAATTTTCTAAGGCTTATCTTGCATGAATGACATGAATGAGCAGGAAAAACATATGCAAACATAAACATACTCCCCCTAGCTATAGGCATGGATGAAATTAGGAGTAAAAACACATAAACATAGCATTTCACAAGATCAAGCAATTTTAAGCACAAAAGAGGTTCTAAAAGGTCAAGATAGGCTAGTTAGACCTAACTCTCTCTTAAGGGACCAAAAACGCTCTTTGTCTAAAGGTTTTGTAAATATGCCCGCTAATTGATTTAAGGTGTCAACATACTCTATAACAACATCTTCTTTAAGGACATGATCTCGAATGAAATGATGCCTTATTTCTATGTGTTTGGTTCTAGAGTGTTGGATGGGATTTTTGGTCAAACATATGGCACTAGTGTTATCACACTTAAGGGGTATGGTTTCAACTTTAATACCATAATCTAAGAGTTGTTGCTTCATCCAAAGGACTTGAGCACAACAACTCCCTAAGGATATGTACTCGGCTTCGGTGGTAGATAAGGCTACACTATTTTGTTTCTTAGAGAACCAAGATATGAGCATACTACCTAGGAATTGACAAGTTCCTGAAGTACTCTTCCTATCGATTTTACATCCCCCATAATCCGCATCCGAATAAGCATGAAGGTTGAAGGTGGAGTCTCTAGGGTACCAAAGACCTAGACAAGGAGTATCTCTAAGGTACCTAAAGATTCTCTTAACGGCTATAAGGTGAGACTCTCTAGGACTAGCTTGAAACCTAGCACACAAGCAAACACTAAACAAGATATACGGTCTACTTGCGGTAAGGTAAAGCAATGATCCAATCATAAAACGGTAAAGCTTAGAGTCAACACACTTACCTCCTTCATCTTTGTCAAGCTTTGTAGATGAGCTCATAGGTGTGGCTTGAGGCTTTGCATTCTCCAAGCCAAACTTCTTGAACATATCCTTTATGTACTTTGCTTGATTGATGAAGGTGCCATCCTTCTTTTGCTTGATTTGGAGTCCCAAAAAGAATGAGAGCTCCCCCATCATGCTCATCTCGAATTCACCTTGCATTATCTTAGCAAACTCTTTGCAATGACATTCGTTAATAGAACCAAAAATAATATCATCAACATAAATTTGTACTACTAAGATGTCATTTTATACCTTTTTGTAAAAAGTGTAGTGTCCACCTTGCCTTTTTCAAAACCTTTTTCAATTAAAAAGCTTGAAAGTCTTTCATACCAAGCTCTAGGAGCTTGTTTTAAACCATAAAGAACTTTAGTGAGTTTGAAAACATGATTTGGAAATTTTGAGTCTTCAAAACCCGGTGGTTGTTCCATATACACTTCCTCATTTATAAAGCCATTTAAAAACGCGCTTTTAACATCCATTTGAAAAAGCTTGAAATCATGATAACATGCATATGCAAGTAACATCCTAATGTCTTCCATTCTAGCTACGGGTGCATAGGTTTCATCAAAATCTATTCCCTCTTCTTGAGTGTAACCTTGTGCTACTAGTCTAGCTTTATTTCTCACAATGTTACCACTCTCATCTAGTGTGTTCCTAAAGACTCATTTAGTTCCTATAGTAGATTGATTACTAGGCCTATCAACTAATGTCCAAACATTACTTCTCTCAAATTGATTTAACTCTTCTTGCATAGCCATAATCCAAAAATCATCTTTCAATGCTTCTTTTATATCCTTAGGCTCTATGCATGAGATAAATGCAACATGATTCATTAATCTAAGAGAATATCGAGTGGTTACCCCCTTGGACGGACCACCCAAGATTTCACCATCTTTGACATAGTTGAACTCCCTTGGGTAGCTCACTTTCTTTTCCTCAAGAGCCAAGTCCTTCAAGGCTTCAAGAGGTGGATCTTGTGTGTCCTCTTCTTTTGCTGGAATCCCATCCTCCTTTGAGGTTTGTTCTCCATCAAAGGCATTTATGATTCCTACATCATCATCATCACAAGAATCCTTCCTTGGAAGGAGGTTATCATCGAATACAACATGTATAGATTCTTCTACTACTAAAGTTCTCTTGTTAAATACACGATAGGCTTTATAAGTTAAAGAATATCCTATGGAAATAGCTTCATCACTTTTTGCATCAAATTTACCTAAGTTGTCTTTTCCATTATTCAAAACAAAGCACTTGCAACCAAATGGGTGAAAATAGCTAATGTTAGGCTTTTTAGATTTTAAAATCTCATAAGGTGTTTTCTTTAAAATTGGCCTAATCATTACTCGATTTACAATGTAGCAAACGGTGTTTGTGGCTTTCGCCCAAAAATATTTAGGTAAATTGTTTTCACAAAGCATGGTTCTAGCCATTTCTTGTAAAGTTCTATTTTTCCTCTCAACTACCCCATTTTGTTGGGGAGTTCGAGGAGCCGAAAAATTGTGACTAATACCATTTTCATTCAAAAATTCTTCAAACTCTAAATTTTGAAACTCGGTTCCATGATCACTTCTAATATGAGAAATTCTAAGTTCAAGATCATTTTGGGTTAGTTTTGAAAATGTGATGAATTTTTCTAAAGCCTCATCTTTAGTACTTAAAAATAGAACCCAAGTAAATCTAGAAAAATCGTCAACAAGAACAAATGCATAAGATTTACCACCCAAGCTCATAGTCCTAATTGGCCCAAATAAATCCATATGGATAAGTTGTAAACACCTACTTGTAGAAACATCATTAATGGATTTAAAGGAGGACTTGTGTTGTTTACCCTTAGAGCATGCATCACAAATTTTATCGTTTGAGAACTTAATCTTGGGTTAACCTCTAACTAGATCAAGGGAAACTAATTTTTCTAAAACACTAATGCTAGCATGTCCTAGTTTCCTATGCCACAACCATGCATCATTTTCATTTTGAGCTACCAAACATGCATGAGATGTATGTATGTAATCTAGATGCACCATGTATATGTTACCTATGTGATGACCTATGAGCATAATATTATTATATTTAATGTTAACAATTTTGCACCCATTTTTATCAAATAAAACATTAAATCCTTTATCACACAATTGACTTATGCTCAACAAGTTATGTTTAAGACCATCGACATATAAGACATTTTCAATAAGAATAGTAGAGTGACTACCTATGGAGCCAATACCTTTAATGTGGCATTTGGAGTTGTCACCAAATGTCACAACTCCTCCACTTTTTGGCTTTAGATCCATGAATCTACTCTTGTCTCCGGTCATATGCCTCGAGCATCCACTATCAAGGTACCATGAGTTTTGACTTTGTGCTTTGGCCTTGTAGCAATGCCCCCTACAAACAAAGATATTAAACTTTTGTTTTTGGTACCCAAATCATTTTGGGTCCACGAGTGTTAGCTCCCAATAACTTGGTTCCCTTAGGAATCCAAGATGACATAGCAACAATTTTATTAGATTTTATAAGTTCCTTAGGAACCCATACACTTCTAATCCTTTTAGTTCTACTATGTCTAGGAAAGCTACTTTGTTTGTAGTTATTAGTCTTTTTCCTAGGTTGGTTTGTTTTTGAAGATTCACCTATTTCATGCTTCACACTACCAACATTTTTAAAAGACTCTTTGAGCTTGTTAAGCTCATCTAACACCTTTTGGTGTTCACTATTACATTGAGAAAGAAGATTATTAAGGTCAATATTTTCATCTTGGAAGAATTTTAGTTCATCTTTCAACCCTAATATCTTTTTCTCAAATTTTAAATTAGCTTGAGAAAGTGAGTCATTTTTATCATTTAGTTCTAAAATAATTTTCTTATTCCTAATGACAGACTCCTTGTATTTCTCAACTAATTCATCATAGACCTCTTGCAACTCATCATATGCATCATTTAATTCATCATATGTAAAATCTAAAGATGACGAGTTAGAGGTTACCATAGAGGAATCTTTCTCAAGTGCCATGAGGCAAAGGTTGGCCACTTCTTGTTCATCATCCTCGGATGACTCCTCATCACTCCAAGTAGCAAGCTTGACTTTGAGCTTCTTCTTCTTCTTCTTCTTCTTCTCAAAGCCCTTCTTCTTGAGTTGAGGGCACTCCGAACGTATGTGGCCGAGTTCATTGCACTCGAAGCAAATGATTTGATCCCTTGCTTCTTCTTTGTTTTTACCTTTGAAGTCCATCTTTCTTTGAATTTTTCTTCCCCGGTTGGACCTCATGAAGCGTGAGAATCGTTTGGCTATCATGGCCAATTCTTCTAGCTCATCCTCCTCACTAGAAGAGTTCTCCTCAAGTAACGAAGCTTTGAGAGCTATTCCCATCTTCTTCTTCTTTTCCACCTCTAGTTTTTCTACTCTTTTCTCTTCCTTCTTCTTCTCTTCTTCCCTTTCTTGCTTCATAATCTCATGAGTAAGGAGAGAACCCACTAGCTCATCAAGTTTTAAAGTCTTCAAGTTTTTGGCTTCTATGATGGTGGTTCTCTTCCCATCCCAAGATTCGGGAAGTGAGTAGAGTAGCTTCCGGACAAGCTTGTCTTCCGGTATAGTCTCTCCAAACCCTTTAAGCCCATTGACTATGGTTGAGAAGCGATCAAACATCTTGGACACCGTCTCATCAGGCTCCATCTTGAAATTCTCATAACTAAGATTGAGAATTCCAATCTTAGTTTCCTTGACATCGTTGGTTCCCTCATAGGTGATCTCAAGAGTATCCCACACTTCTTTGGCACTCTTAATGGATGAGACTTTGGAGTAGATGTCCGGACCGAAAGAACAAAAGAGCATGTGAAGAGATTTGTCATTTATTTGGATCTTCTTCCTCTCTTCTTCACTCATCTCCATCTTCTTCTTCAAAACCATCTTCCTTTCACTATCTTGCTTCAGTGGAATGTAGGGGCCATCTTCAATGACATCCCAAACCAAGTAATCGTTGGACTTGATGAAGAGGCGCATCCGATTCTTCCAAAACGGATAGTTGTCATCATTGAAGAAATGTGGTTTTGTAGTGGATTGAGACTCATACATGCTCGAACCGGAGGTAGATGCCATCTCTTGATTTTTGGATGATCACACTCTTCCTAGGAACTCCTCTTGTGGTTGTTAATCCTCAAAGAGGTAGGCTCTGATACCAATTGTTGAGTGGATCAAATGATCGAAATAAATCAAGAGGAGAGTGAATTGGATTTTTAAAGTTCTTGGTGGTGGAATTTGCAAATAAAAATGGTAGACAAGGAATTTTAGAGTGGTTCAAGTTCCAATTGAACTCTACATCCACTACCTTAGCTTCACTAAGGATTTGCAACAATTCCACTAATTGTTCTTCCCCTTTTCTAGGCTAAGGAGGTAACCCTTACAATTTTCAGTCAAATTTTCTACTCAAAATTTGACCAAATCCTCACACAAATGAAATAAAGAAGTTGTTGGCTAAAACAAGTATCTCTCAATATACAATATAGCCCAATTACAAGCACTCAACCCAATTGAAATGATAAGAATGAAAAATACAATTGGGGTTACAAGAAATAATGGGATTTAGGCACAAATGCTTGGATTTGATGTTTGGATGTTTGCTTTAGGATCAAAAGTTGTTGCTGAAGCTTTTAGAGGTCCCTTTTATACCTTCTCATTGAATTCTAGTCGTTGTGGTTGTTGAATTCATCAATAGAGTCGTTGGGGGTGTTATCTTCCCTCCATAAATGTAGTCTGCAACCAACCGATTCGAAACGCCCGACCCTGTTTCGAAAAAGGCCAAAATAGAAAGAGCCGTTGGGGGTGTTATCTTCCCTCCATAAATGTAGTCTGCAACCAACCGTTTTGAAACACCCGACCTTGTTTCGAAATAGACCAAAATAGAAAGAGCCGTTGGGGTGCATTAAAGAGCCCGTATCGAAACAGTTAGACTTGTTTCGATACGCTAAGAGCCGTTTTGAAACCCGTTTTGAAACATTTTGCCACTGTCAAGGATCGTATCGAAACGGCTTGAGATCGTTTCGATACGCCTTAACGACTTCTTTAAAACCAGTTAAAAACATTCAACGGTCATATTTTTCAAATCAGTTTTAAAGCCGTTTCGAAACACTTGATGTCATTTCGATACGGTGTCTCAATGTTCTTAAGCCGTTTCAAAACTTGTTTCGAAACACGGGTTGGTAGTGTTGAAATCGTTTCGATACCCGTTCCGAAACATGGACTCACAGTTTCAAAACTGTTTCGAAACGCCTTAGGCCGTTTCGAAACGGTGACTCAAAAATCACTGTTTTGGCTTTAAGAACACTTAGAAAACATTTGATAAATTTAATTTTTAACTTAGGCATATTGTTTAAAACATATAGAGAGGTCTGAGGACTTAATAATTCATTTTCACATTTTCAATTTAGTCCTTAGGTTCTTTAGTTATATCAAAATTAAAATATCGGTTTCACAATAAGTATTTAAAAAATTGGGCCTCAAATAACAAGTATTGAAAAAAAATTGGACCTAATAACAAATATTAAAAAAATAAATTTTAAGAGTAGCCCTAAAAACAAATATTGAGAAAAAAATTGAGCATTCAATAACAAATTAAAAAAATAGCCACAAACAATATGTATTGAAAAAAAATAAACCCATAATACAAATATTAAAAAAAATTAAATTATCATTAAAATTTTAATTATGACACTAAGACTCGTCAATGTCTAGACTAAATAATTATTTTTAATTAAGGATGGTAAACTCGATTAATAAATATTCGAATTTTAAAATATATATATATATAATTAAAAGGCTTAATGGTTCGTTTGGCCCCTGAAGTATACACAAAATACCGAACGTCCCTTTAAAGTATTTTTTGGAATGTTTTACCCCCTGAACTAAAAATTGTGACCTCCGTTAGTCCCTATTTTGTAACACCCGTTTAAAAAAATAGGGCTAATTAGATCTTACCATGTAGCTCTTTTGACCAAAAAATTGATTGGCTTTAATAAAAAATGGGTTAATAACATGTTGAGTCACTCACGTTTTATATTTATTCAATCTAGCCACCTTCTTCCTCCCTCGTTTCAACCATAGCTCCCTCGAACAAACCGTTCTTAGATTCATCATCATCGTCATCAACAACATTCCTACCGACATCAATTCTATATGTGCCATCTAAAGCAAAACCGTTCTCGATTTCCCTACGATCCTCCATCATACGACCACCATTCCGACATCACCACCAACATTCGAATTCGAACTATTACCAGCAGTAGAAGATTTGGTGGCAAGCACTCTACGTCTTCCCGTTTTTGGAGGGGCAAGGGTAAGTTTAATAAAATACTTTGAATTGATATCGAAAAAGAGAAATATTGACATCATTGATGAATTTTGTACTCATCAGGCAGATATTGAATCATTGAAAGCTGCTATTTCATCTGCTGTTGACGTGATGCAGGCTATGAGATCCTCCATTTGTTATTTACTCTCAAAGGTGCTTTCCTTCCAAAGCCAGTTATTTCCCCTGTTTTTGAACATAAATGCCCGACTTTATAAGCAGAAAGAGCCTCAAATAACAAGTATTGAAAAAAAATTGGTCCTAATAATAGATATTAAAAAAATAAATTTTAAGAGTAGCCCTAATAACAAATATTGAGAAAAAAATAAGCCTCTAATAACAAATATTAAAAAATGAGCTACATACAACACGTATTGAAAAAAAATAAACCCCTAATACAAATATTAGAAAAAAACTAAATCATCATTAAATCTTAATTATGACACTAAGACTCATCAATGTTTAGACTAAATAATTATTTTTAATTAAGGATGGTAAACTCCATTAATAAATATTCGAATTTTAAAAACTATATATATAATTAAAAGGCTTAATGACCCGTTTGCTCCTGAAGTATACAAAAAATACCGAACTGCCCTCTAAAGTATTTTTTAGGATGTTTTACCCCCTGAATTAAAAATCGTGACCTCCGTTTGTCTGTGTTTTGTAACTCTCGTTTAAAAAAATTGGGCTAATTAAATCGTGCCATGTGGCTCTTTTGACGGCTTTAATAAAAATGGGTAAATAACATGTTGAGTCTCTCAAGTTTTATATATATTCAATCTAGCCACCTTCTTCCTCAGGGACGGAACTAGAAATTTATAAAGGGGGACCAAAATGAAATTTAAAAAAACTAAAAATTTATAAAGGGGACCAAAATGAAATTAAAAATTTTGAGGGGGGGAAACTAAAATTTTGCAAATTTTAAAGGGATTATAGAGGTAATTTTACCCCTTTTTTCTAAAAAAAATTATCTTATTCTTAATGAAAAAAATTGGGGGGACCAAACCCCCTATGTTTCGCCCCTGTTCTTCCTCCCTCGTTTCAACCATAGCTCCCTCGAACAAACCGTTCTCAGATTCATCATCATCATCGTCATCAACAACATTCCTACCAGCAACAATTCTATTTGTGCCCTCTGAAGCAAAACCGTTCTCGATTTCCCTAAAATCCTCCATCATACGACCACCATTCCGACATCACCACCAATATTCGAATTTGAACTATTACCAACAGTAGAAGGTTTGGAGGCAAGCACTCTGCGTCTTCCCGTTTTTGGAGGGACAAGGGTAAGTTTAATAAAATACATTGAATTGATATCGAAAAAGAAAAATATTGACATCATTGCTGGATTTTGTACTCATCAGGCATATATTGAACATTGAAAGCTGCTATTTCATCTGCTGTTGACGTGATGCAGGCTATGAGATCCTCCATTTGTTATTTACTCCCAAATGTGCTTTTCCTTCCAAAGCCAGTTATTTCTCCTGTTTCTGAACATAAATGTCTGATTTTATTAGTAAAAAAGAACAAGATTCAATGATATTGTCTTTATTTTCTGCTGAGTTATCTGATATTTAAATTTAAGATACCAACTGCTGGTATATTTTCTCAAAGAAATTTTTAATTTTGGTTCAAGTAGAAATTTTAAACGGGAAAAAGAGAGAAAAAACCAATAAAGCTTTGATGTACTATAATTCAAATGTCAAAAACACAGTTTGTATTTATAAAGAAAATTAATGTAGAAAAATAAAACGCACAAGTACGACTTCCTTTTTACTAGCGATATAAAAAACTTTTAGTCCCTAAACTTTGTAAAATTTTCAATTTAGTCTTTAAACATTTTTATCTACAATATCCTCTAAAATCATTTTGTCACTCTCAGACTATCATATCATTAAAATGAAAAAAAATTAAAGTTCATGGATTAGTATAGTCTAAAAAAGATTGGGGGTTGTCGCCTTACGCAGCGGTTAAGTACCATCCCCCTATTTTTTTCTCTTTTCTTTCTCTTTTTGTTTGCTTGTTTTCTTTCAATTTAGATCTAAATAAATTTCATTTATATTTTGATTTTTTCTTTTCACGTATATTGAACCGTTATGCTTTCATCTGCCATTGTAAGACGTCTTTCGTCTGCGTTTTAGCACGTTTTTTGTTTGTCTTTTGACAAATTTTTTACCCATCATGATGATAATTTGACATTACGTTTTACAATCATCACGGTGTTCCCCCTATCAGGGAAAGTTAGTGGTCTCCTATATTTTTTTAAATGATTCCAGTTAAATCCCGTTTTGTAGCAATTTGTTGATACATTTAGAATCATTCGCGATGCAATCAATAAGACTGGTTTACTCGATCGCTAGTCTTACATCAATGTAACGTCTAATTTGAATAAAGACATGAAGAATGTTGATAGTTGTTGAGGTTTTTTTATGGAAGATGAAGATTGTATTCAAGGGAAGATTTTTGGTTCTGTTTGTTCACATCCGTTGGGTTTTAATATTAGGGATGTGTTATCGTACATTGCCTTCAGTTTTTTTTAAAGAAAGATAACTTCTAATTTTGTAAAAGAAATGTTTAAGGACCAAATTGAAAAAAATAAGAAGTTCAAGGGTTAAAGGTTGGTTTATCCCTTTATAATATGCTGATATTATTCTCTGTTCTGTAAATTAATTGCCTATAAATTTAGATATAATATATAATTACTTACCAAATATATTAACCTATCATTAAATAGGCACACAAATATGTATTTATCCATTGAGGTTGTATTTAACATATTGATAGTGTACACATTTGATAAATTGAAAAATTAGGTCATTAATAATAAGTATTGAAATAAATTGAATTTTAAGAGTAGGTCTTTTATAATAAATATTAAAAAATATTGAGACAAAGTTGAGCATCTACTAACAATTATTGAAAACATTTGGCCCCAATAAAATATTGAATTTTTTTAAGATTAGGCCCCTAATACCATTTATTGAAAAGTAATAATTTTACGAGTATGTCCTTAATAACAAATATTTGGAAAAAAGAGCCTCTAAAGGCAAATATTAAAAAATATGAACCTCAAATAACAAGTATTAAAACATTTAGACCGCAAATAACAAGCATTGAAAAATTTAGACCCCTAATAACAAATATTGAAAAAATTGAATTTTAAAAGTATGTCCTAATAACAAATATCAGAAAAAATGAGCATCTAATAACAAGTATTTAAAAAAATGGGCATCAAATAACAAGTATTGAAAAAAATTGGACCTAATGACAAATATTAAAAAAATCGAGCCTCTAATAACAAATATTAAAAAAATGAGCTACAGACAACACATATTAAAAAAACCCATAATACAAATATTAGAAAAAAAACTAAGTTATCATTAAAATCTTAATTATGACACTAAGACTCATCAATGTCTAGACTAAATATTTTTTTTTTAAATTAAGGATGGTAAACTTCATTAATAAATATATGAATTTTAAAAACTATATATATAATTAAAAGGCTTAATGGCCCGTTTGGCCCCTAAAGTATACATAAAATATCGAACTGCCCACTAAAGTATTTTTTGGGATGTTTTGCCACCTGAACTAAAAATCACGACCTCCGTTAGTCCCTGTTTTGTAACGTCGGCTTAAAAAAATCGGGCCAATTAGATCGTGCCATGTGGCTCTTTTGACCAAAAAATTGATTGGCTTTAATAGAAATGAGTAAATAACATGTTGAGTCTCTCAAGTTTTATATTTATTCAATCTAGCCATCTTCTTCCTCCCTCGTTTCAACCATAGCTCCCTTGAACAAACCGCTCTCAAATTCATCATCATCATCGTCATCAACAACATTCCTACCAACAACAATTCTATATGTGCCCTCTGAAGCAAAACCGTTCTCGATTTCCCTACAATCCTCCATCATATGACTACCATTCCGACATCACCACCAACATTCGAATTCGAACTATTACCAGCAGTAGAAGACCTGGAGGCAAGCACTCTGCGTCTTCCCGTTTCTGGAGGGGCGAGGGTAAATTTTATAAAACACTTTGGATTGATATCGGAAAAGAGAAGTATTGACATTATTGCTGGGTTTTGTACTTATCAGGAAGATATTGAATCATTGAAAGCTGCTATTTCTTCTGCTGTTAACGTGAAACACAATATGGGTTCCTCCATTTGTTATGTACTCTCAAATGTGCTTTTCCTTCCAAAGCCAGTTATTTCTCATGTTTCTGAACATAAATGCCAGACTTTATAAGCAGAAAGAACAAAAATCAATGATGTTTTCTTTACTAACCGTTGGGTTATCTGATTTTTAAATTTAAGATGCCAACTGCTGGTATATTTTTTAAGAAAATTTTAATTTTGGTTCAAGTAGAAGTTTTATTTATATTTATTTTACTTTAAGGTGTCGAGACAAGTGTTTCTCGAAATTTAAGCTTAGATGATGCATGTAATTTTAAAAAGAAAATTTTTTCTTACCCTTTTTCACGTCCAACGCTATGGTCCACATCGACCACTTGGATTTTGTTTCATGATGCTCCAATGTGTGACAGATGGTTGACTCTGATATTAGCTTGCAGTTTTCTTGCTAATATATCTTGATTTCATTTTGGAAGCTTAATTATATTTAAATATTATACATGCTTTAGGTGGAAGGAATAAACAATTTGGTTTTTGAGCTTGCTGCAATAGCTACACTAGAGAAAAACATGCTTGATCGCAGGGAAATCAAGAACAGTTTTGCTTTAGAGGGCACAGATAGAAATGTTGTTGGTAAGAATGTTGTTGATGACGATGATGATGAATCTAAGAACGGTTTGTTCGAGGGAGCTATGGTTGAAATGATGGAGGAAGAAGATGGCTAGATTGAATAAATATAAAATTTGAGAGACTCAACATGTTATTTACCGATTTTATTAAAGTCAGACAATTTTTTTGGGTCAAAAGAGCCACATGGTACGATCTAATTGACCCACATTTTTTCAAACGGACGTTAAAAAACAAGGACTAATAGAGGTCACGTTTTTTAGTTTAGGGGGCAAAACGTCTCGAAAAAATACTATAGGAGTAGTTCGGTATTTTGTGTATACTTTAGCGGTCAAACGGACCATTAAACCTAATTAAAAATATAAATAGTGAGTTAGGGTGGGCTGTGGGCCCTGGAAGGCGTGTCTCATACCTATCCTCAGAGTCGGCCTTGGCCTCTCTCTATATATATAATTTTACAGTAACAATACACATGATGTAATTTTTTATTCATTTGGAGTAAAAATTTTATTTATAAAGATACCATATAAAGTTAATTAAGTAGTTTTATCCAAAAGTGAAAAAAAATCAACGTAATCCTTATACTTCGTAAACGTATTTTTTAGATCTTTCGTTTTTTTAAATGAAGAGCCGATATTTTATTCAGAAACAAAAACAAACAATAAAACAATGACAGTAACAACAAAAATACATGAAAACGAGAAGAGAGAAACCCTATCATAAACACAACATAAGTAAAAAAGAGCATCAAAATAGCGGAACGCTGAACATTAAACAAAGAGAACACAAAACAACATGACAAAAAACAATGGACAACAAAACAGGGGGGCACAATACAAAAAAGCACATAGAGAAATAACACATCCACCTCGAAACAGGAGGAAGGAGACATGGGCAGAACTCGGAGTAAAATTTTGAAGGGGCCAATTTAAACTTTAAAAAATTTGGAGGATTAAACGAAATTTTTTTAAAAAAAGTGTTTAACTAAAATTTTTAATAATTTTAAAAGATTTAACAAAAAAATTTAAAATTTTGAGAGAGAATTTAATTTAAAATACTCAATATTTTAAAGCTTAATATGAATTTTTAAAAATTTTGAGGGGCTAGATTAAAATTTTTAAGGAAAAAAATTTAAATTTTTCAAAATTTTGACAGAACTGTAGCCTCTATCGTTCCCTTAAAACATCCGCCCCTCGAAGGAGATCCGATAAAAAGGATCTAGGGAACACCAAAACCAGCAACCATTCATCGAACTGTATGTATGATTCAATTGTAGCGAAAGCATAGTTGAAGGGTCCACCTAAACATTGATAGGCGTTTTTTTCCTGAAGAAAAGAAGCTAACTTGATAAGTACTGGAAATGAAATACAAACACATCATATATTATTAGGCCGAGCAAACTTGACCTGAAATCCGAACCGATTTACTTGACTCGAGACTCGATATAGACCCGTATACTACGGTCTAATATTGACTTGAACACGAATCAAAATCGACTCGAAATTTACTAAACCAAAAATCAATTTGAACAGAAAGTAATTAGAACCGAAATCAACCCGAACCGAAAACAACACGAACCGAAAGTAATCCGAATTAAAAATAACCCGAATTTAATTTGTCCAAATCCGATCCAAACCGAACATCAACTTGATTTTGACTAGATAGTTGAGCCGAAATGAACGAATAAGTTATTTTTATTTATTTTTTAGTAGTATGATAAATAATAAATATGTATATTTTATTCTTTTTTTATTATATTACTGATTAGCAATCAATTTCAGTAAAAGTTTAATGGTTTAATATATCTTTTCTCCTTTAAAAGAAAATTTTCATGTCCGATTTGATAATTTTTTATTTAAAATATATTTGATATGCGGGATTGTAAAATAAAGTTACTTATTTCATGCCAACTTTTATATATATATATATATATTACTTTTAATTGTTTATTTGGTTTAGTCTTTTATTTAATTTATGGTATTAATTAAATATCCAAGTAAAAAATTTAAATATTTAATTAAATCTCAAACAATTAAAACATACCTAAATTGATTTTAATCCATAAATAAATAAATATGGTAAAATTATATTTTATTAAATAATTTCCAAATAGTTTAATTCTAATTTAGGAAAATCAAATTTTTTCGTCTTAGAAATTTTGTAAAACTTTATTTAAAAAAATAGAAAACAATCGATTGAAACTTGATAATGAACAAAATAAGAAATTCAAGTTTTAAACTTTAACAAGCCTCATAGGTTGAGCTTGTGTCATATTATCATCTCTAAATGATGGTTTAATTTGAAACATTGAACGACCAAGAGTTAAAATTGAGCCTAAATGATAAGATTGACAAAAATATATATTTTTACGTGAATATAACAATAATTCTATGTGTACTCAATTGAATACATATCCAACTCAACTCGAATTGACCAGGGCCGTCTCGGAAATTTTTGAGGCCCTGAGCGAAAACTAGAAAATAGACTCGTATATAACGAAAGCATATCTTATTATTTTGAACAATCAAATTAATGTGTGTGTGTGTGTGTGTGTGTGTGTGCGCGTGTGTGCGTGTGTGCGTGTGTGTGCGATGGGGGGAATGGATGGCTGAGATTAACTCCTTACTTTTTTTTTCCCAATTGATAATCTTCACATATTCTACTGTTAATCTCATCCATCCGTTTCACCCATCCAACGATAAAAAAAAACGTGTAAAACTTAGAGAGTTTTACACTGTGTAAGTTGATCATATATATATATTGCTTTAGGTGCCTAAAGTTTATTTCGTTATCATTTTGAGGCAACGATCATTATTTTTTTTATAAAAAAAATAAAACTTTAGACACCTAAAATAAAAAAAGGCATTATTTGAGCACTTGTTTTTAATTTTTTGAATAGAAAGATAACTTCTAATTTTGTAAAAAAAATGTTTAAGGACCAAATCAAAAAAAAAAAAAAAAACAACTTCAATGGTTAAAGGTTGGTTTATCCCTTTATAATATGCTGATATTATTCTCTATTCTATAAATTAATTGCCTATAATTTTAGATATAATATATAATTACTTACCAAATATATTAACATATCATTAAATAGGCATATAAATATGTATTTATCCATTGAGGTTGTATTTAACATATTGATAGTGTACACATTTGACCGTCTCTCTTATTGCCCGTTTTGAGATTTTGGAGGTCCGGGGTAAATAAAAAAATTAAGTCTCCAATAATAAGTATTGAAAAAAATTGAATTCTAAGAGTAGGTCTTTAATAATAAATATTAAAAAATATTGAGAAAAAGTTGAGCCTCTACTAACAATTATTAAAAAAAATTAACCCCCAATAAAATATTGAAGAAATGAATTTTAAGAGTAGACCCCTAATAACATTGATTGAAAAATAATAATTTTATGAATATGTCTTTAATAACAAATATTTCGAAAAAAAATGAGCATCTAATGACAAGTATTGAAAAATTTGAACCTCAAATAACAAGTATTAAAAATTTACACCACAAATAACAAGTATTGAACAATTTAGACCCCTGATAGCAAATATTGAAAAAATTAAATTTTAAGAGTATGTCCTAATAACAAATATCAGGAAAACATGAGCCTCTAATAACAAGTATTTAAAAAATTAGGCCTCAAATAACAAGTATTGAAAAAAAATAGACTATAATAACAAATATTAAAAAAATAAAATTTTAAAGTAGCCATAATAACAAATATTGAGAAAAAAATTGAGTCTCTAATAATAAATATTAAAAAATATCTACAAACAACAAGTATTGAAAATAAAATAAACCCCTAATACAAATATTAAAAAAATAAATTATCATTAAAATCTTAATTATGACACTAATACTCATCAATGTCTAGACTAAATATTTTTTTTAATTAAGGATGGTAAACTCCATTAATAAATATTTGTTGTGAATAAAATAATGAAGAGCAACGAACAAGTATAAAAGAACAAAGAGATGAGAGAAAGAAGAAGATTCGTATTATTCTCAAATATAAAATTGTGTGTACAATGCCTTCAGTAAATCATCTATTTATATGCATAAGAAGTACATAATACATTAATCTCTAATTAATGTAGATAATATTTCTAATGATAAAGTAAGTTAAATCTCCTCGATAAAGTTCTTATCAGGATAGACATCCACATAGATAAATATTCATAACACTCCCCCTTGGATGTCTATGAAGATAATGCGCCTCGTTAAAACCTTACTAAGATAAAAACCCAGTGAGAAAAAAATTTCTTTAGTGAAGGAAAAAGAGTACACACATCTTTGATACACATAACATGTTGCCTCATTAAAAATCTTACCAGGAAAACCCTTTGGGACAAAACCTTGGTTAAGGGAAAAAGAGTGCAACACGTATTTACTCCCCCTCATGAAAACACCACAAAAGATCTTTGAATATTTATAATTCAATCTTGAATACTTTTTTTTCTAAAGATCGCGAGGGATGAAACTTTAGAGTAATATTTTCCATGATGTATCCGCCTTTCATTATCTCTACACAAGATAGCATTTGTATCATATCTTGTGAAAGTAAATCACATATCTTCTATATATGTTGGGTCAATGGTCTTAGCCAAACACATTTTTGACTTTCCTCGTGCATAACAATTATTTCTACAAGATTTGAGAAGGTATCGACGAATGTTTGAAGATCTAAAGGTAATAGATCATTGTATATCCATGGATATTTCTTGACCAACTAATATGTGTTGCTTCAAGACCAAGAAAAGATATAGTTATCTTTATTCACATCTAATAATCTTACAATTATTGGGGTACTCAATGTATATGCTTTATTCATATTGAATCTCATTAAGATTCTTTCAGCGTGTGTCCATTTATAGGCAAAAACACATATTTAAATGCTCGATCTTTAGGTTGAAACAAAACCTTATCTTAAGATTCATTTTCTTAAATTCTTTCCTTAAATAACCAAATGCTTTAAAAGCTCTTATGAGTTCGAATAATATTTAAATTATCGTAATGAATCTTGATCCAAACTCCTTTTATAAAAAAGCATAAGAAAACATGATTATTCTTATAATATTTCCTCAATTAGTACTCGCTAAGGCAATTATACCAAATGCGCCAAAATATTCAATTAGACATGTCTAAATAAATTTCTTCAGAAATTTCCAAATGCTTCTACCATTTTAAATCCGCCAAGGATAACTTTCTTTCTTAACTTCTATAGAAGTTCGTGTAAAATTGTTTGTAAAATCGTTGTCGACAACTGTTCAATTTTCTGGTTCCATTCTCGTAGTGACATAACTCATCGAGATCTCTTCAAGATTTCAATCTTTATTTCAGGTACCTGAAACTCTTCTAGAGTTTTATTATTAGTTATGTCTTGGGTTTCTTCAGGAGCACCCACCTCCAGTATATAACCATCTCATATTAGTTTCCATTTACGAGAATTTTAATCATTGGAACCAATTTCAACTATCATGCTTCAGGCACGATTTACATCCATTCGTTCTAAAATGTAATTTAAACTTAGAGCATTTTCAGCTGGTATATAAGACTTGATTACTCTCATTAGGTCAGTAAATGTGTCTGGCAGTTGACATACAATAACTTGAATTATCTTATGAACTTTTATTTCATATTCGAGGATCTAGATAATGATAATTCATTTTCCTTCTTTATCTAGCTGATTATTCTCTCCCCCTGATGTTGAGAAAAATCATCTCATAAATGTTTCTCCAATTAATTTTTAAGAGTTTAAACATAAAAGGAGACTCGTACACAATATATATTCTCAACCTTTTTTATTTACCCATTTTGTGCGTTGTGGTGGAGCAATTCATATCTCACATTCAAAAATTATAAAATGGGAAATGTATGACTTCTAACCAAAAATCCAATTATAACGGGGAGTTTATTATAACTCGTTGGCTTGATGCGTATAAGTGTTGCTATATGGAAGCACCATATAAATAAAAACTCTTTTTTTTCTCATAGTTTAGCTATTAAAGAGGAGACATCCATTTGAAATTTTGCTAAACTGTATTTTTCATAATCAATAGGCTTTGTAACAACTGGTATAGCCTAAAATATAAACCCACTAGCTTTTGCAAGACGAGTAGTCTAATTGCATAATCTGAATCCTTTTAGAATCAATGTCACAAACTTCTGGTTGTAAGTTGATAAAACAATGTAGATGCATCTACTAAAATCATATAAAATTTTCTACATTTGTGGATATATATGCCCATATTTCATTCAGATATGCAAGACATGCAGTCTCAACTTCAATACAAGAACTTCAAGTTCTAGTTTTTTTGGCAAGTGGGATCAACTAAATCCTTTGAGAACAAACAACACAAGAACTTCAAGTTCTTTTAGTAAGTGGAATTTAATCAATTCCTTTAAGCAACACAAGAACTTCATGTTCTTTAATAAGCGAAATTTAATTAATTCCTTTGAGAATAAGCACCACGAGAACTCCAGGTTCTTTTAATACATGTGCATGTAAATCTCAATAATTTATGTATCATTATTGATCAGGACGACCTAATTGATCATTCCAACTATATACATGTGTGTATATATATTTCTGAATTTGGTAAACTTCCGATTTACCATAACATGTGATTCAATCTCACTTGTACATGTGTGGTACAAATTTTAAAATTCAAGTTTCTTTAAAACTTGATAATACACTGTCCATAAAAAAATTGTTCCTTTGAATAGGAATATATTTAGCTCTTTCGAAGCTTTCAATGGAAATTATTCTTTTGGTAGCAATATATAACTCTTCTAGAGCTTTCAACTGACTTTTTGGCTACCGAACTTATATCCACATTGACTTATTTCAAATGTCAATTGATAACATATGTTATCTATAATTCCCAAAGGGATATTTTGCGAACTCATATTGCTCTCTTAAAATTTCTACTTCTAGTGGTGATGATATTATTATCATTAGCGGTAATTATTGCAATATACACAATTTTGCACTTTTTGTTATGTGCTTTCTCTCAAGAATTTATTGCTATTCTAGAGCATCAATATTTTCAGTACTTTGAGATATAGTACTCACATTATTCTCTTGCATTAAAATGAGAAAATATATCTTATGCTTATGTTGAGCATAAATCGTCACCATATATTGTATTTGACAAGTAATTATGTTAAACAAAATAAATAAATATCATAATATATAAATATAAATATAAAACGTAAATAATTAATGTGTGTAAAGTAAATAAACATAAGGCAAAATAAATAAAAAGATAAATAATTCTCTTCAAAGTTATGAGAATAATTAGAAGATGATTTATTTCCTTCGAGGGTTATAAGAAAATCAACAACGTTCAAATGAGTTGGACCAACCATGTCCAAATAAAGTTGGAGCAATATCATATTCGTCATTTTTCGCAAACAAAATTTACTTCTATTTTCTTCACTTTATCATTAAATGATTGTTGATTTTTCAACATATGACAAGTACGAGACCAATAGTTTATAACATAACATTGGTAATGAAAAAGATTTTACTTCATTAGAATGATCTTTATCACTCTTGTCATCCTTATAACCTCACTACTAGTGGGTAGAAGTATCTTTAAAATGACCATATTTTCCATGTCTATATTCATGGTTTGAATCACAACTACAACTTCTAATGTAGCTTTTATTCTTTCCATAATATAATCACACATTCACTTCAGGGAATGGAGTAGAGCTAGTAGGCCTTTGAAACCTTTTCATATATCCTTATCACAGAGAACAAACATTTAATCATCGTACGCGACATTGCTAAACCAGTCCACAAGGTCCTTTAAAAACCTCCTTTGAGACCAATAGCCTCGCAGAACTGGATGTCCAGCCAATATACTTGGATTATATCGAAGTTATGTTACCAATTAAAGAGTAATTTACCATGTTTGCATTCTCTTTAAGGAATGAAACAGATCCAATAATTACATGGAATAAACATCATGCTTGCGTTCACTTCAAGGAAAGCCTCCCACAAATTTTTTTGGATCAAGATGATTTTTTTCGTAACTTGAACTTGGGAGAAGTCTATAGTCGATTTTTTGACAAGGAAGAATGATTACTTTTGAGCAAATATAGACTTTATAACAATCTTCTTGTAGATTCAAAATCATCATGATTTATCGCACTTTAAAATTGTATTTTAAAGGATAAAAATAAAAATAGAGTTTACCAATATTGATTTTCGTCTCAAAGACAATGGGGACGTAGCAAATGAACCAATGTAATTGCAGATCCTTGTATGGTGTCATAACGGTTCTTGCTATTGGTGTTGTTTGCTTTCATACTTACCATGATGCACTCTTTTTCCTCCAATGTGGGTTAGGGAAATTTTTTAAGGAGGCATATGATAGGTTGTATGATTTTTGATCTTGAATAAATCATACTTTTATTGATAAAAAAATGAACCAATGCATCTTCTCATAATCTTTTTTATGCCATGCCTCTTTTCAACTCATTTAAAGACATGTAAAACTCAAAGCAAAGTTAAAAATATCAACTCTTATCAATAGAATAAAACAAACATAATAATATATTCATAAAATAATCCATATACATCGATAAAAAAATTTCAGATAAAATAATTATAGATAAACCAATCAATCAAAGATCGAAGAACAAATCATTGTTTCTTTTTTTAATTCTAAAATATTATATATGTTAGAACCTTATATAACTTTCCAAACATGATATATGTGTGAAACTAAAATTGATTTTGATATAACACTTAGACTTATGGACTAATTTGCAAAACAATAAATTTTTAAGTACTTTTGAAAGTCTCACTTTTTAACAAGTCTTTTTGAACCAAACTATATTTCAAGAAAAAACTCTCTTAAAATTTCAAAACCTACCAAGTCTTTTTATGTATTTTCAATCCCAACTTAAACAAAACGCCCAGGCGTATCGATACCCTTAGGTGTATTGATACCGTTTTTCAGCATGGAATTTTAATAGACCATAGCGTACCGATACGGTATTACCTCGTATCGATACCGTATTCATCTGACAAGACTTTAAACTATACCATATCGATACGCATTGTAACCATATCGATACGATTTGCTTATCTTTGTAAAATCTTTGCATTTAATTTTCGACCGTTGGCTTGTCAGTTAGTTGGTATCCCAAATTTTAAATGACCGTTACACCGTACCGATACGCTTTTAATCAAAACCAAAGTTGGGATTGTAGTGAGCAAAAACCGTATCGATACACCCCTTAAAACCATATCGATACGACCTCTAAGCGTATTGACATACATAGTTTTTCAGTCACAACGACTCTTTCTTGTTTGAGACAGGTACCGATACGCCCCCGAGCCGTACCGATACGGTAGGTAGCTAAACAGCATTTATTGCGGGAAATTGCATCCCAACGGCTCTATTGATGATCCTAACTACCCAAACGGCTAGAATTCAATACAAGGGTATAAAAACAAGTCTCAAATGCACCAACAACAACTATTGAACCTACAAGCAACATCAAAGCACTCAAATCCAAACTTTGTAACTTTATAGTCAAATTCTTGTACCCAACTCTTGTGTCTTCATTGTAATCTTTTATTGTGAGTTTGGGGAGTGTGAAATTGTAATTGGGTAAACAATTATCCTTTGAGAGGAATTTTTAGAGTTTACCAAATACTTCTCTTTGTAAAAGTGAGTGGATTAAGCTTTGGGTAGAATGCTTAATCAAGTTGTAAGGTTTCCTCCACATCCAAGAAAAGGGGAAGAATTCAAGTAGTGAATTGGTTGAAAATCCTTAGTGGGAGCTAAGGTAGTGGATGTAGAGTTCGTTTGGAGAACTTGAACCACTCTAATTGCCTTGTGTTACAATTTTATTTTTCCAAATTTTCACCCTCCAAATTTTTATCGCCAATTCACCTCGCTCTTGGCCATTTGCAATTGTGTGATAAACTCAACAATTGGTATCAGAGATATACTCATTGGAACGATTACAACTCTCTTGAGTTGATTCTAGGATAGTTTGATCAACAACTAGTCAAGCAATGGCATCCACCTCTACTTCCAACCTCTACGAGTCTCAATCTACCACCAAGCCACCATTCTTCAATGAGGATAACTACCCATATTGGAAGAATATGATAAGGCTCTTCATCAAGTCTATCGACTACATGGTGTGGGATGTTTTTGAAGAAGGTTCATACATACCAATGAAGAGAGACGGTGAAGGAAGATGTTGAGTTGTGTGAGGCTCGATTCGTTCAACCGATATGGCTCACCAATTGGTGGAGAGGTGGATTTTTGAGTGGAAGGGTTGAGGAAGCTAAAATGAAACGTGATACAAAGATTTATAGTGGTTCAACCTTCTAACCAAGGTCTACATCCACTACCTTAGCTCCCCACTAAGGATTTCCAGTCAATCCACTATTGATTCATCCCCTTTTCTAGGCTTAGGAGGTAACCCTTATACACAATCAAGCTTTCTACCCAAAGCCTTGATTGAAACCCTCTCTTACAAAGAGATACAAGAAGCAAACTTAAAACCCTCTAATAGGTGTTTGTTCGCACAATTAAGCACTCACCCAAAACCTGAAACACTTGAGCAAATTTGACAATTTTGGCTCACTAGTGTTTGTCTATACAATAAATGACAATTTAAGCTCTAAGAAAATCTTTGATCATTTGATGTTTGACAATATGAGCATTAACCATATCTTGATGCTTGGAGGTCCCTTTTATACTCCTTGATGAGTTTATAGCCATTACTAGTCGTTGGGGATGATTTGGTGCCGTTGAGGACTTTATTTCCCTTCATTAATGCTGTTCTGCAGCCTTCCGTATCGATACGCTTGGACCCGTATCGGTACGACCTTCATCAAAAACTAGCCGTTAGGCTCTTGCCAGCTTGGGCGTATCGATACGCTTGAGGGCGTATCGGTACGGGTTCACTTTTAAATGACTGTTGGGAAAGTAGCCGTTGGGGTGGTTGAAAGGGGATCATTACGCTTACCAGGCGTATCGAAACGATCCCGATCCGTATCGAAACGACCAAGCCTGTTTCGATACGGGTTTTGGCAGTGACCAAACTGGGGCAAAAAGGTATCGGTATGGGTACAACCGTATCGATACGGGTAGCTTGAAAAGTCAAGTTTGGGTCTTTAAAATTAGTGAAAACATTTCCAAAAACCTTTTAAAATACCTCAAACATAATTTCAAGTTGTTTGGACTTAAAACCAAGTTTTAAATTCTTTTCAAATTAGTCCAAAACATTTTTCAATTATTATATCAAAACATTAGTTCTACAATCTCCCCCTTTTTGATATAATAAAACTCACTTGAAAAATTGTTTGGGATTCTCCCCCTTTAACTTTAAAAATGGGAATAAGAGATTAATGATATGAAATCAAATAAAGCTCCCCCTTATTCATTTGAAAATTCAAATTTTTAAACCATTTCTCCCCCTTTTTGTTATATCAAAAAGAATTTAAAACATTAAGTTCAAAATAACAATAGAGGTAAAATCTAACAAAAATACACATTTGGTTTTAAAAATGGCTCCCCCTTACTCAAAGCATCAATAAAATGTTAGTCCAACATTTGATCATCTAGTTGAATAAAAATAAAAACAAGATAAATAAATGCAAAAACAACTAGATTTTTACCAACACTTGAATTCAAAGGGAGGATGTGAAGCCTTCCTTCTTCAAGTGTTCTTTCTTGTGTGCATGGAGCTCCCCCTCAATGTTTGACTTGTTGAACATCTCCATCACACCTAGCAAAAGACAATCAAGTAATTTTTGGTATCCAAATTGCTTTGGATCTATGAACGTTAGTAGCACATAGTTTAGTCCCCTTTGGAATCCATTTTTCAATGTCATCCTTTTTAATTGAAGTGGTTAGTCCTTTTGGGACCCAAACACTTCTAAAACATTTTCCTTTTACAAATCTAGGGGCACTCGATTGTCTAACATAAAAGTTTGATTTTCCAAAATTGTTTTTCATTTCAAGCTCTTTGGAAATCAAATCCTTTTCTTCTTGAACTTTTTGAAGCAAATTTTGTAAATCAAAACATTTCAATTCAAACTCTTCGAGTTTTGCTACAAGTTCAAGTTTGGTTTTAGAAATCAAATCATTTTGAATTTTCAACTTTGAAATCAATTTATTGTTTTTCAAAATGTGATTTTTAAACTCTAAAACCAAATCATCATAGGCATCTTGTAATTCATCAAAAGAATAAGAACATGAAGTAGATGAATTAGAAGTTACCCTTGAATCTTCTTCGATGGCCATAAGGCAAAGGTTGGCTTGTTCATCGTCGGTGGAGTCCTCATCACTCCAAGTAGCCACATGTGCCTTCTTCTTATGGCTTGAATTGCTTGCCCTCTCCTTTCTCTTGGGTTCTCGTTCAAGCTCTCTCAAGGCTTTCTTCATGAACGAGGCACACTTCTTGAAGAGATGAACTATCTCTTCATCTTCATCCTCCTCTTCACTTGAGTAAACATGAGGATAACTACCCATATTGGAAGAATATGATAAGGCTCTTCATCAAGTCTATCGACTACATGGTGTGGGATGTTTTTGAAGAAGGTTCATACATACCAATGAAGAGAGACGGTGAAGGAAGATGTTGAGTTGTGTGAGGCTCGATTCGTTCAACCGATATGGCTCACCAATTGGTGGAGAGGTGGATTTTTGAGTGGAAGGGTTGAGGAAGCTAAAATGAAACGTGACACAAAGATTTATAGTGGTTCAACCTTCTAACCAAGGTCTACATCCACTACCTTAGCTCCCCACTAAGGATTTCCAGTCAATCCACTATTGATTCATCCCCTTTTCTAGGCTTAGGAGGTAACCCTTATACACAATCAAGCTTTCTACCCAAAGCCTTGATTGAAACCCTCTCTTACAAAGAGATACAAGAAGCAAACTTAAAACCCTCTAATAGGTGTTTGTTTGCACAATTAAGCACTCACCCAAAACCTAAAACACTTGAGCAAATTTGACAATTTTGGCTCACTAGTGTTTGTCTATACAATAAATGACAATTTAAGCTCTAAGACAATCTTTGATCATTTGATGTTTGACAATATGAGCATTAACCATATCTTGATGCTTGGAGGTCCCTTTTATACTCCTTGATGAGTTTATTGTCGTTACTAGTCGTTGGGGATGATTTGGAGCCGTTGAGGACTTTATTTCCCTTCATTAATGTTGTTCTGCAGCCTTCCGTATCGATATGCTTAGACTCGTATCGGTACGACCTTCATCAGAAACTAGCCGTTGGGCTCTTGCCAGCCTGGGCGTATCGGTACGGGTTCACTTTTAAATGACCGTTGGGAAAGTAGCCGTTGGGGTGGTTGAAAGGGGATTGGTACGCTTACTAGGCGTATCGAAACGATCCCGATCCGTATCGAAATGGCCAAGCCTGTTTCGATACGGGTTTTGGTAGTGACCAAACTGGGGCAAAAAGGTATTGGTACGGGTACAACCGTATCGATACTGGTAGCTTGAAAAGTCAAGTTTGGCTCTTTAAAATTAGTGAAAACATTGCCAAGAACCTTTTAAAATACCTCAAACATAATTTCAAGTTGTTTGAACATAAAACCAAGTTTTAAATTCTTTTAAAATTAGTCCAAAAAATTTTCAATTATTATATCAAAACATTAGTTCTACAGAAGACTTGTCCTAAAGGTCAAAGCTGAAATGACCGAAGATGATCGACGAAGGATGCAAGTAAATGATAAAGCTCTACATGTCATATTTTGTGTGCTTGGTCCGGATATCTACTCCAAGGTGTCTTCGATCGAGAATGCCAAGGAAGTTTGGGACACCCTCGAGACAACATATGAGGAAACTAGCGACGTCAAGAAAACAAAAATTAGGCTAGTCAATCTAAGCTACAAAAATTTCAAAATGGATCCCGATGAAAGTGTTTCCAAGATGTTTGATCGATTCTCGGTCATCGTTAATGGATTGAAGGGTTTCGGTGAGATCATCCCCGAAGACAAGCTAGTGAGGAAGTTGTTGTACTCTCTTCCGGAATCATGGGATAGCAAGAGAACGACCATTATTGAAGCTTGAGATTTGAAGACTCTCAAGCTAGATGCTCTTGTTGGATCTCTACTCACCCATGAGATCATGAAGAAGGGAAGAGAAGAATAAAAGAAAATGGAGGATAAGAAGGTTGAGAAGAAAGATGTTGAGAAGAAGAAGATTGGAATCGCTCTTAAAGCTTCATATCATGAAAGCGATTCTAGTGAAGATGAAGATGAGGAGATGGCCATGTTAGCCAAACGATTCACTCGCTTCATGAAGTCCAACCGTGGAAGGAAGTTCAATAGAAAAGAGGACTTCAAGAGCAAGAGAAAAGAAGAGGAGAAGGACCAAATCATTTTCTATGAGTGCAAAAAATCTGGCCACATCCGTTCCGAGTGCCCTCAAATGAAGAGGAAGAGCTTTGGGAAGAAGAACAAGCTCAAAGCTCAAGTAGCAACTTGGAGTGACGAGGAGTCATCCGAGGAGGAGGAGGAAGTGGCTAACCTTTGTCTCATGGCCATTGATGATGAACCAAAGGTAAACCTAAACTCATCTAATTTTGATTTTACCTATGATGAACTTCAAGACGCATATGATGAATTGCAAGAGGTTTACAATGAGTTAGTTGAAAAATATAAGGAGTCATTTTGAGAAACAAGAAAAATATTTTTGATTTAAAAATTCAAAATGAGTCTCTTTAAAAAACTAACTCGGAATTGGAAATGAATGTTTTATACTTAATAAATCTTTCAAATAATCTTAAGAAGAAAAAATCTTGATCTTGAAAAACTTCTTTTCAATTTTCAAGATTATCACACAAAGGAAGTGGATAATCTTAAAACTTCTATTACTATTGGGAGAAACAATTTTGAGAAAGGAAATTCTTCTAAAACCCAATATGTAAAAAGAAAACATTTTCATCCTAAACAAAGAAATTTTACTAAGCAATCTAAAAGTCAAAGAATTAGGAGTGTTTGGGTTCCTAAGGAACTCATTGTTTCTAATAACATGAATGCTATTGGTTCTTGGACTCCTAAGGGAACCAAAGTTTTGAGGGCTAACACTCATGGACCCAAAATAATTTGGGTACCAAAAACCAAAGCCTAATTTCTTTGTTTGTATGGGGAGCATTGCTACAAGGCCAAAGCTTCATGTCAAAACTCATGGTACCTTGATAGTGGATGCTCAAGACACATGACATGTGACAAGAGTAGATTCTTGGAACTAAAGCCAAAGAGTGGTGGAGTGGTAACTTTCAGTGACAACTCCAAAGGCCACATTGAAGGAATAGGCTCCATTGGTAATCACTCTTCTATTTTCATTGAAAATGTCTTATATGTCAACGGTCTTAAACATAAATTGTTGAGCATTAGTCAATTGTGTGATAAAGGTTTTAATGTTTTATTTGATAAAAATGGTTGCAAAATTGTGAACATTAAAACAAATCAATTGATGCTCATAGGCCATAGAATAGACAACATTTACATGGTACATTTAGATGACATTCATACATCTCATGCATGTTTAGCTGCACATGATGAACATGACTCATGGCTTTGGCATAGAAAATTAGGACATGCTAGAATGAGTGTTTTAGAAAAATTGATTTCCCTTGATCTAGTTAGAGGTTTACCCAAACTTAAATTCTCTAATGATAAAATATGTGATGCATGCTCTAAGGGTAAACAACATAGAACCTCATTTAAATCCATTAATGATATATCTACTAGTAGATGTTTACAATTAATTCATATTGATCTTTTTGGGCCTATTAGGACTATGAGCTTGGGTGGTAAACCATATGCTTTTGTACTTGTTGATGACTATTCTAGGTTTACTTGGGTTCTATTCTTAAGTACAAAAGATGAGGCTTTAGAAAAATTCGTCACATTTTCTAAAATAACTCAAAATGATCTTGAACATAAAATTTCTCACATTAGAAGTGATCATGGAACCGAGTTTCAAAATCTAGGTTTTGAAGAGTATTTAAAAGAAAATAGGATTAGCCATAATTTTTCTGCACCTCACACTCCTCAACAAAATGGGGTAGTTGAGAGGAAAAATTGAACCTTAGAAGAAATGACTAGAACCATGCTTTGTGAAAATAATTTACCTAAATATTTTTGGGCGGAAGCCACAAATACCGCTTGCTACATTATAAATCGTGTAACGATTAGGCCAATTTTGAAGAAAACACCATATGAGATTTGAAAATCTAAAAAGCCTAACATTAGCTATTTTCATCCATTTGGTTGCAAGTGCTTTATTTTAAATAATGGAAAAGACAACTTAGGTAAATTTGATGCTAAAAGTGATGAAGCTATTTTCTTAGGGTATTCTTTAAACTCTAAAGTCTATCGTGTATTTAATAAAAGAACTTTAGTAGTAGAAAAGTCTATACATGTTGTTTTCGATGATAACCTCCTTCCGAGGAAGGACTCTTGTGATGATAATGATGTAGGGATCCTTGATGCCATTGATGGAGGACAAATGTCAAAGGTGGATGAGATTCCAACTAAAGAATAAGATGCACAAGATCCACCTCTTGAAGTCTTGAAGAACTTGGCTCTTGAGGAAAAAAATGTATCTTACCCAATGGAGTTCAACTATGTCAAAGGTGACGAAATCTTGGGTGATCCATCCAAGGGGGTAACTACTAGATCCTCTCTCAAATTAATGAATCATGTTGCATTTCTTTCATTCATTCAGCCTAAAAATATCAAAGAAGCATTAAGAGATGATTTTTGGATTTTGGCCATGCAAGAGAAATTAAATCAATTTGAGAGAAGTAAAGTTTAGATATTAGTTGAAAGGCCTAGTAATCAATCTACTATAGGAACTAAATGGTTCTTTAGGAAAAAACTAGATGAGAGTGGTAACATAGTGAGAAACAAGGCTAGGCTTGTTGCTCAAGGTTACACTCAAGAAGAGGGAATTGATTTTGATGAAACATATGCACCCTTAGCTAGGACGGAAGCTATTGGGATGCTTCTAGCATTTTCATGTTACCATGATTTCAAGCTTTTTCAAATGGATATGAAAAGTGCTTTTCTAAACGGTTTTATAAATGAAGAAGGGTATGTTGAACAACCACCGAGTTTTGAGGACTCAAAATTTCCAAATCATGTGTTTAAACTAACTAAAGCCCTTTATGGTTTAAAACAAGCTCCTAGAGCTTGGTATGAAAGACTTTCAAACTTTTTAATTGAAAAGGGTTTTGAAAAAGGTAAGGTGGACACTATACTTTTCATAAAAAGATATAGTAATGACATCTTAGTAGTACAAATTTATGTTGATGATATCATTTTTGGTTCTACTAATGAATGTTATTGCAAATAATTTTCTAAGCTAATGCAAGGTGAGTTCGAGATGAGCATGATGAGGGAGCTCTCTTTCTTTTTGGGACTCCAAATCAAACAAAGGAAGGATGTCACCTTCATAAATCAAGCTAAGTACGTGAACGATATGCTCAAGAAGTTCGGCTTGGAGAATGTAAAGCCTCAAGCCACACCTATGAGCTCTTCCATAAAGCTTGACAAAGATGAAGGAGGTAAGTGTGTTGATTCTAAGCTTTATAGATCCATGATAGGTTCTTTGCTTTACCTTATCACAAGTAGATTGGATATCATGTTTAGTGTTTGATTGTGTGCTAGGTTTCAAGCTAATCATAGAGAATCACACTTAGTTGCCATTAAGAGAATTTTTAGATACCTTAGAGACACACCTAACTTAGGCTTTTGGTATCTTAAGGATTCTTCCTTTAGCCTTCATGCTTATTCGGATGCGGATTATGGGGGATGTAAAATAGACAAGAAAAGTACCTCCGGGACATGCCAATTCTTAGGTAGTGTGCTCGTATCTTGGTTCTCTAAGAAACAAAATAGCGTAGCCTTATCTACCACCGAAGCGAAGTACATATCCTTAGGGAGTTGTTGTGCCCAAGTCCTTTAGATGAAGCAACAACTCTTAGATTATGGTGTTGAAGTAGAAACCATACCCTGTAGGTGTGACAACACTAGTGCCATTTGTCTCACTAAGAATCTCATCCAACACTCTAGAACCAAACACATAGAAATTAGCCATCATTTCATTAGAGGCCATGTGTTGAAAAATGATGTTGTTCTAGAATATGTTGATACCTCGAACCAATTAGCGGATATATTCACAAAACTCTTAGATAAAGAGCGTTTTTGGACCCTTAGGAGAGAGTTAGGTTTAACTAGCCTTTCTTGACCCTTTTAGGTCCCAAATGATCAAAATTTGCTTGAAATTGATTGATATCCATGCTTATGTTAATTTGCCTCCTTTTGCTTCTATGCATGTTGCTAGGGGGAGTATGCGTTAATTATAGCCATTAAAACTTATTCATATGTCATACACATGCATTTAGGAACGTTTAAAGTTGGATTTTTGAACTCAAATCTGTCAAAAATGCCTCATCTGGTAAAGGCGTATCGATGTTGCTGAAGGCCTATCGATACGGGTTCATCAAAGGGAAATGATCAAAGTTAAAAAGGTATCGATACGATCCCGCATATCGATACGGGTAAGTCAAGGGAAGTGATACAGGTCAAACTATACCGATACGGTCTCGCGTATCGATACGGTATTGACATTGTATTAAAAATCAGGGCAAACGTGTATCGATACGCTCTAAAAGCGTACCGATACGGTCTCGAGGGAGAGTTAAAATAGGGTTGTTTTAACATAATTCTTCAAAAATTAAAAACCCCCTTTCCCTCTACAAACCATAACCGCACTTCACTATAAAACCCCCCTCAATCCTTCAAATTTTTCCATCTATCTTAAAAATTAGTTGAGGGTTTTGATCTCCACATCAAAGCTAAGCTTTGTCAACAATCTAGTGCATTCACATCAACACATTCATCCATTCTAACAAATCAAGGTATAAACTATTTCTCTTCTATTTTTCTATTTTCGTTTGATTTTAGTAAATTGTTTCAACTTAGTTTTTTTACAAGACACATATATATATAACACGGGTTTCATGTAACCCCCTCGTCCCGGTCTGGCCGGATGACCGGTCCGAGTGAGCTACACGGGGAAAACCGAGTGAAAACTCCCTAAGGAACTCTCCCTCGGTTAGCAACCCTATATTTTTTTTTCATTTTAATCTTGTCTAGATGAAAATTACATCCTAAGTGATCATACAGCGGAACGGTATTTACAAAGCAGTCAAACGAACCCAAACTAACATTTAAAAACCCATTTTTAAAGTTAAACTGCAGGCGGTATCGATACCCTTAGGGGGGGTATCGATACCCCTTGACTAGGTCAACAGGGTTTGGTCAACCTGAGGAGACAGTATCGATACCTCCCTCAAAGGTATCGATACCCTTTCCAAGAGTTGACTTCCCACGGTCAAAGATAAGACAACGGTATCGATACCCTCGAGGCCGGTATCGATACCGAAATCGACAGTGGCACCAGTGGCCAAAAAGGTATCGATACTCTCCTTCGAGTATCGATACACGAAGCCTGAAACCAAGGGCAGTATCGATACCGGACCAACGGTATCGATACCCCAGCCACGAATCTGCAGGTTTGAGCTGATTTAGAGCACAAGGAGGCCCCTAAATCCCTCTAACACTTCACCCAACACACTAACATCAATCCCTAAGGCAACCCAACCATAATACATGCTTCCACAAGAACCAAGGGCATTAAACAACACAAAGAGGCACACATACAATCAAGCAACTTTAGCAATCTAACACCATCTAAGCATCCATACATGACATCAAAAGGGGCAATTTAACATATAGGTCATACATAAAACCCAATGGCCTTAAAAGGTACATGATAAGCATGAAAAGGTTTGCACTATAACAAGGCAACCTAAACGTCTATAGACATGCCACCATACACACCAACAATCATCAAGGTATTACATGCATACAATCCATAAATAATTCAAACATCAACATTAGGCATCAACAACAATAAGCCAACACAAAGGAGTCTAGATACAAGCTCCTAAAACACGTAGCATTTCCCATTGCTAGACTACTACATTATTTAATTAAACCATACTTGAGCAATTACCACACGCTTGGACGCCCCTTTTCTTGCTCCTTGCTAACTCCAAGCTAAAGATCTGCATTGTCGGAAAAAGGAGAGCGTAAGCATAAAGCTTAGTGAGCGGAGCTCTAAAACATAACTACGACAATGCAGGGTTCAAAGCTTTCTTTTAAAATAAAGGTCAACACATACAAATCATCCTACAACCTAAACCTTCTACTAACATACAAGTTCAACCAAAGGTCATCAACATAAGCATTTATCATAGCATTACACCTCATAGTATGCATAAAGGTATGATCTTAGATTAAGGCAAAACCATAGGAGGAAAGATATAGTGAGATACACATGAACAACACATGGTATGCACAAGCATAACCAAACACACACGGTGGGACTACACATCACCGTTTCGACTAGTAGTTTTCCAAAGGGACTACACATCAGAGTACTCTTCTACTAGTCACTACCGGTGGGACTACACATCACCGGAGTCTTATACCACTTGCTACCGGCGGGACTACACATCACCGGAGCAACGACAACCATCACGTGAGGTTCGACACCAACCATACAACACAAGATACAATCACTACCATTCGACATGTACTCACTATATCATGCTCAAACAAGTCAAGATGTAACAAAATCCACAATAGCATCACTTACAACTTGGTATCTTACCCATCGCAAATGGTCTTACTCACCATTTTCGTGCACAACATGCACCAACTTATCACACCTTACAAGGCATATCTACATCACCATTGTTATCATCATACATGATTAACGAATACGATATTAGACAACATGCTTTTTCCCAAAGTATTGGAAATTCATACATAACTAAATATCATTTCAAGCAATGAAAACAAATGGTAAAAGGAGAAATTAAAGAGGCAATTTCACCACAACTTACTCTTGAGTTTAATTCACTTTCAAGCCAAATCTAAATTCTTTCAAAACCATCCTTGAACCAAAACCTTACTTGAAAACATTTTCACCTCCACATGCTAGAACCAACCTTTGAAATCAAATTAAAACATTGACCACTCACCTCATTTCCTTAAGCAAAACAAGCTAAGCCGAAACAAGCCTCCTCACTTCCGGATTCGATCCCAAAGCTTCTCCATCGTCTTCACTTGCTTCTAACCAACCAAAACACAACCGATAGCCAAAATCAATGCTAATATTCAATAATCTCCCAACCTTTGAATTCAAACCAATTTCACTCTAATTTTCCAATCAAGATAACTCCCCAAATAACCCAAATTCGTACTCCAACAATCCTAGGCTGAAACACCCAATTCCATACACCCAATTGACTTCCAAAACATCCCAAATCACTCTCATACCATAGGTAGATCAACAGCCCATCAATTTCAACACAAAACCCACCAAAAACTCAAGTTTTCATACTCTAAAATCTACCTCAAGAGCATGCTACGAAATTTTACCCAAATTCGACCAAATTAAAGTATATGGTATATTTTATCATGCTTAAACAAACCCCCAACATAATTTAACAAAACAAATTAAAAAGCCCCATCAAAAACCCCAAATTTCATATAAACCCTAATTTTCAAAACCCAATATTCTTGAAATCCAAGACCATGGTTAGATAGAGGTTGAAGAGGAGAGTTAGAAAACATAATTACCTTTGCAAAACACCTTGAATCGAAGTAGAAATCAAATGGAATAGTAACCAAACTTTTGGGAGAGTTTGAAAGAGGAGATGGTGCTTTTGACGTGAAAAAGGAGATGGGAAAGAGGGAAGACAATTTTTTTGTTAAAGTGGTCTAGCTTTTTAAAAGCTTTTGGTAAAATTGCAACATTAGTCCCTCCCCTCTTTCTAAAGCTCAATTAAGTCATTATTTTAAGTTGAATTGATTTAATTTAAATTTTATTGACTCGAATTAAAACCCGGTTAACTCCTAGGCCCAAAACACGGGTGTTACATTTCAAATTTTTTACCAAAATTTTTCAAAATCAAAATTTTTTATTCGAATATATTTTCGCATCGTATATTTTTGTAATCCGTTTTTAAAATTTTCTTTAACCAATCTTTTCTATTATATGTGTATATATTTTTAACATTAAAATTGTCTTTTAAAAATACCTTGAATTATTAGAATTTATTGGTTTGAATGAGATGTTAATTTCATACATATTTGAATCGTTTTGATGTTTCTTCAGGGTTATGACACCGAAAAAGAGAGCTAGACGTCACCTTGCCACTTCCGATCCTATGGATGATGAAGAGGGTAACCCTAAACCAAATCTTCCTTATATTCTCCAATGTAGTTTTCCTAACCCTTTGGATATGTCACGTTATAAGCTCTTTCAAGGTTTCGCTCTTAGGGAAGAACGTGTTGTGTCTCTTCCATTTTTAAACTCTGATCGTTTTAAATTTCAATACCTCCCTTTGATTCGAAAATAGAAATTTATTAACTTTTTAAACCTTCCTCCCATCGTCTATAGGAACTTGGTCATTATATTCTTTTCTAATGCTATATGTATTCATGATGAAGATAGAGAACGTGTTATTGCAATCGAGTCATATGTAGTGGGCAAAACCTTTCAAATTGATCAAGATGTTCTTTGCAAGGCATTTGGTTTTGAAAACGTAGGGATTGATGATGAAAAGTCCTTAGGTCAAGGTCCTTTAGGTTCCGTAAAAGTCTTAAATGCTCATGACTGAATTCTTCATCTTATCATTACTTGGTTTTTGCGTCCATCGGGAGGGAAATTTTCCACAATCCGCCAAGTAGATGATTTTTAGCTTAGGTGCTTTAGGGAGGGTCAACGTCCTAACCTTTGTCAAATTATGTTTGCTGACCTTGTATATCTTGTTCAACACCGTCACACAGACTAAGTAAAATCCTTTTACTACTGTACGGCGTTTAGTTCCCTATTCCATTCCCTTGAGATTGATTGTTCACATGATTTTCCTGTACCCCTTGGCCAACCTATCAATGAACGTTCCCTCTCTCGTTCTCATTTCTCCTATGTTAACAATGAATGGGTTCGTGTCCCTCATGCTTCTCAACAAGATGATCCGGTTGATGCTCCACATGCTCCTTCAAGCTCTCAACGTGCTCCGAATGCTTCTTGTTCCATGGATAATCTAATGACATTCCTCAATGAGAAGTTCACAAACATAGAAGTCGAGTTTGCAGCCATTGACACTCGATTCACATCCTTGGAAGATCGAGTCAAGGGTACTGACACTCGATTCACATCCTTGGAAGATCGAGTCAAGGGTTTTGACACTCGCTTCACATCGTTGGAGGATCAAGTGAAAGCCATCGCTCTTCAACAAAATTCCATGGATGTCTCTCTCACCGCTTTCCATGGTGCTTGGCTTAACCAATCTAGGAGGAATCAACCTACTCAAGACGACGAGGATGAAGAGGACGAAGATGATGATGATGGGAACGAGTAGTTTTTGTATATCATCTCATGTCATTTAGTTTCTTTAGTTTTGCACCTATGTTGAGTACTCTATGCTTTTTATTTATGTTTTTAGGATCTAAGTTTGGATTTATAACTTGGAACTATTATGTTGCTTTTAATTTGAAGTTTGCTTTGAATTCAATCATATTATTGTTGCTATTATCCTTGTGCTTATGTTTGATCTAACAAAAAGGGGGAGAAGGATTATAGAGCCATTTTTTGAAAACTTAAAATTGATTTTGAAAATTCATCTTAAATTAAGGGGGGTAAGCTTTTCAAAAGTTTCGAAACTTAAAAATTTATATGTGGTTTTGTTATATCAAAAAGGGGGAGATTGTGAAACTAAAATTGATTTTGATATAACACTTAGACTTACGGACTAATTTGCAAAACAATAAATTTTTAGGTACTTTTCAAAGTCTCACTTTTTGACAAGTCTTTTTGAACCAAACTATATTTAAGACAAAACTCTCTTAAAAGTTCAAAATCTACTAAGTCTTTTTATGTATTTTCAAGCCCAACTTCAACAAAACGCCCAGGCGTATCGATACCATTTATCAGCACTGGAATTTGAATAGACCATAGCATACCGATACGGTATTACCCCGTATTGATACCATATTCATCTGGGCAAGACTTTAAACTATACCGTACCAATACACATTGTAACCATATCGATGCGATTTGCTTATCTTTGCAAAATCTTTGCACTTAATTTTCGACCGTTGGCTTGTCAGTTAGTTGGTATCCCAAAATTTAAATGACCGTTACACCGTACAGATACGCTAAGTATGCGTACTGATACGCTTTTTATCAAAACCAAAGATGGGATTCCAGTGAGCAAACATTGTATTGATACGCCCTTCCGTATCGATACGCACCTTAAAATCGTACTGATACGCCCTCTAAGCGTATCGATACACGTAGTTTTTCAATCACAATGGCTCTTTCTTGTTTGAGACATGTACCGATACGCCCCCGAGCCGTACCGATACGGTAGGTAGCTGAGCAGCATTTATTGCGGCATATTGCATCCCAACGGCTCTATTGATGATCCCAACTACCCAAACGGCTAGAATTCAATACAAGGGTATAAAAACAAGTCTCAAATGCACCGGCAACAACTATTGAACCTACAAGCAACATCAAAGCACTCAAATCCAAACTTTGTACCTTTAGAGTCAAATTCTTATACCCAACTCTTGTGTCTTTATTGTAATCTTTTATTGTGAGTTTGGGGAGTGCGAAATTGTAATCGGGTAAACAATTATCCTTTGAGAGGAATTTTTAGAGTTTACCAAATACTTCTCTTTGTAAAAGTGAGTGGATTAAGCTTTGGGTAGAAAGCTTAATTAAGTTGTAAGGTTTCCTCCTCATCCAAGAAAAGGGGAAGAATTCAAGTAGTGAATTGGTTGAAAATTCATAGTGGGAGCTAAGGTAGTGGATGTAGAGTTCGTTTGGAGAACTTGAACCACTCTAATTGCCTTGTGTAACATTTTTATTTTTCCAAATTTTCACCCTCCAAATATTTATCGCCAGTTCACCCCCTATTGGCCATTTGCAATTGTGTGATCAACTCAACAATATGTTTTAACCTTATATATATATAGCATATGAATTAACCTGCCTTTTAATTTCTCTAGGAATAATTAAGGTGTAGAATGATAATCCATGTGTATATCCAAGTGAGGAGATATAGTTTACCGATGGTAAAAATAACACAAAATGGCAGTATACCGTGTAATCTTGATGGAGCAAAATTCACCACTACATATTTGAGTCCTCTTGCTAAAGAGAGGTTATTATATGTGCACCACCGTTCGAGATCCAACCCGTGAGAAGTAGAAGTAAATAAATCTTCGGTTCATCATAAAACCGAATTCAACCTCAGTTGATTAGAGTCTCGCGCTGATAACGTGTTGTGAGTAAAATAATGAAGAACAACAAACAAGTATAAAAGAACAAAGAGGTGAGAGAAAGAGGGAGATTCATATTATTCTCAAATATAGAATTGTGTGTACAATGCCTTCAGTAAATCATCTATTTATAGGCATAAGAAGTACATAATACATTAAACTCTAATTAATGTAGATAATATTCCTAATGATAAAGTAAGTCAAATCTTCTTGATAAAGTTCTTATCATGATAGTCATCCACATAGATAGATATTCATAACAATATTCGAATTTTAAAAACTATATATATAATTAAAAGGCTTAATGGCCCGTTTGGCCCTTGAAGTATACACAAAATACCGAATTGCCTCCTAAAGTATTTTTTGGGACGTTTTGCCCCCTAAACTAAAAATCTTGACCTCCATTAGTCCTTGTTTTATAACGCCCGTTTAAAAAAAATCGAGCTTATTAGATCGTGCCATGTGGCTCTTTTGACCAATAAAAATGATTGGCTTTTATAGAAATGTGTAAATAACATGTTGAGTCTCTCAAGTTTTATATTTATTCAATCTAGCCATCTTCTTCCTCCCTCGTTTCAACCATAGCTCCCTCAAACAAACCGTTCTCAGATTCATCATCGTCATCAACAACATTCCTACCAAAAACAATTCTAAATGTGCCCTCTGGAGCAAAATTGTTCTTGATTTCCCTACGATCCTCCATCATACGGACATCATTCCAACATCACCACCAACATTCGAATTCGAACTATTGCCAGTAATAGAAGATCTGGAGGGAAGCACTGCGTCTTCTCGTTTCTAGAGGGGCAAGGGTAAGTTTAATAAAATACTTTGGATTGATATCAGAAAAGAGAAATATTGACATAATTAAAAAATGGATGCACATCAAGCATTTATCCTAAACTACTTGAATCACAATTAAGAATAGTTAAATTGGATAAACATCAAAATAGATTAAAGCCAAATATAACCATTTGTTCACAAGCATAAAAAACTCAATAACCCAAGCCAACTTAATTAGTTCATGGTTGGGTGAAAATCATTCAAATTTACAAACCAAGTCATTGAACTATTCAAAAGAAAAGAAAAGGAAATTAATTAGGAAATCAAGTGCTCTTTGCTAAGCCTCCGTCGATGGCTTCGTGCAGTGAACATTCGTCCTTAACTTTTTTATGGTAGCTGCTCCTCACTATAAAAAAGTTGAAGTTTCGATTCTGTCTGTTTTCAATAATGGAGGAGGCTTCTCTGTCGAGAATAGCCTCTTCCTTCCCCTTCCTCTCTTGCGTTAAGTGCAACTTCTTTTTAAAGAGGAGATGATTCAAATATTTACTTATCTTCTTTATCTTTAAATTAAAGAGGGGATAATTCAAAAGGAATTCAAATATTTCCTTATCTCCTTTATATTTAATTTAAAGAGGAGATAATTCAAATGGAATTTGAAAGCTCATTATCTACTTAACTTTAACTGCTCCATCCCCTTAATTTAAATCTCCACAAATCTAAGAGAATTATCTCTTTATCAACAAAAAGCGGTTGAAGCATCTTGATAGATTCTCTCTTTTTTCATGTGCTCACCTCGGTCAATCATTTCCATCGTAATTTTCTTGCAAAAATCAAGCAAAACAAAAAAAATACAAAACAAGGCCCACAAAACGGAAAACTACTAATATATGCAAGAAAATGAGATAATGCAACTAAAATGGCCCAAAATTCAAGCAACAATCTTCATAAAATGGTACAAAATATATTTCTTCTTGGTGTAACAAAGGACATAGATACAAGAAGAAAGTCATCAACTTGTACTAAGACAGTTCATTGTGAAGATCCGAGCAAACAAATGTTTGTTGTGCAAGAGCAGACAGAATCAATGCACCAAAACAATACACAAAACCCAGTGAGGCTTCCTAATTGTAAAAGAGTTGTTCATGGTAAATGATAATTTCATAAGAAAGAATAGATTCTGAGAGTCCAAGAACCTATTGACAAGGCAATACTAGTGACAAACGACAACATTTCAATTTCATGCATTAACTTTACATATTTATTATGACGTTTCATAAGAATGATGATTATTACACATCATATAGTCAAGTTTCAGCAGAGCATGAACTTGATCAAATCTCTTTATTGAAGACCACCCCTTGAAGGGGTTTTGTGGAAAAGGTGGAGAAATTGTTTCAACAAGAATTTGATTCAAGGTGGAGATTTGTTAAACTTGTGACAAAAATTCTTTTAGGGTATGGTTTAAAGCAAGAATCTTACTTTTAGTAGATCTTGTTTACTTTAAATTTGTTAATAGTAGAAAACATATGTTGAGTATAATTTTTTTCTATGCAAGTTTCCATTGTAAGCAAGTAACATATTCCTAGAAATAGATGCTAAGGATTATGGTTTTAGACACAACACAACACAACACAACACAACACAACATTAGATTCAAGTTGAAAATATTTTACAAAGCGTTAAGATGCAAACTAGTTGTAATCTCTTCTTTATCATAGTGAAAGTTCTCTACCCCTGCAAGTGGTTTCCCTTTTGGGTTTTTCACATAAATCTTGGTGTTCTTTATTTTCTTGCTTTGTTTGTGATCACCTTCTTATTTGTTTTGTCGTTTTCATTCGTCGTTGGTTTATCTCCGAAATAATAAGGTGTTTTCTAAACAAAACAATGAAAACAATAGTTCGTTAAAGAAATAATAAATTAATTGTTTAAAGTAATTAAATATATTTCCTTTCTACATGAGGTACATTTTTATTGGTAAAGGCGAGGTTCGAATGATGAATTTGTTAAATCATATCCTACTCTATGAGACCTTTACAACGACATCTTATATGCTTAAAACGGTTGAGTGATGAATGAGAAATTGGTACTCAAAGTGAGGTTATTGTGAATTGCGTAAAGGAAAATAAAACCCCTTCTCCCACGTGGATGGGATAACAAACTTGGGAAGGGTTTAAATACCCCAACCCACTTGGTAGTCATTGAATGACTTGAATGGAAATTGTGCCTCGCGCGACGAATGTCCGGATTGGTCGGGCCCTTCGTGGACCTGCGAATATTTTGCCCACTGTCAATAATATTTTCCTCTGCATATCTTTTTGAATATTCAGAATTAAGAGGATAAATATATGAAAAGATATTGTATCGAATAATTCGAATATTACACAAATATTGCTTGAGATTCATGAAAATATATTTGATATTTATGGTATTCTTGATTGTATCTGAAAATAGTTTTAATGCCCATTATATTCGGAATATATTATTTCTAATAATACTCCTATGTGAAACGCCTAAATATTGTGTTAACGTACTAGGTTAAACACAATTTTTCAAAAAATTAAAAGCTTTCTTCCTTTTGGTTTTCTCTAGTTTTCGGTGATAGGCAAAGGCAAGGTTTTGGTTCGAGATCTCTTCGGTCGTGCTACTGTCGAAGATCTTTTGTTGTTATATCCTGGGAGACTGGCGACCAACGAACTCAAGCACTCCAGAATGGTCAAAATCTGTCTTAAGGAAGCTGCGTAGCTGCAGGCCTCAACACGATTGATTACTTTGTTTAATTTATTTAATTAAAATTTGTTTAAATAATTTTTTTTCCTTTTTATTTAAATTTGTTTAAACTCAAGCACTTCGAAGATCTTGTACTCTATTTTTCTCGTTTATTTAATTTATTTAAATAAAATTTGTTTTCCATTTTATCGTCTTGGATTGATTACTTTGTAACAATCTTAAGATAGACTTCTTCTACCTTTCTTCTGATCCGAGACGATTCAAAAAAGCTATTGTGATAGAGATAGCAAATAAATTCATTTTCAGGATTTATCCTGCCATTTTAATGGGTTTGCTAAAATCTGAAATTGGACAAATTTGTTTACAAAAATTATCACTGATAAATGAGAAATTTATTTTCTGTTTATTGGAATTAATTCTAATTCATGTTTTGTTTCTTTTGAGCAGAAATAATGACTACGGGAGATTATGCTGATTTACCCATATCAACCGCTAAGGCGTTGGTCCCGGGCCAGACTTCGAAACAACCAAATCTGAATCTGAACGCAACAAAAGTGGTAATGAGTCACAACGAGAAGCTGTCAAAATTTCGTGTTCAGAATTTCAAGACATGACAACAAAAGATGTTCTATTTCACCATGTTTAATCTAGCCAAATTCTAGAAGGAAGACCCCCCGGTTGTGAAAATAGGAGATGGAGAAGGAGATATGGATGATATCACCGCCTTCAGTATTGTTCATGCTTGGACAAACTTCTACTTCTTGTGCCAGAACTACATCCTGAACAGATATCAAGACTCAATGTATCTGGTGTATTCGGTTTATCAAACTGCTAAGGAACTGTGGAAGGCATTGGACCAAAATTATAAGGCTAAAGATGTTGGGGATAAAAAGTTTATAGTCGCCAAATTATTGAACTTTACTATGGTCGACTCCAAACCAATAGTAAGTCAAGTGGAAGAGCTCCAACTAATCGTTCATGGAATTCTTGCTGAGGGAATGGTCATAAGCGAATCATTCTAGGTAACAGCTATTACTGAAAAGCTACCACCTGGATGGAATGACTTGATAAATTACCTGACGCACGAGAGAAAGGAGATGACAGTGGAAGAACTAATTGTTAGACTTCGAATAGAAGAAGACAACATAGGAAATGTCAGAAAACTCAACAGAGAAACTTTCAAGGAGGCTAAGGCAAATGTTGTCAAAGTCAAGAAGGGAAAACAATCCCAACAAAAGTCGAAGATGGGGCCTAATGGTGGAATCTTGAAGCAAGAGAAATTCAAGGGAACATGCTACAACTTTTTAAAAAATATCTCAAATTATTCAATTCAATCCAATTATTCGGATTTTTTTCTTCTCAAATTTAACTCCTTATAGCTTTTAATACGAATTTCGTACCAAAAATCCAGGTAACACGAAAATGTCATTCTTGGGAGTAAACTATTCATTTACCGGACTAAAATACACAACTTTTAAAAATTACAATTTAGTTTCTGAACTTTTTCGAAGTTTACACTTTTGCCCCTAAACTTTTCATTTTATTTATTTTGGTCACTAACCAAAATTTGAGGTATTACAAGAGATGGATGATCTCACCGCCTTCAGTATTGTTCATGCTTAGATGAACTCCGACTTCTTGTGCCAGAACTACATCCTAAACAGATTACAAGACTTCATGTATCTGGTGTATTCCGTCTATCAAACTGCTAAGGAATTGTGCAAGGCATTGTACAAGTATAAGGCTAAAGATGTTGGGGCTAAAAAGTTTCTAGTCGCCAAATTCTTTAACTTTACTATGGTTGACTCCAAACCAATAGTAAGTGAAGTGGAAGAGCTCCAACTGATCGTTCACGAAATTCTTGGTGAGGGAATGGTCATAAGCGAATCCTTCCAGGTAGCAGCTATTACTAAAAAGCTACCACCTGGATGGAACGACTTGAAAAATTACCTGAAGCACAAGAGAAAGGAGATGACAGTGGAAGAACTAATTGTCAGATTTCGAATAGAAGAAGACAACATAGGCAATGTCAGAAAACTCAATGGAGAAACCTTCAAGGAGGCTAAGGCAAATGCTGTCAAAGTCAAGAGGGGAAAACAACCCTAAAAAAGTCGAAGCTGGCGCCTAATGGTGGAATCTCCAAGAAATGGAAATTCAAGGGAACATGCTACAATTGTGGCAAGGTGGGCATAAGTCCTCTGAATGCAGACATCCAAAGAAAGCCAAAGCCAATGAGGCCAATGCTGTGGAGGATGAAGATCTATGCGCCTGACACTAATTCTGTCAAAGGGTGATGTTTGTGGGTAAGGGATATGTTTTGAATGCTATCTCTATAAAATCCAAAGTTATGAATAAGAATATTGCTTCTTCTTCCGTTTACATGCTTGAATCATTTAATTTATGACATGATAGACTTGGACATGTTAATTATAACACCTTGTGTAGGTTATTTAACTTGGAACACATCTCTTCATTTCATAACCATAAATGTGAAACATGCGTTGAAGCAAAATTAACAAGGTCTTCGTTTAAAACAATTGAAAGAAGTATTGAACCACTTGATATAATACACAACGATGTTTATGATTTGAAATTTGTTCAAACCAAAGGAGGAAATAAATTTTTATTACCTTCATCGATGATAGCACAAAGTATTTCTATGTGTATTTGATTAAGAGTAAAGACGAAGCTATAGAGAAATTTATAAGCAAGAAGTCGAAAACCAACTTAATAAAAAGACTAAGATAGTAAGAAGTGATCGTAGTGGTGAATATGTTAGCCCATTTGGTGAATATTGTTCACAACATGGTATTATTCACGAAGTAACACAACCGTATTCTCCTCAATCTAATGGAGTAGCCGAATGGAAAAATCAGACTCTAAAAGAAATGATGAATGCTTTGCTAGGAAGTTCTGGGTTATCACAGAGCATATGGGGGAAGCTATTCTTTCAGTTAATTACCTTTTAAATAAGGTTCCCCGAAAGAAAAAGGATAAGACACCATGTGAGTTATGGAAATGTCGAAAACCTTCATACAAACACTTGAAAATGTGGGGGGTTTCTTGCCAAGGTAATGGCCCCATTACCAAAACAAATGAAAATAGGTCCTAAAACCGTGGATTGTATTTTCATTGACTATGCAAAACATAGCAATGCTTATCGGTTCCTTGTGTACGAATTAAAGAATCTTGAGATTCACAAGAACACGATAATAGAATCAAAAAATGAATCATTCTTTGAGAATATATTCCCTTACAAATCTAGGGAGGTTGATCAAAGTTCAATAAAATGAAATTTAGACGAAATTAGTCAAAATGATCAATAAGAGGCTGAAATAGAGCCAAGAAGGAGCAAACGAGAAGGGGTGGAAAAATTCTTTGGATCTGATTTCCTAACCTTTATGCTAGAGGTTGAACCTCTAACGTATAGTGATGTTATACGCTCATCTAAGGGCACCATATGGTAGGAAGCCATTAAGAGTGAAATTGATTCCATATTGCAAAACCATACACGGGGATTAGTGAAACTTCCTCCTGGAATTAAACCGCTAAATTCAAAATGGATTTTCAAACAAAAAATGAAAGCAGATGAAACAATTGATAAGTAAAAAGCAAGGTTGGTAATAAAAGGATATCGACAAAAGGAAAGCCTTGATTACTTTGATACATGTTCCCATGTATCAAGAATAACATCCATAAGGATGATACTCGTAATTGCTACTTTGCGAAATCTAGAAGTACATCAAATGGATGTTAAATCAGCTTTCCTAAATAGAGATCTTGATTAAGAAATCTACATGGAACAACCTGAGGGTCATGTAGTTTTAGGTCAAGAGAGGAAAGTATGTAGATTGATGAAGTCTTTGTATGGACTTAAACAAACACCAAAACAATGACATGAGAAGTTCGATAGTTTCAGGATAACAAACGACTTTAGAATAAACAAGTGTGACAAATGGGTATATGTCATGTTGAGTGTGTAAAGGTTCTATTATTTACACCCTTTTTAACCCATATTTCTGCTGCATTCAAGCATCATTGCATTGCATTTAGGTCAGTTTACAGTAAAACATCACAAATTCACTAAAGGCACGGATTCTACTAAAAGATGGCGTATTTTGCAGGTATCTGCCATAGTTGACAAAGAAGGCAGGCGCAGGGCAGAGAAGCAGAAGAGCTGAACCGGACAAGTAGACGACGAGGACGAAGCTGCCATGGACCTGTCGTGACAGCAAGGTGACAGCAGCTCCATGAAGAGGAAAAGTCAAGTGGACCTCGATAGATAGAGAAAAATCTGCTCGTCTGTCGTGTGAAAGCCAAATATTTTTCCAAGCCCCGGATCAAAAGATATGTCAAGACAAAGCTCAAGGAGAGGAATTCCCATGAAACAAGGAGGCGGCTGAAAAGTAGGAATCCTTAGAGATTAAGCATTTATTAGAATCTTACTTTTCATTAAAGTTGTAATCCTTGTTAACTTAGAACACTTGAGCCCAAAGCTTATATAAGGGCATAGATTAAACCTAGGAGGCAACGAATACCCCATAATCGAAACCTAAACCCCTCTGTCGTTTACCCGTCACCGACATGTTCTAAATTCCCCCTAGGGCCATGGGTTGTTTTGTAAAGTAGTTGCAAGGGTTGTTTTGTTTTAGGATTTTCCAAGTTCAATAAAATAAACTTCAAGTTCTCTTATTTTGGTTTTAATCTCTTGCAAGAGCATCGGGAGAGCATTGTGAGGTTACCTATTTACTTAGCATCGGGATAGTTAAGAATACGAAAGAGATAAGAGCGCGTTCTCTAGTTTATAGTTGAACCATCTCGTGCCTAGGGATAGGGCGAGGTTAAGTGGCTAAGGAAGAATTCATACACATCGGTGTTCATCCTTCGATTCACGCCGGGAGGTATCATCAAAGACGTGATCATCGACAGACTTGGACCTAGGGATAGGCCAAGGCAGATCTGGGATTCTTGCCAAACTTGAAGTACGGAGTTAGTGTTCGCTGCCGCGACAGCTAACGGACAGCCGCCGCGACAGGTGCTGTCGGCGACGGGCGCGACGACAGAACTGGAGATCCTAAGCATTGCAATACCTGCACTACTGAGCAATTCAATACCAGCCCATTCTCTCTATCTTGATAACTCAATTCTTTTATTTGCGTTTTTACTTTATTATTCTCGTGACAACTCTCAAATATTTCTTTTACTTTCGTGCAGTGAATTAAGGTGAAGTCATTAGCCCAATCCCTGTGGAGACGATATCTGATACTTCGAATCACTTTACTACTTGCGTCGTGTATACTTGCACTACAATTGCGATAGACTATTTTACACGCAACAAGTTTTTGGCGCCGTTGCCGGGGATTGGCAACATAACTACACCTTTTTAACCCATATTTCTGCTGCATTCAAGCATCATTGCATTGCATTTAGGTCAGTTTACAGTAAAACATCACAAATTCACTAAAGGCACGGATTCTACTAAAAGATGGCGTATTTTGCAGGTATCTGCCATAGTTGACAAAGAAGGCAGGCGCAGGGCAGAGAAGCAGAAGAGCTGAACTGGACAAGTAGACGACGAGGACGAAGCTGCCATGGACCTGTCGTGACAGTAAGGTGACAGCAGCTCCATGAAGAGGAAAAGTCAAGTGGACCTCGATAGATAGAGAAAAATCTGCTCGTCTGTCGTGTGAAAGCCAAATATTTTTCCAAGCCCCGGATCAAAAGATATGTCAAGCCAAAGCTCAAGGAGAGGAATTACCATGAAACAAGGAGGCGGCTGAAAAGTAGGAATCCTTAGAGATTAAGCATTTATTAGAATCTTACTTTCCATTAAAGTTGTAATCCTTGTTAACTTAGAACACTTGAGCCCAAAGCTTATATAAGGGCATAGATTAAACCTAGGAGGCAACGAATACCCCATAACCGAAACCTAAACCCCTCTGTCGTTCACCCATCACCGACATGTTCTAAATTCCCCCTAGGGCCACGGGTTGTTTTGTAAAGTAGTTGCAAGGGTTGTTTTGTTTTAGGATTTTCCAAGTTCAATAAAATAAACTTCAAGTTCTCTTATTTTGGTTTTAATATCTTGCAAGAGCATCGGGAGAGCATTGTGAGGTTATCTATTTACTTAGCATCGGGAGAGTTAAGTATACGAAAGAGATAAGAGCGCGTTCTCTAGTTTATAGTTGAACCATCTCGTGCCTAGGGATAGGGCGAGGTTAAGTGGCTAAGGAAGAATTCATACACATCGGTGTTCATCCTTCGATTCACGCCGGGAGGTATCATCAAAGACGTGATCATCGATAGACTTGAACCTAGGGATAGGCCAAGGCAGATCTGGGATTCTTGCCAAACTTGAAGTACGGAGTTAGTGTTCGCTGCCGCGACAGCTAATGGACAGCCGCCGCGACAGGTGCTATCAGCGACGGGCGCGACGACAGAACTGGATATCCTAAGCATTGCAATACCTGCACTACTGAGCAATTCAATACCAGCCCATTCTCTCTATCTTGATAACTCAATTCTTTTATTTGCGTTTTTACTTTATTATTCTCGTGACAACTCTCAAATATTTCTTTTACTTTCGTGCAGTGAATTAAGGTGAAGTCATTAGCCCAATCCCTGTGGAGACGATATCCGATACTTCGTATCACTTTACTACTTGCGTCGTGTATACTTGCACTACAATTGCGATAGACTATTTTACACGCAACAAGTTTTTGGCGCCGTTGCCGGGGATTGGCAACATAACTACACCTTTCTTTTATTGCACTTTTCGTTTTTATTTTTATTTTCGTTTTTGGTTTTTATTTTTGTTTTTCTTTAATTTTTTTTTCTTTAGTACTTTCAACTCTTACTTTTCACGAGGTTTTCTTGTTTATGCGCAGATCTAAAAGAGGCGAAGATCCTGAGTATAAATTAGATCCGGAAATCGAACGTTCCTTCAATCTCAAGAAACAAATTCGCCACCTTTTAGACAGAAACGAATACCTTGAGGAACAGCTAGAGCAGATGGCCCGTAACCAGCCCGCTGGTGGAGGTATACCGCCTGTCGGTGACCCACCCATAGCAGATGGACGACGGTCATGTCGTGACTACATGCTGAACGATCATGTAGAGCTGGAGACCACGCTGCCGGATATTGATGTTGATAACTTCGAGCTTAAACCTGTCATGTTTAGTATGATCAACAATGCCGGGCAGTTTAGTGGTGCTGCGACAGAAGATGCTAGGGAGCATCTCAAAACGTTCCAGGAGATCTGTGGTTCGTTTAGACTGCCAGGAGTTAGTCCGGAGATACTGAGGCTTCGGTTATTCCCCCATTCATTGAGGGACAGAGCTAAAACTTGGTGGAATAAACTTACACCGGGTTCCATTATGACTTGGGCAGATCTAACTCGTGAATTCTTATCTCGTTTTAATCCTTAGCATTTAGCTGAGCGATTACGTAACGAAATTGCTACTTTTCAACAGGAAGATGACGAGCCGATGCATGAGGCCTGGGACAGATTTACTACTCTTCTTCGAAACTGCCCAATGCATGGATTCCCCGTCTGGAATCAGGTAACTAAGTTCTATAATGCTGCTAACTTACAAACTCGCATTCGAATTGATTCTGCAGCAAATGGGTTACTATTGGATAAGGATCAGGACGAGGCTTTGCAAGTTTTGAAAAATCTGGCCAAGAATGAGGAGTAGTTTCCGACTGCAAGAAGAGGGGGTAAAAGGGTACTTGCTGTCAAGGACTACGAAGCCGACAGCACAATGAAATCACAGGTAGCCTTCCTTACTAAAGCAATGAAAAGGTTATTGAATGATGATGGTTTACAAGGATTTGATGTTGAGGAAGTATGTGATATCTGTGAGGGGAATCATAGTAGGGATGAGTGCCCAATAAATGTAGAAGAGGGAAAATATGTTGGAAACTACAAGCCAAATTATAGTTCCAACAACTATAATCCCAATTGGAGGAAGGATCCTAAGTTTTCATGGAGTAATCCCAACAATGCCCTGAATCCGCAAGCACATAATCAGAATCAGGGAGGTCCTAGACTGTTGACGCGACAGCAGCTGCCGCAGAACCTGCCGCCGCTACAACAACAGCAGCCACCACCTGCCACGAGCAGTATTTTGGAACAGACTCTGGCCACTTTTATGTCTCAGACCGGTACTTATATCGAAAATATGAATCAGTTTGTCAAGAAGACAGAGAATTTCATGGATAAGACGGAGATGAGAATGACAAATCATGAGGCTACCTTGAAATCTTTTGAGACACAAATGGGCCAGGTGTCGCAACATATTAAGCTGAGGCAGACTGGAGGATTCCCTAGCAATACTGAAAATGCTAGACCACCCACACATGAGCAATGTAAGGCCATTACTACTACGAGTGGGAAGAAACTATCAGGGCCGGAAAATGAAGCTGAAACAGTAAAGGATCCAGCCTTAGATAAACCTGCCGAGGAAGCTGCCCCGACAGGTGATAAACAGACTGCTGCCGATGAGCCTGTCACGACAGCAGAAGCGACAGAGGAGAAGAAAGATGAATATCGTCCTCAGATTCGCATGCAGTGGGAAGGACGCATTGCTGACTACCGTCCCCCACCACCCTTCCCTCAACGGATACAGCAAGCTAAGCATGAATCTCAACTTAAAAAAAATTATGATATTTTTAAACAGGTTCATATTAATATTCCGCTGTTAGATGCCGTTAGGGAGATGCCCGGTTATGCTAAATTTCTCAAGGATGTTATGTCAAAAAAATCTAAACTAGGGGAGTTTGAAACGGTAAAGATGACAGAAGGTTGCATGAGCATTCTTCATCGGCAGCCACCCCAGAAAAAGAAGGATCCGGGGAGCTTCATCATACCTTGTGTAATCGGCGACAAATTTGTGGGTAAGGCACTATGTGATCTTGGTGCTAGTGTTAATCTAATGCCCAAATCTGTTTTTCAGAAATTAGGTATTGGGAAGGCGCGGCCCACGACAGTAACTCTGCAGCTAGCCGACCGCTCTTACGTTCATCCCGAGGGAAAAATTGAAGATATTTTGGTAAGAGTGGATAAGCTTATTTTTCCTGCTGACTTTCTTATCTTAGATTGTGAGGCAGACGAAAACGCACCAGCCATCCTTGGGTGACCCTTCTTAGCCACGGGAAGATCATTGATTGATGTGGAGAAAGGAGAACTCACCATGCGCGTGAATGATCAAGAGATTAAGTTGAATGTTCTTCAAGCAATGAAACACGCTGATGTGGACGAGGAATGCAAGGTCATCATTGAGGTGACCCTTGATCATCCCTGCATCAGGTCGGGCTGTCGTGATATAAAATTTGGTCACTGCTGCGACAGCCACCTGCAGGCCTGTCACGACAGTAACGACGACAGCACCGACGACAGTGACTCCTCTGAATCCGATACATCTGATACTGAAGGTCAAGAGGAGGTAAACTGGATGGGCAATCGTCCAGGTAAGTTATTCGAACCTTTAAATTATACTTCGGATAACCATTTAATCCAAAAGCCATCTACTATTGAACCACCTGCCTTAGAACTGAAGCCCCTGCCAGGGCAGCTTAAATATGCTTTTCTTGGTTTAAATGATACGTTGCCCGTAATCATCTCTTTTAAGCTGCCGCAGGAACATGAACGACAGCTAATCGACATGTTACGGCAGCACAAGAAGGCGATTGGATGGACGATAGCAGACATTCAAGGCATTAGTCCGGCGTTATGCATGCACAAAATCCTCCTAGAGGAAGATCATAAGCCGACTATAGATGCCCAAAGACGGCTAAACCATGCGATGAAGGAGGTAGTGCGTAAGGAGATAATTAAATGGTTAGATGCTGATATTATTTACGCCATCTCCGACAGCAAATGGGTAAGCCCGGTGCAATGCGTTCCCAAGAAAGGAGGAATGACCGTGGTGACCAATGAGAACAATGAGTTAATCCCAACCAGGACTGTGACCGGTTGGAGGGTTTGTATGGACTATCGGAAGCTTAATAAAGCTACCCGAAATGACCACTTTCCTTTACCCTTTATTGATCAAATGCTTGATAGATTAGCGGGTAAACCTTACTATTGTTTTCTTGATGGTTACTCAGGTTACAATCAAATTGCTATTGCACTAGAAGATCAAGAGAAAACGACTTTCACATGCCCCTACGGAACATACGCGTTTAGGAGGATGCCGTTTGGACTATGTAATGCACCTGCCACCTTCCAAAGGTGCATGATGGCCATATTCTCCGATATGGTAGAGGATTTCCTAGAAATTTTCATGGATGATTTTTCCGTCTTTGGAGACGGTTTTGAGAGCTGCCTCGGCAATCTTCAAAAGGTACTTGAAAGATGTGAAAAAGCTAATCTTGTTTTAAATTGGGAAAAATGTCACTTTATGGTGGATGAGGGGATAGTACTTGGCCATAAGATTAGCTTCCGTGGGATAGAAGTCGACAGAGCTAAGATAGAAGTCATAGAGAAGCTGCCGCCGCCAACCACAGTCAAGGGCATTAGGAGTTTTTTAGGGCATGCTGGGTTTTATCAGAGATTTATTGAAAATTTCTCAAAAATCACGAAGCCCCTATGCCATCTCTTGGAGCAGAACCGACTCTTTGACTTTAATGATGAATGTACTGAAGCATTCAAGGTTCTGAAGGAAAAACTAGTGACAGCCCCCATAGTACAGCCACCAGACTGGACACAGCCATTTGAAATCATGTGTGATGCTAGTGACTATGCTGTCGGGGCAGCACTTGGGCAGCGCAGAGACAAGCTGTTTCACGTCATATACTATGCCAGCAAGACGTTGAATGATGCCCAAGTGAACTATACCACCACAGAAAAGGAGCTGTTAGCTGTGGTATTCTCCATCGACAAGTTTCGTTCTTACATACTTGGAACGAAAGTAATAATACACACCGACCATTCTGCCCTAAAGTATTTGTTCGCAAAGAAGGATGCAAAGCCTAGATTGATACGGTGGATCTTGCTATTACAAGAATTCGACCTTGAGATCAAGGACAAAAAGGGGACAGAAAATCAGGTGGCAGACCACTTGTCAAGGTTGGAGAAGGGACAGAGTCTACCAATCGACGAGACAAACATACTGGAGACCTTCCCAGATGAGCAGCTCTTTGCTGCCGCAATCGCTGTCGCGACAGACATGGCGGCAGGTAAGTCTTCTGAACTCCCCTGGTATGCTGATTTCGTTAATTTTATAGTTAGCGGAATACTTCCTTCTGATCTTAACTATCAAGCCAGGAAGAGGTTTCAAAATGATGTTAAACATTATTATTGGGACGAACCTCTTCTTTTCAAAATGTGCGCAGATCAGGTTATAAGAAGGTGTGTACCACAAGAAGAGCAAGAAGACATTCTCCATCACTGTCATGCTTCACAATATGGAGGTCACTTAGGAGGCAATAAAACTGCTGCCAAGGTGCTGCAGTCAGGGTTCTACTGGCCGACATTGTACAAAGATGCACAGGACTTCTACAAGAACTGTGACAGCTGCCAGCGGACAGGTAACATCTCAAGGAGAAACGAGATGCCACTGCAAAACATTCTAGAAGTCGAGATCTTCGACGTTTGGGGGATCGATTTTATGGGACCTTTCCCATCTTCATGTGGAAATCTATACATCCTCCTAGCAGTGGATTATGTCTCTAAGTGGGTTGAAGCCATCGCCACACAAAAGAATGATGCCAAGACGGTCCAAAAGTTTTTACACAAAAACATCTTTTCTAGATTTGGCATCCCTAAGGCGATTATCAGTGATGAAGGGAGACATTTTGATAATAGGGTAATTGCTGCCGCTTTGAAGAAATACGGTGTCAAGCACAGGATCGCGACAGCATACCACCCACAGACCAATGGACAAGTTGAGATCTCCAATAGGGAAGTTAAGAACATTCTTGAGAAGATGGTTAAACCAACTAGGAAGGATTGGTCTTTACTTCTGAATGATGCATTATGGGCGTATCGAACAGCTTTTAAAACTCCATTGGGCATGTCTCCATACCGTTTGATTTATGGGAAAACTTGTCACTTGCCTGTCGAGATCGAACACAAAGCATATTGGGCAATCAAGGCAGTGAATATGGACTTGGACAAGGCAGGCAAGAAGAGGCTGTTAGATCTGAATGAGATTGAGGAATTACGGACAATGGCCTACGACAACGCAAGGATCTACAAGGAAAAGACTAAGAAGTGGCATGACAGGAAGTTGCTGCCACGACAGTTCTACCCAGGGCAGCTTGTGTTGTTGTTTAATTCTAGGTTGAAACTCTTCCCAGGGAAGCTAAAATCTAGATGGTCCGGCCCGTTCCAAGTGGTTCAAGTTTTTCCCCATGGTGCCATAACAATTCAATCATTAAAAGACGGGCACCAATTCAAAGTCAACGGACAGCGCCTCAAGCATTATCAGGGGACTGAAGCCCCAGGAATACAGGAAGTGGTTACTTTAGGAGATGCCCCACAAGGCATCCCTAATTTAACCTAAATTTTATTTTTATTTATTTTTATTATTTATTATTTATTAGGAAATTAGGTTTATTTTATTCGAATAATGTTTGTTTTTATTTTCTGTCTTTAGGGAATAAAGGAGTCAAGAAGAAAAGGAGAAGTGACCCAAGCCCACCACCCATCCATCAGCACAACAAAGCCCATTTATTGAAGCCTGTCGTTTTGGCTGCCGCCGTAGACGGATAAGACAGGCTGTCAACAGACTGACACGGCAGACGCAGAAGCGTGCGACAGACGCATAATTACGTGTCAGACGCGTCAGACACGCTAAATCTCATCCCCCGCCCCGTTATTCACGCCTGCCATTACGGCATTAAATGGGCAGCTCCTCGACCGCTATAAAACCCCATTTGCACTTTCATTTTTCATCACTTCTGCTTATTCTCTCTTGCTTTCTCCTCTAGTCTTTATTTGCTTTCTCTATTTCACAACCCTTGCAACTAACATGTCGTCTAGACAGACCCGCCGTAGCGCTGCCTCCGCCACTTCTTCAACAGCCGCAACGCCCTTCGCCACAAAAGAGTTATGGGAAGAAAGGGGTTTCGTTTACATCCGTCAAGCACCCAACATGGGACTCCGACCGTTCATCACAAGGGCAATCACGGCTCAATTATAGGAGCAATTCGCTGAACAACCTGCAGAGCTGAACGATACACTGGTCCGGGAGTTCTATGCTGCTATTGATAGCAGAACGGAAACATCTGTCACCGTTCGAGGAGTAAAGGTGCCCTTCACTGCTAACAGCATCAACCACATGTTTGGCCTCTACTTCGGCCCCGATGATGATGCCCACCAGAAATTTCTCGACACCCTCGATGCTGCCGCTTATGATGCTGTCATGGCGGAGGTGACAGAGGATGGAACATCATGGACAACCAGCAAAAAGAACCCCCACTCCGTCAACAGGGGGCAGCTCCTCCCTGAAGCCAAACTCTGGAACACTTTCATCAAAAAGCGTATCATGCCCTCTTCCCACCACACGACGGTTAACCGGCAGCGGCTCGCCCTCATTCATTCCATCATGCACGACAGGCCTATCAATGTGGGCCGCTATATGAGGGACAGCATCCTGGACTGCACCTTCCGCTCCGACTCCCGCCTCTGCCTGCCGTTCACAATAACCTCCTTATGCCGCTGCGCTGCTGTCCCCGAAGAATCCTCCGACAAACTAATCCAAGGAAGAGGCTGGACAGACAATAACATCAATAGCCTCATGGAGCTGATAGCCGCTACACCTATCAACTTTTTCAACCCTGCAGCAGGCTCAGCAGATTCAGACGAGGAACCTGCCACGGAACCAACCACCGAACCTGCTGCCGCTGCCGCCACCGCTCCGACAGACCAGTCTGCCCACATCCTTGCTGCGCTACAACGGGTAGAGGAGAGACAAATGGGATTGATGACCTTCATCCGGGATTTCACGAACTCCACGGTAAACTTTATTACCCACACTTTAAATTTTCCCGATGTTCAGTTCCCTACTTTTCCTGCCCATGATTTCCACATCCCCTCCCCTGTCCACACACCCACACCACCTGCCTCCCCACATTCCCGCTCTACCGCTTCCACCCCATCACATGCCCCGACGGCAGCAGGCAGTCCACCGGTCGACACCCCTGCCAGAGGAACGAAGAGACCTGCTTCCGATGACAGCCCTCTGATCAGGAGGAATTTGGAGAGGGAATTTACGCCGGTCAAGAGGATAAAACACGTGACAGATAGGAAACTTATGCCCAAGGCCTGCACTACCACCAGCAGCACTTGGGACAGTGGCAGCAGTTCCGACATCCAACTCGTAGAGCAGCCTGCCCCTGAACCTGCCCAGCCTCCCCCACAGCCAAGACGCCGCCGTCAGATCCGTGTTAGCAGCAGCAGCGAGGACAACGATTAAATTTAAGTCTTTTTCTTTTTTTATTATCCTGCTGCCTGCTTATATTTATTTTGTGATGTACCTGCCATTTATCTGTCATTTTGCATTGAGGGCAATGCAACCCTCGAGTTTGGGGGTGGCAACCCTCCATCATTAATGGAGTCTTAGTACATCTTTTTATTAATTGTTGTGTCTTTTATTTATTTAAGTTCTCTTAAAACAAAAATTCAGAAAATATAAAACTGTTGGCTTAAAACGGTGAATTTAGCTTACCTGTCATGACAGCTCTGTCGTGGCAGCATCTTTAGGACAGTTTAGGGAGAAGTTTAGAGCCTTTCTATAGTTCTGAAAACTTAAACACCTTTGTGACTGTTATATTGCTTAGATTTCTTTTAGCCAAACTAGAATAGGATGCTTAGAACTTGAATAGCCCCTAGAGGTGCCTAACACTGGCTCTAGGAAAGAAGTTTAGGAAAAGAAAAGAACCTAGAGGTGCCCGAAACCGGCTCTAGGAAGCTAACTAGAGGTGCCCGAAACTGGCTCTAGTAAATCTTAGCTTGAAAATAAAAGAAAAGAAGCATGAAAATGTGCCTTCAAAAAAATAAACTTTGGCATAAAAATTCGAGTTAAAAAAGTTGAATATTCTAGTGAAACTAAGAGAGTCTTAGCATATAACTGTTCACAAGCATGCACACACTGCACGAGAGCTATAGGGAGATTCCGGACAGATCCTAAAACCTTCTGACAGGTTGCTGCCGCCACAGAGAATGAGCGACGGGTAAGGGACAGTTCACTGTTTGAAAGCCAACACAAAAATATTTTCTTTTATTTTAGGTTTAATTGCTTGAGGGCAAGCAAGAACTTGAGTTTGGGGATGTGTTGAGTGTGTAAAAGTTCTATTATTTACACCTTTTTTAACCTATATTTCTGCTGCATTCAAGCATCATTGCATTGCATTTAGGCCAGTTTACAGTAAAACATCACAAATTCACTAAAGGCACGGATTCTACTAAAAGATGGCGTATTTTGCAGGTATCTGCCATAGTTGACAAAGAAGGCAGGCGCAGGGCAGAGAAGCAGAAGAGCTGAACTGGACAAGTAGACGACGAGGACGAAGCTGCCATGGACCTGTCGTGACAGCAAGGTGACGGCAGCTCCATGAAGAGGAAAAGTCAAGTGGACCTCGATAGATAGAGAAAAATCTGCTCGTCTGTCGTGTGAAAGCCAAATATTTTTCCAAGCCCCGGATCAAAAGATATGTCAAGCCAAAGCTCAAGGAGAGGAATTCCCATGAAACAAGGAGGCGGCTGAAAAGTAGGAATCCTTAGAGATTAAGCATTTATTAGAATCTTACTTTTCATTAAAGTTGTAATCCTTGTTAACTTAGAACACTTGAGCCCAAAGCTTATATAAGGGCATAGATTAAACCTAGGAGGCAACGAATACCCCATAACCGAAACCTAAACCCCTCTGCCGTTCACCCGTCACCGACATGTTCTAAATTTCCCTTAGGGCCACGGGTTGTTTTGTAAAGTAGTTGCAAGGGTTGTTTTGTTTTAGGATTTTCCAAGTTCAATAAAATAAACTTCAAGTTCTCTTATTTTGGTTTTAATATCTTGCAAGAGCATCGGGAGAGCATTGTGAGGTTATCTATTTACTTAGCATCGGGAGAGTTAAGTATACGAAAGAGATAAGAGCGCGTTCTCTAGTTTATAGTTGAACCATCTCGTGCCTAGGGATAGGGCGAGGTTAAGTGGCTAAGGAAGAATTCATACACATCGGTGTTCATCCTTCGATTCACGCCGGGAGGTATCATCAAAGACGTGATCATCGATAGACTTGAACCTAGGGATAGGCCAAGGAAGATCTGGGATTCTTGCCAAACTTGAAGTACGGAGTTAGTGTTCGCTGCCGCGACAGCTAACGGACAGCCGCCGCGATAGGTGCTGTCGGCGACGGGCGCGACGACAGAACTGGAGATCCTAAGCATTGTAATACCTGCACTACTGAGCAATTCAATACCAGCCCATTCTCTCTATCTTGATAACTCAATTCTTTTATTTGCGTTTTTACTTTATTATTCTCGTGACAACTCTCAAATATTTCTTTTACTTTCGTGCAGTGAATTAAGGTGAAGTCATTAGCCCAATCCCTGTGGAGACGATATCCGATACTTCGTATCACTTTACTACTTGCGTCGTGTATACTTGCACTACAATTGCGATAGACTATTTTACACGCAACATGTCAAAACTACAGATATCGGATATGTCAGCCTATGTTTGTACGTTGATGACATACTCATTGTTGGAAGCAACAATGAAATGGTAAAACGTACCAAAAACATGTTAAAGTCGAGATTTAACATAAAAGATATAGGATGGGCTGATACAATTCTGGGCATCCAAATCAAAAGGTCAACGAAAGGTCTCATATTGAATAAGTCACACTATGTGGACGAGATTCTCGAGAAATTTAACAAGGATAATTCTAGCATAGTCGTAACTCCATTAGATCCTTGTTCATACATGTCTAAGAATAAAGGGGAAAGTATTCACCAAGTGGTATATACAAGATTCATAGGTAGCTTAATATATCTCATGAGCTGTACTAAACCAGATATCGTTTTTACTGTGAGCATTCTAAGCAGATTCACAAGCAATCCAGGGAAAACCCACTGGAAAGCAATTGTGAAGATACTGAGATATCTAAGATATACCCGGGACTACAAATTGCATTATTTCATAGACCCCTCTGTCTTAGAAGGATACTCCGATGCCAGTTGGATATATGAGATTCAAGATACCAAAGGTATAAGTGGATATGTATTCACTTTAGGGGGAGGAGTTGTGTCATGGAAATCCTCAAGACAAACTATTATAATCAGATCTACAGTGGAATCTAAGTTTGTTGCTCTGGACAAACCCGGAGAAGAAGTTGAATGGCTTCAGAATTTTCTTGAGGATATTCCCGAATGGCCAAAACCTGTGCCTGCAGTATGCAAATACTGTGATAACCAAGCAACGATTGCTAGGGCACATAATTTAATATACAATGATAAATCGAGACATATGCGTCATCGACATAATATCATTAAACAATTGATCTCAAATAGAGTTATCTCTATTGATTATGTAAGATCAAAGGGTAACATTGTGGATCCACTAACCAAATGATTAAATCGAGATCAAGTTGAGAAAACATCTAAAGGAATGGGACTAAAGCCAATGAAAAGTAAAGGTGCTATGTGATGGAAAACCCTACCTAGCTGACTGGAGATACCAAGATCTAGGTTCAAAGGGACAACCTAATCACATAGACCTGTTTGGCCACTGTGGGCGCACCTGCACGACATGGGCGACGTGAATGTCTGAACCGGTCGGGCCCTTCGTGGACCTGCGTATATTTTGCCCACTGTCAATAAATTTTTCCTTAAATGATGCATATTTTTTTGAATATTCAGAATTAAGAGGATAAATATATGGAAAGATATTGTATCTGAATAACTCGAATATTACATAGATATTGCTTGAGATTCATGAAAATATATTCGATATTTATGGTATTCTTGACTGTATGCGAAAACAATTTTAGTGGCCATTATATTTGGAATATATTATTTCTAATAATACTCCTATGTGAAACGCCTATAAATACCATGTTAACATACAAGGTTAAACACAATTTTCCAAAAATAAAAAGCTTTCTTCCTTTTGGTTTTCTCTAATTTTCAGTGATAGGAAAAGACAAGAGTTAAGTTTGAGATCTCTTCATCTGTGCTACTGTCAAAGATCTTTTATTTTTGTATCTTGGGAGACCGATGACCAAAGAACTCAAGCACTCCAAAGTGGTCGAAATCTGTCTTAATGAAATTGCGTAGCTGCATGCCTCAACATGATTCATCTGTTTTTTTTTTCATTCGAATATGGTTTTGCATCTTGTAATATATTTTCTCGTTTTTTAAATTTATTTAAATAAAGTTTTTTTCCTTTTAACCGACTTGGATTGATTACTTTGTAACAATTTTGTCGTTTTCGTTCGTCGTCGGTTTATCTCGAAATAACAAGGTGTTTTCTAAACAAAATAATAAAAATAATAATTCGCTAATGATATATTAAATTAATTGTAATGGAAGTATTTAACTACAACACTTTATTAGCTACTTGTCTCCTTTTGTTTCTCTTATTTGTTTTAGTGGTGCTTGGTGTTCATTGATTTTGGTTTGAATTTCTATATTTCTTAATATGGTATATACTTATTGTATAACAAATTTATTAATTTATAACTAAATAATTATAAATGAGATACTATAATTGAACTCATAATTACATATCATGTTAAGAAATATAAATATTTTTTTTGACAAATAAGAAATATAAATATTTGAGACAATTAATGGGTGAATAATCTATTACTTTTCTTTCGTTAAATATACGAAACATTACTTATTATAACGTTAACGAGCTTATTCATATTCACATACTCCTACTATTAGGACCCAACAAGTATCACAGTGGAAAAAGCGGATGATGTTCATTTTAGGAGACACGAGTTCAAATCGCTTTGTTTACAAGGTGTGTGCGCATTGTCAAAAGGTTAAGAATATGTATGAACGGATACTACCTTATAATCAACTTTAGACCATTATCGTAAAATGAGTCCTGCAATTTATTTGTAAAAAGTACACTACTTGTTAAAATTTAATTATTTTATCAAACAATAACTTTTACATAATTAGTTATATAGTTTTTAATCACTACCAGCCAAAATTAATCAATATTCATCCCTATTAAGCGGTATACAAAAATGGGGGAAATCCGAAAAAATAGACCGATAAATTCATTTAAAAGGAAAATGGCAAATGTATAATTTTCAAATTAAATTTAGAGTAAATAATTTTTTATTCAACTCAGTTAAAGAAAAATTTAAACATTTTTTGCTCCTAATGGGTATTGAAATTACAACTTAAGGGAGATAAAAGGGTGTCAACTAAAAAACTTTTAACTATATGCTCTAGAGATTATTGACCGATCCAGTTCAAATTAATTTGTCAGAATGTTGGATTGCATGATTGATACAAATTAATTGTGATATCTAATTAGCGTATATATAAAATAAAATAAATAAAAAATTATATGAATAAAATAAATTTATTTACGGATCGATCGTTTTTTACTGAAACTGCTCGTTGGGTTTAAGTGAATCCAACCCATAAAGCATATCTAGCAAAAATGCACACATAGAAAGACAATATCTAAGTGAACAAATGTATCTCATAAAAATTTTTTTATTTAATCTGACTTAAATTGTCGGATGGAACTACCAACTTAATAGAAAGTTATCGAACATACTTGATATGAAGTACGACAACGACTGAAGGCTTAAATTGTTATGATGTTGTAGAAGCAAACTTTATTGATAAAATCATTATTAAGGATTTTTATTACCAAACAGAAGAACAAGTTCCGTTTTTTAATGCATTAAACCCATGAAACATAGCATAAACCAAACCAAAGAAACAACAGTGCATCAAGCTTTGGCATTTTTTGGCTTCTCGGTGTCTTTGGCAACATTTGCGGAACGCCCCACCGGTGCCGGAGCAGCAGGTGGAGGAGTTGGGACATGAACCGGCTTGGGAGGAGGAGGTGGTGCTTGCTTGAATGGTGCAGGCTTATCCTCCGTCATAATATCGTCGAAGGACCCAAAAACGATCTGCGAGGCCCTCCTTTGGTGACGGTTGGCTCTTTGGGACATTCTCACAGCAAAAACAATGAAAGGTTGCTCAAGTTTTAAGAGAGAAAAAAACCAATAGAGCTTTGATGTACTGTAATTCAAATGTCAAAAACACAGTTTGTATTTATAAAGAAAAATAAAACTCACAAGTACGACTTCCTTTTTACCAGCGATATAGTCCCTAAACTTTGTAAAATTTTCAATTTGGTCTTTAAACATTTTTGTCTACAATATCCCCTAAAATCATTTTCTCACTCTCAAACTGTCACATCATTAAAATGAAAAAATAAACAAAGTTCATGGATTAGTATAGTCTAAAAAAGATTAGGGGTTGTCGCCTTAGGCGGCGGTTTAGTACCATCCCCCTATTTTCTGTTTCTTTCTCTTTTCGTTTGCTTGTTTTCTTTCAATTTAGATCTAAATAAATTTTATTTTGATTTTGATTTTTTTTTCTTTTCGCATATATTGAACCGTTATGCTTTCATCTGCCTTTGTAAGACGTCTTTCGTCTGCGTTTTGGCACGTTTTTTGTTTGTCTTTTGGCACAATTTTTGTCCATCGTGGTAATAATTTGACATTTCGTATTGCAATCGTCACGGTGTTCCCCCTGATTAGGGAAAGTTGTTGGTCTCCTATGTTTTTTAACTGATTTGAGTTAAATCCCGTTTTGTAGCAATTTGGTGATAAATTTAGAATCGTTCGCGGAGCAATTAATAAGACTGATTTACTCGATCGCTAGTCTTACATCAGTGTAACGTCTAGTTTGAATAAAGACATGAAGGCTATTGATAGTTGTTGATGTTTTTTTATGGAAGATGAAGATTGTATTCAAGGGAAGATTTTTGGTTCTGTTTGTTCACATCCGTTAGGTTTTAATATTAGGGATGTGTTATCTTTGTTTGTACATTGTCTTCTATTTTTTTTAAATAGAAAGATAACTTCTAATTTTGTAAAAAAAATGTTTAAGGACCAAATCAAAAAAATATAACAACTTCAAGGGTTAAAGGTTGGTTTATCCCTTTATAATATGCTGATATTATTCTCTGTTCTGTAAATTAATTGCCTATAATTTTAGATATAATATATAATTACTTACCAAATATATTAACATATCATTAAATAGGCATATAAATATATATTTATCCATTGAGGTTGTGTTTAATATATTGATAGTGTACACATTTGACCGTCTCTCTCATTGCCGGTTTTGAGATTTTGGAGGTCCGAGGCAAATCGAAAAATTAGGTCCTTAATAATAAGTATTGAAAAAAATTAAATTCTAAGAGTATGTCTTTAATAATAAATATTAAAAAATATTGAGAAAAAGTTGAGCCTCTACTAACAATTATTAAAAAAATTTAGCCCCCAATAAAATATTAAAGAAATGAATTTTAAGAGTAGACCCCTAATAACATTTATTGAAAATAATAATTTTATGAGTATGTCTCTAATAAAAAATATTTGGAAAAAAATGAGCATCTAATGACGAGTATTGAAAAATTTGAACCTCAAATAACAAGTATTAAAAATGTACACCACAAATAACAAGTATTGAACAATTTAGACCCTGATAGCAAATATTGAAAAAATTAAATTTTAAGAGTATATCCTAATAACAAATATCAGGAAAACATGAGCCTCTAATAAAAAATATTTAAAAAAATTAGGCCTCAAATAACAAGTATTGAAAAAAAATTGGACCCTAATAACAAATATTAAAAAATAAATTTTAAGAGTAGCCCTAATAACAAATATTGAGAAAGAAAATTGAGTCTCTAATAATAAATATTAAAAAATGATCTACAAACAACAAGTATTGAAAATAAAATAAACCCCTAATACAAATATTAAAAAAAGTAAATTATCATTAAAATCTTAATTATGACACTAATACTCATCAATGTCTAGATTAAATAGTTTTTTTAATTAAGGATGGTAAACTCCATTAATAAATATTTGTTGTGAATAAAATAATGAAGAGCAACGAACAAGTATAAAAGAACAAAGAGATGAGAGAAAGAGGAAGATTCCTATTATTCTCAAATATAGAATTGTGTGTACAATGCCTTCAGTAAATCATCTATTTGTAGGCATAAGAAGTACATAATACATTAATCTCTAATTAATGTAGATAATATTTCTAATGATAAAGTAAGTCAAATCTCCTCGATAAAGTTCTTATCATGATAGACATCCACATAGATAAATATTCATAACACTCCCCCTTGGATGTCTATGAAGATAACGTGTCTCGTTAAAACCTTACTAAGATAAAAACTCAGTGGAAAAAAATTTTCTTTAGTGAAGGAAAAAGAGTACACACATCTTTGATACACATAACATGTTGCCTCATTAAAAATCTTACCAGGAAAACCCTTTGGGACAAAACCTTGGTTAAGGAAAAAAGAGTGCAACACGTATTTACTCCCCCTCATGAAAACACCACAAAAGATCTTTGAATCTTTATAATTCAATCTTGAATACTTTTTTCTAAAAATCGCGAGGGATGAAACTTTAGAGTAATATTTTCCATGATGTATCCGCCTTTCATTATCTCTACATAAGATAGCATTTGTATCATATCTTGTGAAAGTAAATCACATATCTTCTATATATATTGGGTCAATGGTCTTAGCCAAACACATTTTTGGCTTGCCTCGTGCATAACAATTATTTCTACAAGATTTGAGAATGCATCGATGAATGTTTGAAGATCTAAAGGTAATAGATCTTTGTATATCCATGGATATTTCTTGACCAACTAATATGTGTTGCTTCAAGACCAAGAAAAGATATAATTATCTTTATTCACATCTAATAATATTACAATTATTGGGGTACTCAATGGATATGCTTTATTCATATTGAATCTCATTAAGATTCTTTCAGCGTGTGTCCATTTATAGGCAAAAACACATATTTAAATGCTCGATCTTTAGGTTGAAACAAAACCACATCTTAAGATTCATTTTCTTAAATTCTTTCCTTAAATAACCAAATGCTTTAAAGGCTCTTATGAGTTCTAATAATATTTAAATTATCGTAATGAATCTTGATCCAAACTCCTTTTATAAAAAGCATAAGAAAACATGATTATTCTTATAATATTTTCTCAATTAGTACTCACTAAGGCGATTATACCAAATGCGCCAAAATATTCAATTAGACGTGTCTAAATAAATTTCTTCAGAAATTTCCAAGTGCTTCTAGTATTTTAAATCTGTCAAGGATAACTTTCTTTCTTAATTTCTATAGAAGTTCGTGTAAAATTGTTTGTAAAATCGTTGTCGACAACTGTTCAATTTTTTTGGTTCCATTCTCGTAGTGACATAACTCATCGAGATCTCTTCAAGATTTCAATCTTTATTTCAGGTACCTAAAACTCTTCTAGAGTTTTATTATTAGTTATGTCTTGGGTTTCTTCAGGAGCACCCACCTCCAATATATAACCATCTCATATTAATTTCCATTTACGAGAATTTTAATCATTGGAACCAATTTCAACTATCATGCTTCAGGCATGATTTACATCCATTCGTTCTAACATGTAATTTAAACTTAGAGCATTTTCAGCTGGTATATGAGACTTGATTACTCTCATTAGGTCAGTAAATGTGTCTGTCAGTTGACATACAATAACTTGAATTATCTTATGAACTTTTATTTCATATTCGAGGATCTAGATAATGATAATTCATTTTCCTTTTTTATCTAGCTGATTATTCTCTCCCCCTGATGTTGAAAAAAATCATCTCATAAGTGTTTCTCCAATTAATGTTTAAGAGTTTAAACATAAAAAGAGACTCGTACACAATATATATTCTCAACCTTTTTTATTTACCCATTTTTGTGCGTTGTGGTGGAGCAATTCATATCGCACATTCAAAAATTATAAAATGGGAAATATATGGCTTCTGACCAAAAAACCAATCATAACAGGGAGTTTATTATAACTTGGCTTGATGCGTATAAGTGTTGCTATATGGAAACACCATATAAATAATAACTCTTTTGTTCTCATAGTTTAGCTATTAAAGAGGAGACATCCATTTGAAATTTTGCTAAACTGTATTTTTCGTAATCAATAGGCTTTGTAACAACTGTTATAGCCTAAAATATAAACCCACTAGCTTTTGCAAGACGAATAGTCTAATTGCATAATCTGAATCCTTTTAGAATAAATGTCACAAACTTCTGGTTGTAAGTTGATAAAACAATGTAGATGCATCTACTAAAATCATATAAAACTTTCCACATTTGTGGATATATAGGCTCATATTTCATTCAGATATGCAAGACATGCAGTCTCAACTTCAATACAAGAACTTCAAGTTCTAGTTCTTTTGGCAAGTGGGATCAACTAAATCCTTTGAGAACAAACAACACAAGAACTTCAAGTTCTTTTAGTAAGTGGAATTTAATCAATTCCTTTAAGCAACACAAGAACTTCATGTTCTTTAATAAGCGAAATTTAATTAATTCCTTTGAGAATAAGCACCATGAGAACTAGCACCATGAGAACTACAGGTTCTTTTAATACATGTGCATGTAAATCTCAATAATTTCTGCATCATTATTGATCAGGACGGTCTAACTGATCATGCCAACTATATACATGTGTGTATATATATTCCTGAATTTGGTAAACTTCTGATTTACCATAACATGTGATTCAATCTCACTTGTACGTGTGTGGTACAAATTTTAAAATACAAGTTTCTTTAAAACTTGATAATACATGTCCATCAAAAATTGTTCTTCTGAATAGGAATATATTTAGCTCTTTCGAAGCTTTCAATGGAAATTATTCTTTTGGTAGCAATATATAACTCTTCTAGAGTTTTCAACTGACTTTTTGGCTACCGAACTTATATCCACATTGACTTATTTCAAATGTCAATTGATAACATATGTTATCTATAATTCCCAAAGGGATATTTTGCGAACTCATATTGCTCTCTTAAAATTTCCACTTCTAGTGGTGACGATATTATTATCATTAGCGGTAATTATTGCAATATTCACAATTCTGCACTTTTTATAATGTGCTTTATCTCAAGAATTTATTGCTATTCTAGAGCATCAATATTTTCAGTACTTTGAGATATAGTACTCACATTATTCTCTTGCATTAAAATGAGAAAATATATCTTATGCTTATGTTGAGCATAAATCGTCACCATAGATTGTATTTGACAAGTAATTATGTTAAACAAAATAAATAAATATCATAATATATAAATATAAATATAAAACGTAAATAATTAATGTGTGTAAAGTAAATAAACATAAGGCAAAATAAATAAAAAGATAAATAATTCTCTTCAAAGTTATGAGAATAATTAGAAGATGATTTATTCCCTTCGAGGGTTATAAGAAAATCAACAACATCCAAATGAGTTGGACCAACCATGTCCAAATAAAGTTGGAGCAATATCATATTCGTCATTTTTCGCAAACAAAATTTACTTCTATTTTCTTCCCTTTATCATTAAATGATTGTTGATTTTTCAACGTACGACAAGTACGAGACCAATGGTTTATAACATCACATTGGTAATAAAAAGGATTTTACTTCATTAGAATGATCTTTATCACTCTTGTCATCCTTATAACCTCACTACTAGTGGGTAGAAGTATCCTTAAAATGACCATATTTTCCATGTCTATATTCATGGTTTGAATCACGACTACAACTTCTAATGTAGCTTTTATTCTTTCCATAATATAATCACACATTCACTTCAGGGAATGAAGTATAGCTAGTGGGCCTTTGAAACCTTTTTCACATATCCTTATCACATAGAACAAACATTTAATCATCGTACGCGGCATTGCTAAACCAGTCCACAAGGTCCTTTAAAAACCTCCTTTGAGACCAATAGCCTCGCAGAACGGGATGTCCAACCAATATACTTGGATTATATTGAAGTTATGTTACCAATTAAAGTGTAGTTTACCATGTTTGCATTCTCTTCAGGGAATGAAACGGATCCAATAATTGCATGGAATAAACATCATGCTTACATTCACTTCAAGGAAAGCCTCCCACAAATTTTTTTGGATCAATACGATTTTTTCGTAACTTGAACTTGGGAGAAGTCTATAGTCGATTTTTCGACAAGGAAGAATGATTGCTTTTGAGAAAATATATACTTTATAACAATCTTCTTGTAGATTCAAAGTCATCATGATTTATCGCACTTTAAAATTGTATTTTAAAGGATAAAAATAAAAATAGAGTTTAAAAATATTGATTTTCGTCTCAAAGACAATGAGGACGTAGCAAATGAACCAATGCATCTTCTCATAATCTTTTTTATGCCATGCCTCTTTTCAACTCATTTAAAGACATGTAAAACTCAAAGCAAAGTTAAAAATATCAACTCTTATCAATAGAATAAAACAAACATAATAATATATTCATAAAACAATTCATATACATCTATAAAAAATTTCAGATAAAATAATCATAGATAAACCAATAAATCAGAGATCGAAGAACAAATCATTGTTTCTTTTTTTTTTAATTCTAAAATATTATATATGTTAGAACCTTATATAACTTTCCAAACAGGATATATGCGTGAAACTAAAATTGATTTTGATATAACACTTAGACTTATGGACTAATTTGCAAAACAATAAATTTTTAAGTACTTTTGAAAGTCTCACTTTTTAACAAGTCTTTTTGAACCAAACTATATTTCAAGACAAAACTCTCTTAAAAGTTCAAAATCTACTAAGCCTTTTTATGTATTTTCAATCCCAACTTCAACAAAACGCCCAGGCGTATCGATACCCTTAGGCGTATTGATACCGTTTTTTAGCACTGGAATTTTAATAGACCATAGCGTACCGATACGATATTACCTCGTATCGATACCGTATTCATCTGACAAGACTTTAAATTATACCATATCGATACGCATTGTAACCATATCGATACGATTTGCTTATCTTTGCATTTAATTTTCGACCGTTGGCTTGTCAGTTAGTTGGTATCCCAAAATTTAAATGTCCGTTACACCGTACCGATACACTAAGTATGCGTACCGATACGCTTTTAATCAAAACCAAATTTGGGATTCCAGTGATCAAAAACCGTATCGATACGCCCTTCCGTATCGATACACCCCTTAAAACCGTACCGATACACCCTCTAAGCGTATTGACATGCGTAGTTTTTCAGTCACAACGACTCTTTCTTGTTTGAGACAGGTACCGATAAGCCCCTGAGCCATACCGATACGGTAGGTAGCTAAGCAACATTTATTGCGACAGATTGCATCCCAACAGCTCTATTGATGATCACAACTACCCAAACGGCTAGAATTTAATACAAGGGTATAAAAACAAGTCTCAAATGCACCAACAACAACTATTGAACCTACAAGCAACATCAAAGCACTCAAATCCAAACTTTGTACCTTTAGAGTCAAATTCTTGTACCCAAATCTTGTGTCTTCATTGTAATCTTTTATTGTGAGTTTGGGGAGGGTGAAATTGTAATTGGGTAAATAATTATCCTTTGAGAGGAATTTTTAGAGTTTACCAAATACTTCTCTTTGTAAAAGTGAGTGGATTAAGCTTTGGGTAGAATGCTTAATCAAGTTGTAAGGTTTCCTCCTCATCCAAGAAAAGGAGAAAAATTCAAGTAGTGAATTGGTTGAAAATCCTTAGTGGGAGCTAAGGTAGTGGATGTAGATTTCCTTTGGAGAACTTGAACCACTCTAATTGCCTTGTGTCACATTTTTATTTTTCCAAACTTTCACCCTCCAAATATTTATCGCCAATTCACCCCCCTCTTGGCCATTTGCAATTGTGTGATAAACTCAACAATTGGTATCAGAGCTATACGTATTGGAAGGATTACAACCCTCTTAAGTCGATTCTAGGAGAGTTTGATCAACAACTAGTCAAGCAATAGCATCCACCTCCACTTCCAACCTCTACGAGTCTTAATCTACCACCAAGTCACCATTCTTCAAAGAGGATAACTACCCATATTGGAAGAATAGGATAAGGCTCTTCATCAAGTCTACCGACTACATGGTGTGGTATGTGTTTGAAGAAGGTTCATACATACCAATGAAGAGAGACGGTGAAGGAAGACTTGTCTCAAAGGTCAAAGCTGAAATGACCGAAGATGATCGACGAAGGATGAAAGTAAATTATAAAGCTCTACATGTCATATTTTGTGCGCTTGGTCCGGATATCTACTCCAAGGTGTCTTCGATCGAGAATGCCAAGGAAGTAAATGAAAAAAATCAATGTTCATGAATTAGTATAGTCTAAAAAAGATTAGGGGTATATTTTGATTTCTTTCTTTTCGCGTATAATAAATCGTTATATTTTCATATGCTTTTGTAAGACGTCTTTCGTCTATATTTTGGCACATTTTTTATTTGCTTTTTGGCACAATTTTTGTTCATCGTGATGATAATTTGGCATTTCGCATTGCATTCATCATGGTGTCCCCCCTGATCAGGAAAAGTTGGTGGTCTCCTGTGTTTTTTAAATGATTTCAGTTAAATCCCGTTTTGTAGCAATTTGTTGATACATTTAGAATCGTTCGCGTAGCAATCAATAAGACTGATTTACTTGATCGCTAGTCTTACATCAAGGTAACGTCTAGTTTGAATAAAGACGTGAAGATTATTGATTGTTGTTGAGGTTTTTTTTTTATGCAAGATGAAGATTGTATTCAAGGGAAGACTTTTGGTTCTGTTTGTTAACATCCGTTAGGTTTTAATGTTAGGGATGTGTTATCTTTGTTTGTACGTTACCTTCTATTTTTTTAAATAGAAAGATAACTTCTAATTTTGTAAAAAAATGTTTAAGGACCAAATTGAAAAAAATAACAAGTTCAAGGGTTAAAGGTTGGTTTATCCCTTTATAATATGCTGATATTATTCTCTGTTCTGTAAATTAATTGCCTATAATTTTAGATATAATATATAATTACTTACCAAATATATTAACATATCATTAAACAGGCATACAAATATGTATTTATCCATTGAGGTTTTATTTAAAATATTGATAGTGTACACATTTGTTCGTCTCTCTCATGGCCAATTTTGAGATTTTGGAGGTCCGGGACAAATCAAAAAATTAGGTCCCTAATAATGAGTATTAAAAAATTTTAATTTTAAGAGTAGGTCTTTAATAATAAATATTAAAAAATATTGAGAAAAAGTTAAGCCTCTAATAACAATTATTGAAAAAATTTGGCCCCTAATAAAATATTGAAAAAATGAATTTTAAGATATAATTACTTACCAAATATATTAACATATCATTAAATTGGCATACAAATATGTATTTACCATTGAGGTTGTATTTAATTCGTCTCTCTCATGGCCGGTTTTGAGATTTTGGAGGTCTGGGCAAATCAAAAAATTAGGTCCCTAATAATAAGTATTGAAAAAAATTAAATTTTAAGAGTAGGTCTTTAATAATAAATATTAAAAAATATTGAGAAAAAAGTTGAGCCTCTAATAACAATTATTGAAAAAATTTGGCCCCAATAAAATATTGAAAAAATGAATTTTAAGAGTAAGCCCCTAATAACATATATTGAAAAATAATAATTTTATGAGTATGTCCCCAACAACAAATATTTGGAAAAAAATGAGCTTCTAATGACATGTATTGAAAAATTTGAACCTCAAATAACAAGTATTAAAAAATTTAGATCACAAATAACAAGTAATGAACAATTTAGACCCCTAATAACGTACATTGAAAAAATTCAATTTTAAGAGTATGTCCTAATAAGAAATATTAAGCAAAAAATTAGCCTCTAATAACAAGTATTTAAAAAAAATTGGACCCTAATAACAAATATTAAAAAAAATAAAATTTAAGAGTAGCCCTAATAACAAATATTGAGAGAAAAATTGAGCATATAATAACAAATATTAAAAAAATGAGCTACAGACAACAAGTATTGAAAAAACCCTTATACAAATATTAGAAAAAAAACTAAATTATCATTAAAATCTTAATTATGACACTAAGACTCATCAATGTCTAGACTAAATAAATTTATTTTAATTAAGGATGGTAAACTCCATTAATAAATATTCGAATTTTAAAAACTATATATATAATTAAAAGGCTTAGTGGAACGTTTGTCCCCTAAAGTATACACAAAATATCGAACTACCCCCTAAAGTATTTTTTGTGACGTTTTGCCTCCTGAACTAAAAACTGTGACCTCCGTTAGTCACTGTTTTATAACGCCCATTTAATAAAATTCGAGCCAATTAGATCGTGCCATGTGGCTCCTTTGACCAAAAAATTGGCTAGCTTTAATAAAAATGGGTAAATAACATGTTGAATCTCTCAAGTTTTATATTTATTCAATCTATCCATCTTCTTCCTCCCACGTTTTAACCATACCTCCCTCGAACAAATCGTTCTCAGATTCATCATCATCATCGTCATCAACAACATTCCTACCAACCGCAATTCTATATGTGCCCTCTGAAGCAAAATCGTTCTCGATTTCCTACGATCCTCCATCATACGACCACCATTCCAACATCACCACCAACATTCGAATTCGAACTATTACCAGCAGTAGAAGATCTGGAGGCAGATATTGATATTGGAAAAGATAAATATTGACATCATTGCTGAATTTTGTACTCATCAGGCAGATATTGAATCATTGAAAACTGCTATTTCATCTGATGTTGACGTGATACAGGGTATGGGATTCTTCATTTGTTATTTACTCTCAAAGGTGCTTTTCCTTCCAAGGCCAATTATTTCCCTTGTTTCTGAACTTAAATGCCCGACTTTATAAGTAGAAAGAACAAAAATCAATAATGTTGTCTTTACTTATCGCTGGGTTATCTAGTATTTAAATTTAAGATGCCAACTGCTGGTATATTTTCTAAGAAAATTTTAATTTTGATTCAAGTAAAAAATTATTTATATTTGTTTTACTTTAAGGTGTCCAGACAAGTGCTTCTCGAAATTTAAGCTTAGATGATGCATGCAATTTTAAAATGAAATTTCTTCTTACCCTTTTTCACGTCCAACACCATGGTCCACATCGATCATTTGGATTTTGTCTTGTCGCGACCTTTTTTTGTAATTCGCTTTTTAAGTTTTAGAAAAACAACATGCCGATTTAAAAACTTGAAAAATCAGGGTTTTTATTTAATTTTATCTTCTAATTAATTAATTCTCTGTTTTTAATAAAAATCCCTTTTATTTGCTTAAAAATCATTTTGGAGTCGCCACCGGCCACTTTTGTAGGCTGAACACCATAAAAGCGTACCAAGGATTCTTTTCTGAAAAGTTCGGGTTCGAGAGTCGGTTACGTGTAGGGAAGGGTTAGCACCCCTACAAGCGCCCGTTATCGGTACCTCATTAATTACACGTGGCATTTTGGCATTTCGAACATTAATTTGAAGTTAATTAATTCTTTTAATTGTAAAATGAATTTATTCCAAATGAGAGTATCATTTTGTAAGAAAATACATTTTTGAATGAATATGCTTATGAAACATCCAATTACGTTATGACAGTTCAATTTATATTCGAAATGTATTTCAACACAAAAGGTTTAATGCATGTGTAAAATTATGGTCTTGTCATTTTTAAGTAAACCCTAATTAGGCACCATTAATTCATTTAATTAAGAAATCTATGAATATTATTAATTTTTTAAAATAAATTGTAACACCCAAAATAATATTGGACACTACCTTTGGATTCAAAAGTAATAATATTTCTAATTAAGGTTATTTTAATTATTTATCTTATTTTAATTTTAATTAATCTAATTATATGAATATCATTTTCTAAGTTTAAATGAAACATTGAAAATCTAATTTGAAAATTCATTGATTAACATCACTCTACAATGTGATACTAATCAATTTTGAATTCAAACTCTATTTCAAATATCCATTTATTTGCTACAATGCACTTTCCTATTGAATTAATTAAATCTAATTAGAGAGTCTAATCCTAAAAGGCTCCAGTTATTAACATTAATTTGGTGACTAAAATGTCTAAAACATGAAACTACATGATCAATTTAAAACATGCAAACAATCATACAAATAATTAAGTAATTAAACAAATAAATTAAAAACTGAAAAATGACTGAATTACATTAAATTGAAAACTATGGTGTCAAATTACAAACAATTAATGACCAAATTGAAATGTTGTCTGAAACCCAAATTTCCCCCAAAATACCAAAAATGTATGGATCCTAGCCCGATCCAACACCAAAACGCATCGTTTTGCTGCTACTATAAAACCCCTTTCGTACCAAAAAATTCCCCTTTTCTTTCATTTTATTGATTTTGCTCTCTCTCTACTCCTCTTCTTGACGAATCACCGGCAGCCACATTCCTCCAGCCAGAACCCTAATATTTCCTAAAATTATTCTTTTCAAACTCCAAACCCTAAATCTAACCCTAAACTTGATAGAGTTTTTCGTTCTTCCCCAAATCATATGCTACTCGGTCCAAATTTCTCATTTTCGACTCTATCGTCGATGACTGCTCCGACCACCGCGAACACACTCCCGATCTAATGCTCTTTTTTAGATTTATTTTTATCTATTTTTTTGTTTTGATTGTTAACCTATTTTCTTGTTTATTGTACAGGAATCGAAAAGAACGGCGAGAAATTACCTTTCGGTCATGCGATTACAGTAGTAGACACGATGTCAGTTCAGTTCTCAAGCGACCGCTCGCGTTCTTGGCGTTTCACGGTGACCATCCGTGCCTCCAGCACTTTCAATTGCTTCGCTCGCGGAAAATCGGCAACACGCGACGGCTCGATGTCACGGTAACGCGCGAACGTTCGACAACTCCTGGTCTACTTCAGCGACATTTGGGCTCCGACAACTCTTCAACCACCACGTTAGTTTGAGATCTGATGGGGTAAACTTTTCCCAAAATCCCCCATTATATCTCGTGTTTTATATTTTTTAATTATGGTACGTTATTATTTTAAGAGAGTAATTATGGTTGTCATTAATTGTCGGCTGACATTTCTCTCTTCTTATTATATAGGGGTCAAATTTGCTGACGTCAGTCCAGATCAAGGCTCAATCCGCGTGAAAGGTAACAGGCGAAAAAGAGAGTGCCACATGGCACTATTTGAGCGGGTAAAGAAAACACAAATCTGATTTGTGTTTATTTGGGTTGTTTTTTATTACCAATTTTGGGCGAGAAAAGCATTTTTATGAGAGGATTTTAGTTTGTAAAAAGGATTTGGGCCTTAGAATGGAGTTTGGGCCATGAACATATGTAAATGGACACTAATGTTGGACTTTATTTATTTATGGATTGATTTTGTACTCATTATTTATTTAGTATTTATTTTTTTGGTTTTATTTATAGTGAAGATATAGTATATATATATTTATATATAAATGTACCCGGACAAAATACGGGTTCTACAGCTGCCCCTCTTTACTCATTTTTGTGGAACATGAATAAGGCAAAGGCTAAAAGGACACAGATTTTGTCCGAACTGACTGATCATTGGCATCTGAAGCCGTTCTTCTGATTATGAACTGCTTCAATTTGCTTGTAAAGACGTTGAAAAACTCTTTTCATCATGGTCTTCCTCATTCATCAAAAGGACAAGTTCTTCTCATTTAAAACCTCGAAACAAACTCTTCTCATTGAGAATTGTGCCCTTACTGTGTGAACTCTTCACATTAGAAGTGTTGTCTTTATCTGGGCAGATTCTTCTCATTAGGAATCCTTCTTCACTAGGCAAACTCTTCTCATTAGGAACTATGTCTGTATCTGGGTGGACTCTTCTCATTTGGAATCCTTCTTCATTAGACGAACTCTTCTCATTATGAATCCTTCTTCGTTGGGTGGACTCTTCTCATTATGAATCCTTCTTCGCTGGGTGGACTCTTCTCATTATGAATCCTTCTTCACTATGCGAACTCTTCTCCTTAGGAGCTCACCATTCCTGCAAAAAGGAAATATCATCAATTAATTAGGGTTTTTATTGATATAATATGAGTTATCTTCAATTTTTCGCTTGAAGCATTGAAATCTTTAAGGTCGCTGCTTCTCTGTATATGGTGTTTTAATCTTTTATTCTAAAACTCGCATCAGGTCTCTTGTTGCTTTCTTTGTTGGTCTATCTCTTACTGCACCTGGAAATTGTATGACCTCTTCGAATAGTTTAAGATCATTTTCCAGATCTGCCTCTATAAACGGAATATCTTGAAATCCGCCTTTGTAAACAAAATGTCTTTGTCTCGAGGAAAAAGGTCCAAGACCTACAAAAAGAAATATCATTGGTTAATGAGAATTTAAATTAGAATAGTATGAAACATCTTCAATTCCCATCTTGAAGCGTTGAGCTCCTTAGAGTCATTGCTTTCTGTCAAAGGTATCTTCATCTTTCAATCTAAAACTCATATCAAGTCTATTGTTTCTTTATTTATAAGTCCATCTCCTTCTACTGTATGTGACTGTGCATTTTCCTTATTTGACACTAGGGTTGATCTTTCTCGTGCTTCCCTCCTGGAAACATGAACCATTTTGTTTTTCTTTCTCTTCCCTTTTTTTCTTTTTTTTTTGTTTTAAACTGAGGCCCTAGAGGATCAATATCTTTGTCAATACCATGTCCTAACCGTCCAATTGTCTAACTGTCTTACTGTGACACCATCCAAAAAGTTCTCATCATTTCCAGAAGTGTCGGTCTAAAGAACTTAACATCATGCCCGAAGGACTTACTGATGACCCGACGGATTTAAAATTGCATTACACTATCTGTCTTGTGCAAGCAATCACATCACTCCCGAAGGTGATTGCCCGAAGGACTTATCATCATGCCCGTAGGACTTATTGACGACCCAAAGGATTTATATTTGTAATGCACTTCCTTTCTTGTGCAAACAACCACATCACTCCCAAAGGTGATGGCCCGAAGGACTTAACGTCATGCCCGAAGAACTTACTAATGACCCGAAGGATTTAGATTCGTAATGCACTTCCTTTCCTGTGCAAACCACCACATAACTTTCAAAGGTGATGGCCCGAAGGATTTAACATCATGCCCGAAGGACTTACTGATGACCCGAAGGATTTAAATTCGTAATGTACTTATTTTCCTGTAAAAACGATCACATCACTCTCAAAAGTGATGGCCCGAAGGACTTAACATCATGCATGAACGACTTACTGATGACTTGAAGGATTTAACATCATGCCCGAAGGACTTTCTGATGACCTAAAGGATTTAAGATTGTAATGCATTGTCTGTCTTGTACATACAATCAGAAAATCTTGCTGAATTCTGCCTCTTCAAACAAACTGGTAAATTTTTTTAAGATCCGCCTCTTCAAACGAATTTTGTTAAAGTCCGTCTCTTCAAATGGGTTGAAATATTTAATGATCTGTCTCTTCAAACGGGTTGAAATCTTTAATGATTCGTCTCTTCAAATGGTTTGAAATCTTTTGTCATCCGCCTCTTCAAACGGTTTGAAATCTTTAATGATCCGTCTCTTTAAACAGGTTGAAATTTTTAATAATCCATCTCTTCAAACGAGTTGAAATCTTTAATATTTCGTCCCTTCAAACGTGTTGAATCTTTGTTGAAATCCGTCTCTTCAAATGGGTTGGAATATTTGTTGTGATCTTTACAATTCTTTGTTAAATCTTCTTCCTAAATCTTGAAACTGTAGACTGAAATTTGGTTTGCTTTTTGTTGATTCTTGTAAATTCCTGCAAAAATGTATAAAAATGCTTTGAATGCATGCATTAGAATGCTCCTATCTTATGGATGCCTAACTATATGATGTGTGGGTTGTGTCAACTGAAAACCTCTTGGATGGGCTCTGATCTTCTTTGCTTCTTTTTTGAGCTTTCTGTTTCTGCTGCAACGGTACTTTATCTCTTCAGACTACTCTTTTCAAATCTGACTTAGCTTGATTCTTCTTGAATTGCATCCACCACTCTTATTATCTTCTTATTCCGGCAAACTTTTCCCCAAAATTTCATTGTTAAGCTCTTTTTCTTCTTTTTATCTCTTTAAATTTCTCTCGTCAGATCTTGATCAATTTGCCCCTCTAAAGCTATCATTATCTTTAGGCTTTGTCAACATTTGCCCCAAAATTTTATTATTGGGATTATTTTTCTTCAGCAAATTCTGACTTCTTTGGTGATCGAATTCTTTCAAGCTCTGCATCATTTCTGGTCTATTCCAACTTGGATTCTCATGCCCCAAGAATCTCATCTTCACAGTCAATAATGCCTCTGATCTCTTCATTTCTTGCCTCACCGTGAAGATTTTGCCCCATCTTTCATCATTTAGGGCGAACAAATGCTTCAAGTCCCCAAACCTTTTAGTCCCTAAACATTTACTTGGGTCCCTAAACTTTTTTTAGGTCCCTGAACTTTCTTCAAGTCCTTGAACTTTCTTTAAATTCATTCTATAGACTTATTCAAAAATCCAAGGTGGAAACACATTTTAGATCCTTTATCTTTTTTGTAACACCCGGGTTTAGGGGTCGGGTGAAAATAATATTTTAATATTATTTTGGGTTCGGTTTTATAATTAAAATAATCTTTTAAGTTTCGGGTTTCAAAAACAAATATTTTACTTTGGACTTAAATGAATGATTTACAAATTGAAGAGTTTATAAAGAAGATGGAAAATGGCCATTCATTAATGGCATTTTCGTAATAAGGAGGAAGTCATTTTTAAAAGCCCCTTTTTGTTAAAAGACCCATTTTTAACATCTTTCACTATTCATCATCTTCATCTAACGGGAAGAAGAAAGCTCTCATCCCTTCCACTATTCCATTTCATCTCTTCTCCATTTCAACTCGTTTTTGAAAGGTAACACCATTTTTTACTTCTCCTCAACCTCCTCTCTTCAAAAGTACAATTAGTTTTTATTTTCGTTAAAGTTTTGGAAATGGAAATTTCAAGGGTAGTGATTAAAAATGATACCTTTACTATGTTTAACTTAATATTTTGATCCAATGTTGTTAGTTATGAAGTCTAGGAGCTAAATGGTACCACATATATGAAATTTTCTTGGTTTTGAACAAATTCCCGAAATTGGGTTTAAAAGGGTTTTTTGAAGGGTTTTGGGTAAGTTTTGGGGGTTGTTTTAGGTTGGAATTGATGGGCTAATGTTAGTGCTATGGCTAGGGGTTGATTTGGGATCATTTGTGGGTATAAAAAGTGTTGGAAACATGGGTTTTGGATGAGGTTATTGGGCTGCACGAAATTGCTGAATGTGGGGTTTGTTCATGACTTGAAATATTGTGAATTGTGTTAGAGATGTGTTCCGGGCTAGTGCTTTGATGCTTGGGCTGATTTGAAGTTGTTTGAATTGTATTGAGGTTGTTTAGAAGCGAGAACTTGTGCCGGTGAAGCATCGGGAGGAAATCCGGAAGCTTGAGTTTGGTTGCTTGCTTGGTAATTGGGCTTGGAAGTTTAGGTGAGTGGTTAATGTTTTAAAGTGGTTTTAAATGTTTGGTTCGAGCATATGGACTAGGTCGGGCTTGGTAAACCCACCTAGAGTTAGGATTAGGGTGGTAGCCTAATCCCAAACTTAAACTAGAGCCATTGGTTGAACTTGTAATGGATGTTTATGCCTCGTATGATTTGTGATATGATTGTTTATGTATAAAGTGTTATACATGTGAGATGAGGCATGACTTGTGATGCACTATGAAATGCATGTGAATGGTTCTTGATTGTGATCATGCTGAGTACGTGCTAAGCACGGAATTGGTTGAAATGAATAATGTGGATTGAGTTAAATGTTGGCACTACTATGCTTGAGTACAAATGATCGATCATTAGGATGTTAGTGTGCACACATGAGTCAAATTCGCGCGTGGCCTTGGTGGCGTTGAGTCACCAAGGAGGAGTACGGGTTCGCCCGAAAATTGTTATATATATATATATATATATGTCGATGATGAGTGGAATCCCATCGACGGGGCGTGAGGATGAGTGGAATCCCCTCCGCGAGACCGGTGATGAGTGTAATCCCACCGTGAGGTAAAGTGGTTGTTGGATGTGAGTTCCAACGTGTTTATCCGCGTATTCGGGTCATAGCTAGGTGTCAACATTGATTGATATGTGTATCAATGTGTTGTGGAATGTGATCTCTACTTGGATGTTTATATGTGTTTACATATGTTGTGAAATAGGGCTTGTTGAGCATGGCATATAATTGGATATTGTTCATGCATCTTTAACATTTGGCTCTTGAGGATCAATGGTATAATCATGCATTTACCTTGGTTGAGATCGTGCTTAGACCCTGCATTGTCGAGGTTTGTTTTTAAAGAGCTTGCCCTCACTAAGCTTTATTACTTACGCTCTCTCTTTGTTCGACAATGCAGATCCTTAGTTCGTGGGTTGCTAAGTGCAAGAAGGGGGCCTCCAAGTGTGCTTCGTGGTGCTTGTTTAGCTACCAAGTATGAACTCTTTAATTATGATGTAATGGTCAAGCAATGGGACATGTAATCGTGTTATGATGCCTTTTGGAATACGTTGTTGTTGTTGTTGTTGTTGTTTAGGAGCATGTTAGACTCCTCGTATGTATGCATTAACTTGGTTTTTGAGATGTATGCCCATGCTTGTGAACCTTGTTGGCAATTGCTTACCTTGAATTGCCTATGTGATGACTATGTTGAAGTATGCTTTTGGTAATACCTTGATTGGATGTTTCTTTATATGTCTTGGGTGTTTGAGCATGTTTGTCTTAGGATCCATGCCTCTAGATCATGTATGTCTATGTTGAGTGTTGTTTGGGGTCGTTTAGGGCCCTTAGAATTGTTGAGAAATGCCTAAGGCTAGTTTTCAAAGGTTGCAGACAGCCCGCGTTTCGAAACGAGATAGGCCGTTTCGGAACGGGTAAGGCTTCAGGGACCCCGTATCGGAACTCGTTTCGATACGGTTTGGCCTGTGAATCCCCTGTTCCGAAACGGGTATCGGAACATTTTGGCTACTGGAATTATGAGAAAATGACGAGATGAAAGCGTTTCGAAATGGGTCTAAGGGTTTCGAAACGGTCAAAATCTCGTTGACCACGTGAAGTTGACCGTTGAGGGTGTTTCGGAACGGTTGACCTCCGTTCCGATACGGCCTCTTCGTTTGGGCTTGGGGCAGTTGACCTGGTCAAGACGTTTCGATACGCCTCAAGGGTGTTTTAAAATGGCCTGCTTAATAATTTAAAAATGGAATGTTATGCATAGGTTGTTCGAGTTATTATTTTATGAATGCTTGTCTTTCCGCTGTTATGATCACATAAGATTCGAATGAGCCTTTAGAAAAGATTAAATTAAAAAGAAATTTTTTGGGTCGTTAACCGAGGAGGAACCTTAACGGGTTTCGCTTCGGTTTTCCCCGTGTGGCCCACTCGGACCGGTCAAGCGTCCGGACCGGGACGAGGAGGTTACACTTGTTGGTATCAGAGCCTAAGGTTACCGAGACCTTGGGCATGTAAGTGAGGTAAGTTCAAGTTTTGTATTGATATGCACGGTGTTTGCTTGCCTTGTAAGCATGGTTGCTTGTGTAACAAGTATGTTGATTATTCTGTTTAAAAGCATTTTGTTTGGGAGTCTCATTGCTACTATTACATCGGAAAAGAATTTTTATGTGAGGGAAACCTACTTGAGCACTTGGAAGCCTTGCCTTGCTAACCCAATCTTGTATATTTTGTTTGTTGTGGTTGTAGTTATCGTTTGTGAGTGATGTCTAGGCCGAGGGGTAGGTCGAGGGTGGTTCGTCAGGAACCACGGGTTGCGGCTCCTATTAATGAGCCGATGGTTGGAGTTGAGGCTCAAGTGTTGGATCATGCTGCTGGAGTTGGAGCTCCTCCACCACCTCCTCCACCTGGAGTTGGAGGCGAGGATGGAGCCGAGGGAGAGGGACCTCAAGGTGGCCAAGGTCCGACTGGAATTGATATGACGCCGCTAGTGCACGCTATAGCGGGGGCATTTCAGGTCGCAGTTGCGGGAGCTCACGCTGCAGCTCAGCCTAGGTGTGACGATGCTAGTCTACCTTTGGAGAGGCTCTGTAGCTTGGGGGCCGAAGAGTTCAGAGGATCTACCCCATAGAGGTCTGAGTTATGGTTGGAGAAGACAGTTCGTATCTTAGCTCAGATGGGTTGTGTGGGCGCACATAGATTAGGCTGTGTGATCTCCTTGCTTCAGGGTGATGCTTACACTTGGTGGGTCACCACTACTACTGGAGTTCCAGAGGCAGAGATTGATTGGGATTTCTTTGAGTCCGCTTTCAGAAAGAGGTACTTGGGACCGAGGTATCTAGATGAGAAGAAGCGAGAGTTTATGGCTCTGGTTCAGGGAGATGCTACTGTGACTGACTACGAGATCCGCTTTGTTCGTCTGATTCAGTATGCTTCAGAGTTGGTGCCTACTGAGAGGGCCCGATGTGATCGTTTCAGATATGGGCTTCATGAGGAAGTTAAGAGGTATACCTTAGCTTCTGATTATTCTGACTTTGATATCTTGGTTGCTAGAGCCAAGAACATTGACCATAGCTTGGGGCTGACCAAGCGTTCTGGAGGATCTAGTTCTGGTAAGAGACACAACAACTTTGACAGTAGAGATTCCAAGAGGCATAGAGGTGGCGGACAGCAGTTTGACCACAGACGTGGCGGTGGACATCATGGTAGGGGCCATCATGGCCATAGAGGAGGAGGGCGTTTGCTCGAGTGCACCCGTTGTGGGAGACAACACGCTGGTGAGTGTTGGGGTAACTTCCATGCTTGTTGGAACTGTCGTTCGAGGGACAACTTTAGGAGAGATTGTCCTCATCAGGCGGCACAGGCACCAAACATTGCTCAAGCTCCTGCGAGAGCGAATGATTTTCAGAGAGGCCGTGGGCGCGGTCGTGGCTACTTCCAGCCTAGGGCTGATGCACCTAGGGTAGATGCTCAGAGGAACCTTGATCATGTCGTGGTAGTGCAGCCAGAGGTAGGAGGACCAGCGAAATTTTATGCTCAGAGGGAGGCCGGGAACGACACTGATGTGATAGCAGGTAATTTCGAATTACAGTCTATGTCTTTGCTTTCCTTGGTTGATTCGGGTTCTACACATTCCTACATTTTGAGTGAGCATGCACGGAAGTTAGATATACCTGTTGAGATCTTAGATATAGGTATGCATGTGATTAGTTCTTTTGGTGAGACGGTTGTGGTTAGACGTATGTATAGGAGATGTCCACTGAAGATTCAGGGTCATGTGTTCTCTGTTGATATGATGGAACTTCCTTTTTATGGCTTTGATATTATTCTGGGTATGGACTGGTTAGTTGAGCACCGAGCTAGTGTGGACTTTGAGACGAAGAGGATTTCTTTGAAACTTTCTGATGACTACGAGGTAGTAGTAGTAGGCGAGAACATTAAGTTCTTGTCTAATGTTGTGTCAGCTTTAGAGGCTCATAGGTTGATGGATTTCGGATGTAGGGCTTACTTAGCTTATGTTATGAATCCAAATATGAGTGAAGCTAGACCGAAAGATATTAGGACAGTGTGTGACTTTCCAGATGTGTTTCTTGAAGAGTTGTCGGGTTTACCTCCTAATAGAGATGTTGAGTTTGTGATTGAGACTGTTTCAGGGTCTAATCCAGTTTCGATAGCTCCGTATCGTATGGCTCCGAAAGAGTTGAAAGAATTGAAGAGTCAGTTGCAAGAATTATTAGATCGTGGTTTCATTAGGCCTAGTAGTTCTCCTTGGGGTGCCCCTTTGTTGTTTGTGAAAAATAAAGATGGTAGTATGCGCATGTGTATTGACTACAGGCAGTTGAATCAGTTGACTGTGAAGAACAAGTATTCGTTTCCTCGCATAGATGATTTGTTCGATCAGTTGAGAGGTGCTTCAGTGTTCTCGAAGATAGACTTGAGGTCAGGGTACTATCAGTTGAAAGTGAAAGAGTGTGATGTGCCGAAGACAGCTTTTAGGACTAGATATGGTCACTATGAGTTCCTTGTGATGCCGTTTGGGCTCACGAATGCACCCGCAGCATTCATGGACATGATGAATAGAATTTTTAGAGACTATCTAGACCGTTTTGTAGTTGTTTTCATTGATGATATACTTGTGTACTCGAAGACAGAAGAAGAGAATGATAAGCACTTGAGATTTGTTTTACAGAGATTGTTGAGCAATCAGTTGTATGCGAAGCTTAGTAAATGTGAGTTCTGGATTCGAGAGGTTGTATTTCTTGGCCATGTTGTTTAGGCCGAAGGTATCCGTGTTGATCCATCGAAGATTGAGGCTATTTTTGAGTGGAAACAACCTAAGTCTGTGACCGAGATTAGGAGTTTCCAAGGATTAGCCGGTTACTATAAGAGATTTGTCGATGGTTTCTCTAGAGTAGCTGCTCCTTTGACTAAATTGTTGCAAAAAGGAGTTAAGTTCGAGTGGTCAGACGCAAGACAGAAGGCCTTTGTGAAATTGAAAAAAGCTTTGACAAACGCTCCAGTGTTAGTGCAACATGTTTCAGGTAAAGAGTTTGTGATTTACAGTGATGCTTCCTACATAGGTTTAGGATGTGTTTTGATGCAAGAAAGGAGGGTTGTTGCTTATGCTTCTAGACAATTGAAGGTTCATGAGAAGAACTATCCTACTCATGATATAGAGTTAGCCGCGGTTGTTTTTGTATTGAAGATTTGGCGTCATTACTTGTATGGTGAGAAGTGTATAGTTTACACCGATCACAAGAGCTTGAAGTATTTGATGACACAGAAAGAGTTGAACTTGAGACAAAGAAGATGGCTTGAGTTACTAAAAGATTATGATTTGACCATTGAGTACCATCCGGGTAAGGCAAATGTGGTAGCCGATTCTTTGAGTAGAAAAGTGGCCGTTGAGTTGAGAGCTATGTTTGGTAGATTGAGTGTCTCCGATGATGGTGGTTTGATCACCGAGTTGCAAGTGAAGCCTTCTTTGATTCAGTCGATTAGAGAGAAGTAGTTGCAAGATGTGACTCTAGTTCCTAATGTTCAGGACATAGCCGAAGGAAGGCCGGCCGAGTATTGTTTCAGTGGTGAGAACTTGTTGTGCTTTAGAGATAGAATTGTTGTACCAGAAGATGTTGAGTTGAGACGTCAGATTCTGAGTGAAGCACATTCGAGTCCTTTTTCTATGCATCCGGGTAGCACCAATATGTACCGTGACTTGAAGAATGAATACTTCTGGGTTGGTTTGAAGAAAGATGTAGTCGAGTATGTGAGTCGTTGTATGGTTTGTCAGAGAGTGAAGGCAGAACATCAGGTTCCTTCAGGTTTGTTACAGCCTTTGAAGATTCCGGAATGGAAATGGGAGAGAATCACCATGGATTTTGTGTCGGGGTTGCCTTTTTCTCCTTCGAAGAAGAATTCCGTGTGGGTGATTGTTGATAGGTTCACTAAGTGTGCTTACTTCTTAGCAGTGAACACTACAGATTCCTTAGACAAGTTGGCAAACTTGTACATCCGTGAGATTGAGAGACTTCATGGAGTTCCAAAGTCTATCGTTTCAGATAGGGATTCTAGATTTACTTCGAGGTTCTGGGTTGTTTGCATAGTGCTCTAGGTAGCCGTTTGCATTTCAGTACGTCTTACCATCCGCAGTCCGATGGGCAGTCAGAGCGAGTGATACAGATTCTAGAGGATATGCTTCGTTGTTGTGTGATTGACTTCTAGGGTTCTTGGGAGAAGCACCTACCTTTAGTTGAGTTTGCTTACAACAACAGTTATCAGTCTAGTATTCAGATGGCTCCCTATGAGTCTTTGTATGGTAGACGATGTAGGACTCCGATTTGTTGGGTTGAAACATGTCAGAAATTGTTACCTATGCCGGATTTGCTTAAGGGGACTACCAACAAGGTGAAGTTGATTTGTGATCATTTGAAAGCAGCTTCCGATCGTCAGAAGTCTTATGCGGATTTAAGAGGAAAGAGATTGAGTTCTTCGTGGGTGAGAAAGTGTTTCTGAAAGTATCTTCGTGGAAGAAGGTAATGAGATTTGGCCGGAAGGGCAAGTTGAGTCCGAGGTTCATTGGTCCGTATGAGATAGTTGAGCGGATTGGGCCTATAGCTTACCGTTTGAGGTTACCTTCTGAGTTAGAGAAGATCCATGATGTCTTTCATGTGTCGATGCTTAGGAGATATAGGTCAGATCCTTCTCATGTTATGCTCGTTGAGGAGATAGAGTTGAATCCGGATTTGTCTTACAATGAAGAGCCTGTTGAGATACTTGCTTTCGATAGCAAGGTGTTGCGTGGTAAGACCATAGAGTTGGTTAAGGTGTTGTGGAGACATAGAGGTGTGGAAGAGGCCACGTGGGAGAGGAAAGTTGATATGGTTGAGCAGTTTCCGTATTTGTTTCCGTTAGGTAACTTTGGGGACGAAATTCCTTAAGTGGGGGAGAGTTGTAACACCCGGGTTTAGGGGTCGGGTGAAAATAATATTTTAATATTATTTTGGGTTCGGATTTATAATTAAAATAATCTTTTAAGTTTCGGGTTTCAAAAACAAATATTTTACTTTGGACTTAAATGAATGATTTACAAATTGAAGAGTTTATAAAGAAGATGGAAAATGGCCATTCATTAATGGCATTTTCGTAATAAGGAGGAAGTCATTTTGAAAAGCCCCTTTTTTGTTAAAAGACCCATTTTTAACATCTTTCACTGTTCATCATCGTCATCTATCGGGAAGAAGAAAGCTCTCATCCCTTTCACTATTCCATTTCATCTCTTCTCCATTTCAACTCGTTTTTGAAAGGTAACACCATTTTTTACTTCTCATCAACCTCCTCTCTTCAAAAGTACAATTAGTTTTTATTTTCGTTAAAGTTTTGGAAATGGAAATTTCAAGGGTTTTGATTAAAAATGATATCTTTACTATGTTTAACTTAATATTTTGATTCAATGTTGTTAGTTATGAAGTCTAGGAGCTAAATGGTACCACATATATGAATTTTTCTTGGTTTTGAACAAATTCCCGAAATTGGGTTTAAAGGGGGTTTTTGAAGGGTTTTGGGTGAGTTTTGGGGGTTGTTTTAGGTTGGAATTGATGGGCTAATGTTAGTGCTATGGCTAGGGGTTGATTTGGGATCATTTGTGGGTATAAAAAGTGTTGGAAACATGGGTTTTGGATGAGGTTATTGGGCTGCATGAAATTGCTAAATGTGGGGTTTGTTCATGACTTGAAATATTGTGAATCGTGTTAGAGTTGTGTTCCGGGCTAGTGCTTTGATGCTTGGGCTGATTTGAAGTTGTTTGAATTGTATTGAGGTTGTTTAGAAGCGAGAACTTGTGCCGGTGAAGCATCGGGAGGAAATCCGGAAGCTTGAGGGTGGTTGCTTGCTTGGTAATTGAGCTTGGAAGTTTAGGTGAGTGGTTAATGTTTTAAAGTGGTTTTAAATGTTTGGTTCGAGCATATGGACTAGATCGGGTTTAGTAGACCCACCTAGAGTTAGGATTAGGGTGGTAGCCTAATCCTAAACTTAAACTAGAGCCATTGGTTGAACTTGTAATGGATGTTTATGCCTCGTATGATTTGTGATATGGTTGTTTATGTATAAAGTGTTATACATGTGAGATGAGGCATGACTTGTGATGCACTATGAAATGCATGTGAATGGTTCATGATGGTGATCATGGTGAGTACGTGCTAAGCACGGAATTGGTTGAAATGAATAATATGGATTGAGTTAAATGTTGGCACTAGTATGCTTGAGTACAAATGATCGATCATTAGGATGTTAGTGTGCACACATGAGTCAAATTCGCGCGTGGCCTTGGCGGCGTTGAGTCACCAAGGAGGAGTACGGGTTCGCCCGGAAATTGTTATATATATATGTCGATGATGAGTGGAATCCCATCGACGGGGCGTGAGGATGAGTGGAATCCCCTCCGCGAGACCGGTGATGAGTGTAATCCCACCGTGAGGTAAAGTGGTTGTTGGATGTGAGTTCCAACGTGTTTATCCGCGTATTCGGGTCATAGCTAGGTGTCAACATTGATTGATATGTGTATCAATGTGTTGTGGAATGTGATCTCTACTTGGATGTTTATATGTGTTTACATATGTTGTGAAATAGGGCTTGTTGAGCATGGCATATAATTGGATATTGTTCATGCATCTTTAACATTTGGCTCTTGAGGATCAATGGTATAATCATGCATTTACCTTGGTTGAGATCGTGCTTAGACCCTGCATTGTCGAGGTTTGTTTTTAAAGAGCTTGCCCTCACTAAGCTTTATTACTTACGCTCTCTCTTTGTTCGACAATGCAGATCCTTAGTTCGTGGGTTGCTAAGTGCAAGAAGGGGGCCTCCAAGTGTGCTTCGTGGTGCTTGTTTAGCTACCAAGTATGAACTCTTTAATTATGATGTAATGGTCAAGCAATGGGACATGTAATCGTGTTATGATGCCTTTTGGAATACGTTGTTGTTGTTGTTGTTGTTGTTTAGGAGCATGTTAGACTCCTCGTATGTATGCATTAACTTGGTTTTTGAGATGTATGCCCATGCTTGTGAACCTTGTTGGCAATTGCTTACCTTGAATTGCCTATGTGATGACTATGTTGAAGTATGCTTTTGGTAATACCTTGATTGGATGTTTCTTTATATGTCTTGGGTGTTTGAGCATGTTTGTCTTAGGATCCATGCCTCTAGATCATGTATGTCTATGTTGAGTGTTGTTTGGGGTCGTTTAGGGCCCTTAGAATTGTTGAGAAATGCCTAAGGCTAGTTTTCAAAGGTTGCAGACAGCCCGCGTTTCGAAACGAGATAGGCCGTTTCGGAACGGGTAAGGCTTCAGGGACCCCGTATCGGAACTCGTTTCGATAAGGTTTGGCCTGTGAATCCCCTGTTCCGAAACGGGTATCGGAACATTTTGGCTACTGGAATTATGAGAAAATGACGAGATGAAAGCGTTTCGAAATGGGTCTAAGGGTTTCGAAACGGTCAAAATCTCGTTGACCACGTGAAGTTGACCGTTGAGGGTGTTTCGGAACGGTTGACCTCCGTTCCGATACGGCCTCTTCGTTTGGGCTTGGGGCAGTTGACCTGGTCAAGACGTTTCGATACGCCTCAAGGGTGTTTTAAAATGGCCTGCTTAATAATTTAAAAATGGAATGTTATGCATAGGTTGTTCGAGTTATTATTTTATGAATGCTTGTCTTTCCGCTGTTATGATCACATAAGATTCGAATGAGCCTTTAGAAAAGATTAAATTAAAAAGAAATTTTTTGGGTCGTTAACCGAGGAGGAACCTTAACGGGTTTCGCTTCGGTTTTCCCCGTGTGGCCCACTCGGACCGGTCAAGCGTCCGGACCGGGACGAGGAGGTTACACTTGTTGGTATCAGAGCCTAAGGTTACCGAGACCTTGGGCATGTAAGTGAGGTAAGTTCAAGTTTTGTATTGATATGCACGGTGTTTGCTTGCCTTGTAAGCATGGTTGCTTGTGTAACAAGTATGTTGATTATTCTGTTTAAAAGCATTTTGTTTGGGAGTCTCATTGCTACTATTACATCGGAAAAGAATTTTTATGTGAGGGAAACCTACTTGAGCACTTGGAAGCCTTGCCTTGCTAACCCAATCTTGTATATTTTGTTTGTTGTGGTTGTAGTTATCGTTTGTGAGTGATGTCTAGGCCGAGGGGTAGGTCGAGGGTGGTTCGTCAGGAACCACGGGTTGCGGCTCCTATTAATGAGCCGATGGTTGGAGTTGAGGCTCAAGTGTTGGATCATGCTGCTGGAGTTGGAGCTCCTCCACCACCTCCTCCACCTGGAGTTGGAGGCGAGGATGGAGCCGAGGGAGAGGGACCTCAAGGTGGCCAAGGTCCGACTGGAATTGATATGACGCCGCTAGTGCACGCTATAGCGGGGGCATTTCAGGTCGCAGTTGCGGGAGCTCACGCTGCAGCTCAGCCTAGGTGTGACGATGCTAGTCTACCTTTGGAGAGGCTCTGTAGCTTGGGGGCCGAAGAGTTCAGAGGATCTACCCCATAGAGGTCTGAGTTATGGTTGGAGAAGACAGTTCGTATCTTAGCTCAGATGGGTTGTGTGGGCGCACATAGATTAGGCTGTGTGATCTCCTTGCTTCAGGGTGATGCTTACACTTGGTGGGTCACCACTACTACTGGAGTTCCAGAGGCAGAGATTGATTGGGATTTCTTTGAGTCCGTATGAGATAGTTGAGCGGATTGGGCCTATAGCTTACCGTTTGAGGTTACCTTCTGAGTTAGAGAAGATCCATGATGTCTTTCATGTGTCGATGCTTAGGAGATATAGGTCAGATCCTTCTCATGTTATGCTCGTTGAGGAGATAGAGTTGAATCCGGATTTGTCTTACAATGAAGAGCCTGTTGAGATACTTGCTTTCGATAGCAAGGTGTTGCGTGGTAAGACCATAGAGTTGGTTAAGGTGTTGTGGAGACATAGAGGTGTGGAAGAGGCCACGTGGGAGAGGAAAGTTGATATGGTTGAGCAGTTTCCGTATTTGTTTCCGTTAGGTAACTTTGGGGACGAAATTCCTAAGTGGGGGAGAGTTGTAACACCCGGGTTTAGGGGTCGGGTGAAAATAATATTTTAATATTATTTTGGGTTCGGATTTATAATTAAAATAATCTTTTAAGTTTCGGGTTTCAAAAACAAATATTTTACTTTGGACTTAAATGAATGATTTACAAATTGAAGAGTTTATAAAGAAGATGGAAAATGGCCATTCATTAATGGCATTTTCGTAATAAGGAGGAAGTCATTTTGAAAAGCCCCTTTTTTGTTAAAAGACCCATTTTTAACATCTTTCACTGTTCATCATCGTCATCTATCGGGAAGAAGAAAGCTCTCATCCCTTTCACTATTCCATTTCATCTCTTCTCCATTTCAACTCGTTTTTGAAAGGTAACACCATTTTTTACTTCTCATCAACCTCCTCTCTTCAAAAGTACAATTAGTTTTTATTTTCGTTAAAGTTTTGGAAATGGAAATTTCAAGGGTTTTGATTAAAAATGATATCTTTACTATGTTTAACTTAATATTTTGATTCAATGTTGTTAGTTATGAAGTCTAGGAGCTAAATGGTACCACATATATGAATTTTTCTTGGTTTTGAACAAATTCCCGAAATTGGGTTTAAAGGGGGTTTTTGAAGGGTTTTGGGTGAGTTTTGGGGGTTGTTTTAGGTTGGAATTGATGGGCTAATGTTAGTGCTATGGCTAGGGGTTGATTTGGGATCATTTGTGGGTATAAAAAGTGTTGGAAACATGGGTTTTGGATGAGGTTATTGGGCTGCATGAAATTGCTAAATGTGGGGTTTGTTCATGACTTGAAATATTGTGAATCGTGTTAGAGTTGTGTTCCGGGCTAGTGCTTTGATGCTTGGGCTGATTTGAAGTTGTTTGAATTGTATTGAGGTTGTTTAGAAGCGAGAACTTGTGCCGGTGAAGCATCGGGAGGAAATCCGGAAGCTTGAGGGTGGTTGCTTGCTTGGTAATTGAGCTTGGAAGTTTAGGTGAGTGGTTAATGTTTTAAAGTGGTTTTAAATGTTTGGTTCGAGCATATGGACTAGATCGGGTTTAGTAGACCCACCTAGAGTTAGGATTAGGGTGGTAGCCTAATCCTAAACTTAAACTAGAGCCATTGGTTGAACTTGTAATGGATGTTTATGCCTCGTATGATTTGTGATATGGTTGTTTATGTATAAAGTGTTATACATGTGAGATGAGGCATGACTTGTGATGCACTATGAAATGCATGTGAATGGTTCATGATGGTGATCATGGTGAGTACGTGCTAAGCACGGAATTGGTTGAAATGAATAATATGGATTGAGTTAAATGTTGGCACTAGTATGCTTGAGTACAAATGATCGATCATTAGGATGTTAGTGTGCACACATGAGTCAAATTCGCGCGTGGCCTTGGCGGCGTTGAGTCACCAAGGAGGAGTACGGGTTCGCCCGGAAATTGTTATATATATATGTCGATGATGAGTGGAATCCCATCGACGGGGCGTGAGGATGAGTGGAATCCCCTCCGCGAGACCGGTGATGAGTGTAATCCCACCGTGAGGTAAAGTGGTTGTTGGATGTGAGTTCCAACATGTTTATCCGCATATTCGGGTTATAGCTAGGTGCCAACATTGATTGATATGTGTATCAATGTGTTGTGGAATGTGATCTCTACTTGGATGTTTATATGTGTTTACATATGTTGTGAAATAGGGCTTGTTGAGCATGGCATATAATTGGATATTGTTCATGCATCTTTAACATTTGGCTCTTGAGGATCAATGGTATAATCATGCATTTACCTTGGTTGAGATCGTGCTTGGACCCTGTATTGTCGAGGTTTGTTTTTAAAGAGCTTACCCTCACTAAGCTTTATTTCTGACGCTCTCTCTTTGTTCGACAATGCAGATCCTTAGTTCGTGGGTTGCTAAGTGCAAGAAGGGGGCCTCCAAGTGTGCTTCGTGGTGCTTGTTTAGCTACCAAGTATGAACTCTTTAATTATGATGTAATGGTCAAGCAATGGGACATGTAATTGTGTTATGATGCCTTTTGGAATACGTTGTTGTTGTTGTTGTTTAGGAGCATGTTAGACTCCTCGTATATATGCGTTAACTTAGTTTTTGAGATGTATGCCCATGCTTGTGAACCTTGTTGGCAATTGCTTACCTTGAATTGCCTATGTGATGACTATGTTGAAGTATGCTTTTGGTAATACCTTGATTGAATGTTTCTTTATATGTCTTGGGTGTTTGAGCATGTTTGTCTTAGGATCCATGCCTCTAGATCATGTATGTCTATGTTGAGTGTTGTTTGGGGTCGTTTAGGGCCCTTAGAATTCTTGAGAAATGCCTAAGGCTAGTTTTCAAAGGTTGCAGACAGCCCGTGTTTCGAAACGAGCTAGGCCGTTTCGGAACGGGTAAGTCTTCAGGGACCCCGTATCGGAACTCGTTTCGATACGGTTTGGCCTGTGAATCCCCTGTTCCGAAACGGGTATCGGAACGTTTTGGCTACTGGAATTCTGAGAAAATGACGAGATGAAAGCGTTTCGAAACGGGTCTAAGGGTTTCGAAACGGTCAAAATCTCGTTGACCACGAGAAGTTGACCCTTGAGGGTGTTTCAGAACGGTTGACCTCCGTTCCGATACGACCTCTTCGTTTGGGCTTGGGGCAGTTGACCTGGTCAAGACGTTTCGATACGCGTCAAGGGTGTTTCGAAACGACCTGCTTAATAATTTAAAAATGGACTGTTATGCATAGGTTGTTCGAGTTATTGTTTTATGAATGCTTGTCTTTCCGCTGTTATGATCACATAGGATTCGAATGAGCCTTTAGAAAAGATTAAATTAAAAAGAAATTTTCTGGGTCGTTAACCGAGGAGGAACCTTAACGGGTTTCGCTTCGGTTTTCCCCGTGTGGCCCACTCGGACCGGGACGAGGGGGTTACATTTTTTATATTTACATTCTTGTCATTGTTCTCACCATGAACCTTGATGAGTGATTCTTCTCTTTGACCAGAAGACTATCGAACAAATGAGCGTCTCGTACTCATCCATATCTTTACCATTTGCACTCATGATCTTTCATACTGAAGTTTATCTCCAAAGCAATACAAGGAAATATCTTTTTTTTGGAAAAAAAATGTCAGCTTGATGATCGTCATTTCAATAGAGGGCACTTTGTTAGGCCAGGAAAATCAGGATTTTTGTAAAGAAAGAAAACAAAATAGGTTGCCCCGGATATCAAGTGCAGAAGTGTCCTAGATCCAATCCTCCCGCGATTATCAAAACTTGTGAATGTTGTGGCGAGTCAAAAAAAATTCTAGATTACTCGGTTCACACCCTATGATTATCGTGTTGCTTGATCCGATCAGAAGCAATTCCTTTTTCGTTCTCTTCATCATTTTCCATTCATAAATGTGTTCAAGTTTCCCGGACTTGTTTAACCAGTAGAGTGCAGAAATATCATTCTAAGAATAGAACTCTATAAATGCATGTGTGTGTTTCTGATTGTTATTAATACTTATTACTATATTATTATACACATGTCTTCAAATATACATCTCTAACGCTTGGGTATTAGACATGTGGAGCATAGATCCTTATTAGATTTGTCGACATCCCCCACAGCTCCATCCGGATGCTCCGAGACTTATTTATTCAATAGTCCATTACCTCTCTCCTCCCCTTTTTCTTTAAATTTCCTTTTTCTTCTCTTTTTCTTTCTTTTTCATATTCTTTTTCCTCTTTTTCTTTCTTTTTTCTCTTTTTCCTTTTTCTTTTTCTTTTTCTTTTTCTTTTTCTTTTTCTTTTTCTTTTTCTCTTTCCTTTTTCTTCTTTCCCTCACTCATTTTCTTCTCTTTTTCTTTCTCACTCTTATTGTGTTTTTTAAAATATAGAAGACTACACTTAGAACTTCAATTTCAAGCAACTCTACTTGGTTAAAATTGCCTAGTCCACTTCACTGTTTATGAATTCCAAGGATTTGTCATCAGACATCGTCAAAGGAATAATACTCTACCCTTCTCTTGCTTTGCTGACTGGAGTAAATTGAGAAATAGATTTCATTTCATTGTTTTCACAACATCTGAATGATCTTTGCACCAGAACCAGTGTCACATCTTGCAATTGACATCCAGAGTCCTACAAAGGTAAGAGAGGATATACGTATATTCAATGATTAAAACATCCCTTCATTGAAATGAAAACCATCAAACATGACATATGCCCCAGGAAAATGATCTCTACTACTTTCGGGCCAAAGGTAGCAGAATTATTTCCTGTATTGCTTCAGAAATGGTCCTTGTAAATTGTAACTACTTGAGGTAGAAACATGAGCAAAATAGATTTCTCAGAATTCCAGACAATCTTTGAAGTTTTCATCATGGTTCTCATATTCTTCAATTGGTATAATTGCTTGCTTTATTCCTCTCATTTCCCATTTTTGAACTAATTCTCATGTCAGGACTCTATTATTGACTAGTTTCTTGATCTCTTCCATTAAAGGCCTACACCTCTTGGTAGCGTGTCCTGGTGCCCCCATGTGAAAGTCACAAACATTGTCTAGATCATAGCTATGGGCGGATGGCTTTGGCAACACTTTCATTGGCCTAGGAGTAACATATTGTCTATCAACGAGGTGGGGAAATAGATCTGAAATAGATAATCCAAATATCTCTAGATTTGCACTTGCTCGAGGAATTTTTTGTGTTTGTTCTGATGAATTAGCTAGCATCTTTCTCTTACGACTTTGGGAAATTTTAACTTTACATTCATTCACTTCCTTCTCTAGTTCTATTTCCTGATTGACACGATCTTCAAACCTTGTTTCAATTTTCCCTCGTCGAATCCCCGTTTTTATCGTTTCTCTAATAACCATGAGATTTTTTAAAATTGTCCCTTGCATTCACAAGCATTCTCTTAAAGAAAGGAGATGGAAGAGTTTGATGAAACATGAGAGATATTTCTTCTTCTATCATAGGAGGTTGCACTTGGGCTGCTATTTTTCGCCATCTCAATGTGTAATCTTTAAAACTCTCACCAACCTTCATACTCATGTTCTGTAGAAGCCAGCGATCTGGAGCCATGTCTATAACATACTTGTATTGCCCTAAAAATGCTTTGGCCAAATCAGCCCACGATCAAATCTGTTCTCGACTCAACCTGTTGTACTACATTAAAGTAGGTCCAACGAGGCTATCATAGAAATAGTGGATCAACAATTTATCATCATCCAAATATCCTTTCATCTTTCTACAGAACATTGCCAAGTGGACTCTAGGACAACTAGAACCGTCATACTTCTCAAAACTGTGGACCTTGAATTTAGGTGGAACGACTAGGTCGGGGACTAAGCAGAATTCCCTTGCATCAAATCTGGGGTCACCAACGCCTTTTCCTGTCTCGATCTTCTCCTTAGGTCTTGTATATATATATATCATTCAACTGCTTATATCCTGATCCTAAGACGATAGGCTTTGCAAGACCTCTTTCAGCATTTGGGTTTGGTACCCCGGGGTAAATGGTTAAACATGGCGTAGAAGTGTGATTCTTTGCACTCTGCCGATGCTCGGTCATTTGCTCTTGTGACCTTCCCTGAGCTTCTTTAGTTTCTTCTATGACTTCTTCCATGAATACAAATTTCCAAACTTTCACTAATTCCTGAATTGTTGCCATTGAAATCTTGATTGATTCAGATAATGAATGTGAATGTGATGCTATTGAACGATGATATTATGTTGATAAATATGTAATGTGTGTATACACAAATGCAGAAGGTATTGATTCTAAAAGTGACTATCGTAGAACAAATTTCATTGAAATGATTTGATACATCAGATGTTATATTCTACAAATATTGGTAAGCTCTGACTCCCAACTTCCTAACTTCCTCTAAGAGCCAAGTCAGCTTCCCTCCGTGATCTAATGTCGGTTCAACGTTTTGACTCAGTGCCATTGCCACATCTGCCAAGTTTGCTGCTTGTTGAGCCACTTCTCGTGCTTGGGTTACGACATCTTCCATGTCATTGTCTCTTTCTTGTATCTTTATTCTCGATCTATAACACACGAGTTTGGGGGTCGGGTGAATTAAAATAATAAAATATTATTTTGGGCCTCGTGTTTCAAAACAAATAATTTTATGTTGGGCTTGTTTTGATTTAAAACTGAAATTCCATGGATTTTAGAAATTGGAGATAGTCATCTCATTAATGGCAATTTTGTAACTATTTGGACTTGCAAAATAAAACCTTTTCTTTTATTTTCAAACACCAAAAAAGGCTATCATCTTCTACCTTCAAACTTCTAACGTGAAAACCCCCTTCACCATTGTGGTTCACTATTCCATCACTATTCTTCCTCATCCTTGAAGGTTTTTGAAAGGTAAACGTATTTTTGAGTTATCGTTATCATTCTCTACAAGTCTATACCTTTATTTTTCATTAAAGCTCATGGTTTTGCATTTTGAGGTTTTGGATTAAAAATGCTAACTTTGTTAGCTTTAACTTAAGTTTTGATTTATTGATGTTAGATAAGTTGTTTGCTTTCTAAAAGGTCCAACATACTCGATTTTTACATGGTTTTACAATGATTCACGAAATTGGGTTTTAGGGAGGTTTTGGAGAGTTCAAAGGTTGAGTTTTGGGGGTGTTTGATGTGGGAAATTGTTGGCTGATGGTTAGGCTATGGTTGAGGGTTGTTTTGGAAGCTTTTAGGAGTGTTAAAAGTGTTGAAACCAGTGGTTTTAGGCTGTGCTTATGGGCTGCTCGAAAATGGCATTTTTGGGGTTGTCTTTAGCTTGAATTCATGTGTTTTGTGATTGGTTTGTGTTCCGGGTTTGCTACAGTGATTGGTGGACTGATTTGTGGTTGTTTTGATTGTGTTAGGATTTTTAGAAGCAAGGAATTGTGTTGGTGAAGCCTCGGGATCGAATCTAGAACCGTTGGGAGCTTAATCGGCTAGAGTTGTTGAGCTTGGTATAGTCGGTGAGTGGTTCTACGTTTTACATTGGTTTTCAAATGTTGGTTCAAGCATGTGGGCCTAGGTTGGTCTTGGTAAACCCACCTAGAGTTGAGATTAGAGTGGTAGCCTAATCTCAAGCTTAGTTTAGGAGACCTTTGGTTGAACTTCTAAATGCTTGTTATGCCTCTTGTTTTATATTAATTGTGATTAATGTGGTTATGTATATTGTGATATACATGTGTGTTGAGGCATGATATTTGATGCATTGTTATATGCATGTGTTTATAGAATGTGGTATGTGCATGATGGTAATCATGGTGAGTACGTGCTAAGCACGGAAATTGGTAAGAAATTGTGTTGTGAAAGGTTGTGAAATGTGTTAGTATTGGCACTAGTATGCTTGGGTACAATGATTGATCATTAGGATGTTTAGTGTGCACACAAGAGTCGAAATGCGTGCGTGGTCTTGGTGATGGTAGTCATCAAGATGGAGTACGGGTTCGCCCGGAAATCTTCTTTTTATGATTAGTCGGTGATGAATGGAATCCCATCGACGGGGCGTGAGGATGAGTGTAATCCCCTCCGCGTGAAATAGTGATGAGTGGAATCCCACCGTAAGGTAATGGTTGTGTTGTTGGATGTGAGTTCCAACAGTTATCCGCGTATTAGGGTCATAGCTAGGTGCCAATAAGGATTGTGGAATGTGTTGCTAATACGCTTGATATATGTGTTTCCATATGTTGTGTTTATGGACTTGTTGAGCATGGCATGATAATGATATTGTGTTCATGCATTAGTTATATTTGACTCTTGTGGTTCGAAGGTAAGAACATGCATTCTTCCTTGGTTGAGTTGTTCGTGCTTGGACCCTGCATTGTCGAGGTTTGTTTTATGAGCTTACCCTCAGTAAGCTTTATGCTTACGCTCTCTTTTGTTCGACAATGCAGATCCTTAGTTCGTGGGTTGCTTGTTCAAGGAGAGGGCCTCCAAGTGTGCTAGTTGCGCTTTTGATCATCAATTATGGATTTTAAGTTATGGATGTAATAGACAAGCAATGGGATTTGATCATTGTTTTATGTTGTTGATGTGTGTTAGGAGCATGTTAGACTCCTTAAAATGTTGATGTTGGTGTGGCTTGTTGATGCCATGTTTTGGATTGTAAACCATGTTTTATTTCTTACCTTGAATGCTTATGTGTATGTTGGCTCTAAGGCATGAAACCTTTAAAATGCTATGTATGTCTCCTTTTGTGGTGAGTGTGTGATCTTTTAAATGGACGCCCTTATCATGTATCTTTATGCGCTTTGAGTATGCTTGTAATAGGGTGTATGCCTCTAGAGTGTGTTTGCATGTTGTGTTTGATTCTTGAAGTCGTTAAGGGCGTTTGGGATCGTTTAGAGATGTTTAAAACTGATTTTAGAAAATCAAAGACTGTAGGTGTTTCGGAACGAGTTGTGTTGTTTCGGAACGAGTGTGGTTCCAAGGCCACCCGTATCGGAACGCATTCTGGTACGGTTTTGCTACTGTGAGCCCCTATTCCGATACGAGTCTCGAAACACTTTGGCTACTGTGATTGCCTGTTCTGAAACGGGTTTCGGAACGCCTAGGCGAAATGGGACCCTGTTTAGAAACAGGGTGGATGTGTTTCGGTATGGGTGTCTGGCTTTTTAAACTGGAGCCCGTGTTCCAAAACGGGCAACTCCTGTTTCGAAACACATGCCTGAAAATGGGCTTTTGACATCTCTAAAGGGGTCTCAAGGGTTGGGCTTAGGCTCTGTTTGCTGTTAGGCTTCTCGTAAGCCTTGTTTCCGCTATCGCTTCACACCTAGGTTTAATTAACGCATTTAGACAAGATAATAAATAAAAAAAAGTTTTCCCGGGTTGTTAACCGAAGTGAAGCCTTAACAGGTTTCGCCTTGGTTATCCCCGTGTAGCCCACTCGGATTGGTCAAACGCCCGGACCGGGACAAGGGGGTTACACGATCTCTGAAGTTGGACATGTTGTTTTTCCTCACTTTCTTGACAGTTTTTCTTGATATCCTCTGTAATATCCTTGTACTTTAGTGTGATGTTGAGGTACTCATCTACCTTCTTCTTTAGTGTTTCGTTTTCAGCTTGACTGGCTTTCAGCTTCATTGCAGTATCCTCAAACATTTACGTGTACATTTTCATCATCTCACATTTAGCTTCGCTAACCTTTAACTCATCTATGATGGCATTGCGTTGTATTTCCAATGTCTATAGATCAAAATGGAGCGTGTTGACTCGATTCTCATTTGCCTTACAGTTCCTTTTCCAATATTCAGTTTCACACTTGAGTTCTTTAATTCGCTTCTTTGACTATTCCAGGGTCAAACCCAAACCATCATTCTTGAGCATCGAACGGATTTATTGATAATCGGATTGTAGACTTTTTTGCTCTTCATCCAGATTATCCTTCTCATGCCTTAGCTTCCTTATTTGAATCTCATATTCGAACATATGCCCCTCTTTTTGGGTCCTTTGGTCGTGTGTCTCACACTCAGCCATTGTATCAGGACGGTTTTATATCTCGAATTTCCATTTTTCGTGTTCCAAAAGAACTTGAACCCGTCGTTTGAAGGCGATGCAATTTTCAATAAAATGTCCCTAGGCTCCATCATGATATTCACAATGAGCCTTGGTGTCATACCATTTTTGATACGGAGGTTGCAAAGGTGTGACAAATTGTGGGGTCACCAACCGGGCTTTCAGCAACTAAGGATATAATTCTTTTTATGAAATAGGGATTGGATCAAAATGAAACTTGTAATCTCGTGTCCTTTGGTAATCTGCTGAAGGGATACTGAAGTTTGAACTTTGTCCTGAACACTGAATTGATTCTGGTGGATTTGGATTTTCCTTCATCTTTGCATCTTCGAGTATTCTATTAATTGTCGGGCTTCTAGGAAATTTGGGCTTTCCGTCTTCAAAACTCAATAAGCCTACCCTGATAAGATTCTCAACCTTGTTCTTCAAAACCTCACAATTCTCAGTAGTATGGTCTAAATTGTCTTGATGATAAACACATATTGCATTGTCGTTGTAACCTCTCGAATAAGAAAATTCTTTGGGCTCGGACCAGACTGGGCTCACAAGTTTCTTTTCTACCAAAAACGAGAGTAAATTTGCATATGTCATCCAGATTGAATTAAAAGACTCTTCATTTCCTTTCACTCGGGCTTCTTCCAGATCCATCATTACATTTTCAACATTCATCCTACTTTTACCTCCAGTTGGTTTATTAATGCGGATTGTAATGGTGCTCGGACCTGGTCGTTTATACATATTCTGGTTTCTGTTCAGGTCTCCTTTCAGTTCAGTATCCTCATTTTCCTTGGTCATAGTTGTCATCATAGTCATCATTTCAGCCATTTGTCTTTTCAGTTCTTGCATAGCGTTCTTGTCAGTATTGGCACTAACATAATCATGTGTATGGCCCTTGGATGAACTACTCTTCATTTTTCCCGTGACTCGTCCCGGATACTTCCTCATATTTGTAGTCTCTTCTATCGGATTACGATTCCCTTCATTTGTCATGATTGTCCTCTATTGATAACCATTTTTTTAATCAATACCTTCATGCAATGATGATGCGATGCAAAACAAAAACAATAAAGAAATGAGTCAGTACGGTAAATTAATTGTGTAAGCAAAAAATATATTGCTGGTAAATAAAACAATTTAATTAAGCAAGAAAAATAAACCAGAGAAAGAATTTTAAACCGCCAACACCTATCCTAGGTCCCTATCTGGCTCTAATGGGGTGAGCTTCTAAAACAGTATGTGGGCTTGGTTCTAGACTCTCGGTCCCCGAACTGTCATTACTATCTACTACGACGGTAAGACATCGATTCGGTAGTATAGGTCGTTTATAATAGAGGCGTGGGCCCCATGACGCATAAGGTTAGTATATCGGAAGAAGACAAAAATCTGAACTCGGAGCTGGAGAGCATCACGTCGGATATTGTTTTACTCCCACTTAAGGGTGGAAAACCCGAGTTTAGGGTTTATGCATGAATGACAAATATAGCATACACAAAAACTACCCTCATTCTTCCTAAAATCCATCGAAGAATTCTTCAGAAAAATTAAATTCAAATTAATGTCCGAAATGCCAAAATGCCATATGTAATTAATTATTAGGCCTGACTCTCAATTTCATCCCAGAGGAGTCGCCAAGCTATCGCGACCGTTTTTTTTTGTAAACCGCTTTTTATGTTTTGAAAAAGCAGCCTAACGATTTAAAAACTTGAAAATCAAGGTTTTTATTTAATTTTATCTTGTAATTAATTATTTCTCCATTTTTAATAAAAATCACTTTTATTTTCTTAAAAAATCGTTTTGGAGTCACCATCGGCCACTTTGGTAGGTCGTACACCATAAAAGCGTACCAGAGATTCTTTTTTGAAAAGTTCGGGTTCGGGAGTCGGTTACGTGTAGGGAAGGGTTACCACCCCTACAAACACACGATATTGGTACCTCATTAATTACACGTGGCATTTTGAACATTAATTTGATGTTAATTAATTCTTTTAATTGTAAAATGAATTTATTCCAAATGAGAGTATCCTTTTGTAAGAAAATACATTTTTGGAAGAATATACTTATGAGACGTCCAATTACGTTAGAACACTTCAATTTATATTCAAAATGTATTTCAACACAAAAGGTTTAATGCATGTGTCAAATTATGGTCTTGTCATTTTTAAGTAAACCCTAATTAGCCCCCATTAATCCATTTAATTAAGAAATCTACGAATATTATTAATTTTTGGACATAAATGGTAACACCTAAAATAATATTGGACACTACCTTTAATGGATCCAAAAGTAATAATATTGCTAATTAAGGTTATTCTAATTATTTATCTTATTTTAATTTTAATCAATCTAATTATATGAATATCATTTTCTAAGTTTAAATGAAACATTGAAAATCTAATTTGAATATTTATTGATTAACATCACTCTACAATGTGATACTAATCAATCTTGAATATTCAAACTCTATTTCAAATATCCATTTATTTGATACAATGCACTTTCCTATTGAATTAATTAAATCTAATGAGAGAGTCTAATCCTAAAAAGGCTCCAATTAACATTAGTTTGGTGACTAAATTGTCTAAAACATGAAACTACATGATCAATTTAAAACATGCAAACAAACATACAAATAATTAAGTAATTAAACAAATAAATTAAAAATTGAAAAAGGACTGAATTGCATTAAATTGAAAACTATGGTGCCTAATTACAAACAACTAATGACCAAATTGAAATGTTGTCCTAGACTCTAGGGACTAAAACCTGAATTTCCCCCAAAACACCAAAAATGCACGGATCCTAGCCCAATCCAACCCCAAAATGCAGCGTTTTGTTGCTACTATAAAACCCCTTTCGAACTGAAAAATTCACTTTTTCTTTCATTTTTTTTGATTTTGCTCTCTGTAGAGTTACCATGAGTCCTATATTTTCTACACATTCATGCCCTTATTGTTGCTATTATTGAGATCATTTAGGCATATTTAGGTGCATTGCATGCATTATAACATCATCTTCTTTTGTACAATGCTTTTATTGAATATCTTATGATTGGTGAAGAAAAGTTACTGTTTTAGCTAGTTTATGTTTTCAGGTGCTATAGCTAGGAAAGTAGAGGAGAGGACATGACAAGGCGAGGAAAGCTGGAACCAGAGAAGTTGTACTGAAGCAGCTCAAGTTGCCGCCAAGGACACTGCCGAAGCAGCATTACCGCCAAAAGCCGCCCGGGCAGGAGTTACACCGACTTAACCAAGATGGGTTGCGATTTCAAGAGGACAATTTCCTAAGCCCAATGAGCCCAGTCTTGCAACTTCCTGAAGCCTGTAGCGGCCGGTAGAGTTAAAACAAGATCGATAACTATGAGCACTTATCCTTACTTGCTGAAGAAGGAAACGTCCAAAGAGTCTGTATTTAAAGAATAAAGGAGTCTATATTTAATGTAATTTACTTTTAGGACTCCTACTTCAAGAAGGACTCAACTTAGGTCAAGATCCCTATATATACCCAATGTATATAAGGGTATATGGGCATGCATGTCGTGAGGAATTGACGGCATCTACCGATGAGAGTTAGGATGGGGAGTTAGCTAGATAAGTTGGAGTGTTAGGGGTCGCGGCCCAACTCTCCTAGGGTTTAAGCGCGTGTATGTAAAGTAATTTGGGAAACGATTGTATAGTTTTGAGTTGTTTTCAATAAAGTTCTGAGTTTGCTTAATCTATGCTTATTGTTCGTTCAATGAGTCCACACCAGACAATTGAAGAGAAAATCCATTTGTCAGGCACGAAAGTGCAAGGCTCACGAAAGGGTTAAGCACGGTCACAACTCACAAAGGCGTGACTAACTTGATTCCACACTAGTCCACAAGTTTCAGCGGCTAAAAGGGATTACCAACCGAGTTGTCTAATTTGGTTTCACACTAGTCCTCAAGTTAAGCAATCTCGAGCATCCTAACCTAGAAATAGGAGGGATCACTGTCGATTATCCTGCCGAACATGAAATGACTGCCAGACTTGCCGCCAAGACTTCTTTCTGTGTGACAATGTCGTAGTTTGCCGCCCACCTTACCTACCACAGCAACAATTAATGGCAGCGTGAAACATACTCAAGACCTTGCAATGCAGTCCACAGGCTACTAAGTTGCACTTGTCTTACCCAGCTTATCGCCCAATCTCTCTCTATTATTCCTCTTATCACTATCTTTATCTTTACTTGTGTTTTTATATTTCCACATCTTGAGATTTAATGGCGCATTTATTAAATCTTTGTGCAGGAAACCATTCATAGGAGCTGCTCCAATCCCTGTGGAGACGATATCTTTTATACGATATCTTTTCCCAAAATGCCCCATTATCTCTCATGCTTTATATTTTTTAATTATGGTATATTATTATTTTAAGAGAGTAATTATGGTTGTCATTAATTGCCGGCTGACATTTCTCTCTCCTCATTATATAGGAGTTAAATTTGCTGATGTCATTACTGACGTCAGCGTGCTAGCTGGGTCCAGATCAAGGCTCAATCAGCATGAAGGGCAACGGACGAATGAGAGAGTGTCACATAGCACTATTTGAGCGGAAAAAGAAAACACAAATCTGATTTGTGTTTGTTTGGGCTGTTTTTTTTTTTTACCAATTTTGGGCGGGAAAAGCTTTTTTAGGAGAAGATTTTAGTTTGTAAAAAGGATTTAGGCCTTAGAATGGAGTTTGGGCCTTGAACATATGTAACTGGACACTAATGTTAGAATTTATTTATTTATGGACTAATTTTGTATTTAGTATTTATTTAGTATTTATTTTTTAGTTTTATTTATAGTGAAGATATGGTGTGTGTATATATATATATAAATGTATCTGAACAAAATACGGGTTCTACATGTCTCATGCAGCTCCAATGTTTGACAGATGGTTAACTCTAATGTTAGCTTGCAGTTTTCTTGCTGATATATCTTGATTTCATTCTGGAAGCTTAACTATATTTAAATATTATATATGCTTTAAGTGGAAGGAATAAACAATTTGGTTTCTGAGCTTGCTGCAATAGCTACACTAAAGAAAAACATGCTTGATCGTAGGGAAATCAAGAACAATTTTGCTTTAGAGGGCATGAATAGAATTGCTTTTGGTAAGAATGTTGTTGATGACGATAATGATGAATCTGAGAATGGTTTGTTCAAGGGAGCTATGGTTGAAACGAGGGAGGAAGAAGATGGCTAGATTGAATAAATATAAAATTTGAGAGACTCAACATGTTATTTACCCATTTTTATTAAAGTCAGTCAATTTTATTTTTGTCAAAAGAGCCACATGGAACGATCTAATTGGCCCAAATATTTTTTAAATGGACGTTACAAAACAAGGACTAATCGAGGTCACGATTTTTAGTTCAGGGGACAAAACGTCCCAAAAAATACTTTAGAGGGGCAGTTCAGTATTTTATGTATACTTCATGGGCCAAACGGGCCATTAAGCCTAATTAAAAATATAAATAGTGAGCCCAGGGTGGGTTGTGGGCCCTGGCAGGCGCGTCTCATACCCATCGTCAGAGTCGGCCTTGGTCTCTCTATATATAATTTTACGGGAACAATACCCTGAATATAAATTTTTATTCATTTGGTGTAAAATTTTTCTTTATAAAGCTACCATATAAAGTTAATTAAGTAGTTTTATCCAAAAGTATAAAAATTTTCAACGTCAACCTTATACTTCATTAATGCATTTTTTAGATCTTTCGTTTTTTTAACAGAAGAGTCGATATTTTATTCAAAAACAAAAAAAAACAATAAAACAATGACAATAGCAACAGAAATACATAGAAACGAGAAGAGAGAAATCACATCATAGACACAACATATAAAAAAAAGAGCATCAAAAATAAGGGTACGCTGAACATTAAACAGAGAGAACACAAAGCAACATAACAAAAAACAATGGACAACAAAATAGGGGAGCACAATACAAAAAAAAAACACAGAGAAATAGCACATCCACCTCGAAACAGAAGGAAGGAGACAGGGGCAGAACTCGGAGTAAAAATTTGAAGGGGCCAACTTAAACTTTAATTTTTTTTAATGTTTAACTAAAATTTTTAATAATTTTGAGTGATTTAACAAAAAAATTAAAATTTGAGATAGAATTTAATTTAAAATACTCAGAATTTTGAAGCTTAATATAAATTTTTAAAAATTTTGAAGGAGCTAAATTAAAATTTTTAAAGACAAAATATTAATTTTTCAAAATTTTAGGAGAACTATAGCTCTTATCGGTCCCTTAAAGCATCCGCCCCTCGAAGGAGATCCGATAAAAAAGGATCTAGGGAACACCAAAACCAGCAACCATTCATCGAACTGTATGTATGATTCAATTGTAGCGAAAGCATAGGTAAAGGGTCCACCTAAACATTGATAGGCGTTTTTTTCCTCAAGGAAAGAAGCTAACTTGATAAGAACTGGAAATGAAACACAAACACGTATCATATATTATTAGACCCGGTAAACTTAACCCGAAATCTGAACTGATTTACCCGATTTGAGATCTGATATAGACTTGAATATTACGGTCTAATATTGACCCGAACAGGAATTATCACCGACTCGAAATTTACTGAACCGAAAATCAATTCGAACATAAAATAATCGGAACCGAAATCAACCCGAAACGAGATCAAACTTGAACCGAAAACAACACGAACTGAAAATAACACGAATTTAATTTGTCCAAATCTGATCCAAACCGAACATCAACTTCATTTTGGCTAGATAATTGAGCCGAAATGAACAAATAAATTATTTTATTTAATTTTTAGTAGTATGATAAATAATAAATATGTATATTTTATTTTCTTTTTTTATTATATTACTGATTAGCAATCAATTTTAGTAAAAGTTTAAAGATTTAATATATCTTTTCTCCTTTAAATGAAAATCTTCATGTTAAAAATTACTTTATTTAAAATATATTTGATATGCAGAATTGTAAAATAAAGTTACTTTATTTAATGCCAACTTTGATATATATATATATATAATTTTATTTTTTATTTTTAATTGTTTATTTGATTTAGTCTTTTATTTAATTTATGATATTAATTAAATATACAAGTCAAAAATTTAAATATTCAATTAAATCTCAAACAATTGAAACATGCCTAAATTGATTTTAATTCATAAATAAACAAATATGATAAAATTATATTTTATCAAATAATTTCCAAATAGTCTAATTCTAATTTCGTGAAATCAAAATTTTCTGTCTTAGAAATTATGTAAAACTTTATTTTAAAAAATAGAAAACAATCGATTGAAACTCGATAATGAACGCAATACAAAATTCAAGTTTTAAACTTTAACAAGCTTTATAGGTTGAGCTTGTGTCATATTATCATCTCTAAATGCTGGTTTAATTTGAAACATTGAACAACCAAGAGTTAAAATTGAGCCTAAATGATAAGATTGACAAAAAAAATATTTTTACGTGAATATATCAATAATTCTATATGTGCTCAATTGAATACATATCCAACTCAACTCGAATTAACCTAAAGATCCGACAATTGACTAAATAAAAAATTGGTCTAAATGATATTGACCTTAACCGAAAACCGATCCGATATTGACCCGACCCGAAACAGCAATCAAACTGACATTGACCCGAACCAAAAGCAACCGATCTGATATTGACTCGACCCGAAATTCAATCGATCCGACATTGATCTAAACCAATACCCGACACGACCTAAAATTGTATAGACCCGATCTAAATCTAAATCAAACCCGATCAGACCCAAATTGAACCCAAACCGAACCAAAAATCAAACTGAACAACTCGATTGCCACCTCTATAAATTATGAAGTATAATTAAGTCCAATAAGAAAAGGGGTAAAATTTAGAAGAGACAAAACTTTTATTTAATTAATATTTAAATTAAAAAATAAATTTATCATATTAAAATTTTAGATTACCCCTCCCAGCTCAAAAATAACTTCGCCGCTTAATTCTCATAGCACAATAAAAAACATGGACCAAATCTTCCTGAACAATTGCACTAGAAAGGGATCTGACAAGTGTTTGATCGACATGGAGTGGTGGTAGATGTGTTTGTTTCGAACAAACACACGAGGGATGGATCACAATTTAGGTTTGTACAGATGAAATCAAAAGTTGATGAGGACATGGTTATTGGGCGATTTGATGGTTATGTCAATCTAACACATAATTATCATCAAGAATCAACCATCATGCTTCAAAGGAATTCTAGAGGCATACTTCCTAGAGAGTAAACCATCCAACACCCAAAACATTAATTCCAAGCAAAATCAACATATAAAGGCCATTTATAACTTCAAAACAATAATATAAACTTGCTCAAGACAGGGAGTTTAACAAACACATTACCTAATCAACAATGAACCCCCATTTCCTTTATTACTAAAAGTCTAGTTGGAAACTATACTTTCAAAGAACGAAGTCCTTGGATCCTCCTTGCTCACATGCTGCCACCACTCCTTTAATTCTCTGCATTGATGGACAATAGAGCGTAAGCACACTAGGCTTAGTGAGGAGTGCTCAAAACAAAACACAATCAATACAATTTGAAAAATTTTCTCAAAACCATTGAAATCATCATTTCAATCCTTTTATAAAACATCATGCCTTGAAAACCATGCATTTTAAGCTTTCCAAATCCAGCATAATAAACCATATGTCTCATGTATCATTAATTAACAGCAACCACCATTGCTAAACCTCAATTTAAGCCTTCCCATGCGTAACGACCATATGCAAAGCTTAAAGAGTAAACATGTATAAATCACATTATACAACATAAACCTTTTCATGATACATCAAAAATTATATTGACATACAAGTGATCATTAACCAAGTTCCATTTCCAAAATAGTTCATCGGATATACGAATTCATCAAGTGTTTACACAACACTTCAAGCCATCTTAACCGGAATAGCAATACAATCACAATCGTGGTACAATAACAACCTGGTACAATTACAACCCATGGGGACACCAACCTCAATCATCGGTTAGATGCTTAATCCACTAACGGGAGCTTATGGGACACCAACCCCTCGACCGTTAGGGTACTTGGATGGAGTTACGGGACACCAACCCCTCGACATCCAAGGCGACTTATTTATAGTGCACTCAATCCTATGGCCGACCAACTATATCCGATAACATTTTAAACCACATCACTTGTCAATATAATTCATTATAACCATATACCTCATTGTTTTCATATGCATCAACATAAAACCATTTTTCCAAAGCAACAAACCATGCTTTAAACACAAATATAAAACATATACTTAAATGGATCATTTACCATGTGCACCCATCATCATTTTATGGTTAAAATCAGTATATCATACTTAAAACATGCATAAACAGTAGGTAAATCCATGTAATAAAAACTAAGTGCATAAACCATTTCGTAAAAGCACGGCCGAGAGAGAAAATCCACTTATACTTACTTTCGAACTTAGACAAGCGTTTCTAGCTCAAATATAAGTTCCCAAACCATCTTCAAACCTTTTAAAAGCTGTAGATTTCGTTCTCACTCACCGACACGCGAAACTTCAATTCGACGACGCGAATCAAGCGTCCAAAGCCTCTAAAGCTTCACCGATAGCTATGGAATCAACCTCCCATGTTTTAACCACACAAAAATAGAGGCACAATGCATTCATAAACCTATCAATAACAATCCTCAACATTGTCTTGCTAAAAGCTACCAAACGCTCATCTGAAACAATCGAAATCAACATTAATTGACCTCCAAACATAACCAAGCCAAAACCTAACACTTTCAACCATCAATTAACATCAAAAGACATCTAAAAACCTTTTCATAACATCTTTATACTTCCAGAAACCATTACACCACCATAACTCCTCCGAAACACATAACTATCAACCTAAACAATTAGAGATTCTTATAGTTTCGGGATTCCAATGTTAAAACCATCTTATTAACATTATAAAACATCATAAACATGTTCTAATATGATCAAGAACCCAACAAAACAGATCCAAAACGAATCTCAACAAATTTCACCATTTAAATCTCAATTAAACCAAATTTCCACAATTAAATCATCAAAACTCATTAGAAAACATATATAAAGGATAAAGAACTTAGGAATTTCAGTAAAGAACCCTTCATTAAAGGAGAAGAACGAACCTCACCTTCAATGATTGAAATCTTTCTCAATTGGATGGTTTTCTTCTTGAAAAGCAAAGGAAATCAATGAGATTTTTTTAAACAAGTTAGGAATTCTATTAGGAATCATTAGTTTAACAAAAAATAACATTAACTCAAATATTTGCTGGAAAATGGATGTTTGGCTGAAAAGACTTTGAGAAAAAAGTTTGGAGAATAGAAAATCACGTCAAATTTGTTTTTGTGAAAATAACTACCTTCCTTTAATGAAAACATTTTAAACTAATCCAATTGAGAGAAAAATCTGATAAAACAATTAGGTATAGTATATCCTTAAAGATTCAAAGTTTCGACCATTTTACAAAATAGTCACTAAAAATAGTTTTACAATTCTTACATTTTGGTCACAAGCCAAAATGTCACATTTTCAAAATCCTTTTTCCAAAATTGATTTTACCAAAATAATATATATATATATATATATATATATATACATTAAATAATGATTTTTAACCATTTTCCCATATTTTTATCTTTCATAAAATATATGATCCCAAATCTGACTCGAATCTCTAACACGGTCCACCGGACTGTCTAATCTAGCCCATAAACTGCTAGGCCCAAAATCGGGGGGTTACATATGGAGCTAAGTGTGTTCCATTAAGTGCAGAATAAAACATTTAATTAGTTCATACATGTATAAATCATTTTAGAAAAATCATGTTATAAGGGCAACCAAGGTTTTCATGTAAAACCTAGCAACCCTCAACCGAACTCCAGTATGCAATTTTCCAGAACTGCATCTATAAAGGCATTAACCAAGGCTCATTGGGCGTAGGTACCATCCTAAGGGGATACCTCCAATAAGAATCACCCTAGTCGATGCATAGGATCCTGATACAATAAGAATTACCCTAGCTGAAGCATAGGAACCTGATACAGTAGGAATTACCAGCCGAACCAAGACTGAACCTGTTGAGACTTCATATACTATCCCAAGTACTCTAGTAAATCAGTCTAAGTAGTTATTACAGGTATCAATACTATGCAATAATAACCGTAGACATAAAGTAGACAATTACTTTTAGTAAAACAATCACCAGAGAGCATGTTATTCAATCAGGTACTTAAGCATAAATCAAACATATAAAATAACCATCTTAAAATCCAAAAACATGTTATGTTTTCGCAAAATCTGAAAATGCCAGTCAGGTGCATATGATTAGTTCAAACAAAACATTTATATAGCACACACGGAACACACCTCAAAAGATATGATCAGTCAGATGGCCTACTGAGCACCCATGTTACTCTTCGATGTTGTGCTAGAACCTAAGACACAACAAATCTTAAATTAATACGGGAGTAATTTTCTTCTATGATAATTCACAAGGTACCGATACATAAGAGTCACAACGGGATCACGCGGTCGTACGTATTGAGAGGAGCTGGGCTGGGAAGATGCACGATCGAGAGAGACTCTATTACCTTTAAACAAATAATATCATGAGTTAGTCCTTTATTCAATAACTTTCCTTAAATAACTTAATATATATATATATATATGCATGTTCGAGTTCAACATCAAATTCGAAGGCTTTCATGTTAGAATTTTACGAAACAAACTTCAAAAACGGACTCGGGATGTCAAAAAACATAAAATACGGGTTTTTAGAAAAAGTTGACTTTTTGGTCAAAGTCAACGGTAAGAGTCAAGTGAGTTAACTTAGACGGGTTGACTCAGACAGGTTGACTCAGTGAGTTGACTCGCAGGGGTTGAGTCGGACGAGTCGGGCAAAAGCAGTTCGGGTCAGAATCAGGTCGACCGGGTCATACTCGGGTTGGTCAAACAGATTCGAGTTGGGTTGACTTTATCGGTATCAGGCTAAAGGCCATTGGGCCTTAAATAGGCTGGCCCACTCTAAAAAATAACTGACTCGATCTGTCATTGGACCGGTTGGGAGTTAGGCCGGTTAATTAGCTCAATTTAGAGGCTAGATCGGATCCAAGGCTAGTCTGATCGGTTCGGTTCGAGGGCCACCGTCCCATGCGACCGGAAATAGTCTGTGACGGTGCATGGTCGCCATGTGCGGCTTGAACAACCAAAATGCACGCTAGAAAATGCTAGAAGCAACCACAAATCCCCCATTATCTTAAAAATAGATTTAATCCAGAACCTTACCGAAACTTACCAAAATAGATGAAATACAGTCGGTACTGACGTAGCTCTGACGAGGCCTCTTCAGGTGTCGGACGGATGAACGGTCGGTTGATTTTTGCTCGCCTCAGTATGGAGAAGACGATTGCGTCCCGAACATATAGCGAGGGCGGCCGGGAAATGCGAAAACTTGAGGGACGATGCTTCAGGTTCTCTTACTAAACCTTTAAACCAACTTTCACGACAAATGATGCAGTTTTTGGGCGAGAGGAGGCTAGGGGCGTGATCAGCGTGATGCTACGATTTCTTGATGGTGGCGGTGATGAGGAGTTGGTGAGAGACCCGGAATAATCTAGAAAATTGGATATTTTCTCAGACTCATATCTGAATGGTTATTAATTTCGGCAGGTGAAGATTTAGATTGATATATTTAATTTGGGTTAAAACCCATATCTTTACTTCAAGGTATTTTCCATCCCAATACTTGACAGATATGAGCATTTTACTCAAATGGTTAAAGCACGGGGTAACATGGCCAAGGTCACGAGTTCAACACCCCTTGGCAGCACAATCATTTTTTATATAACAATTTTCCTTTTTTATCTTTAATTAGCTTTATTAAATTAGGGGTGTTACAACTCTCCCCCTAAAAAAGAAATTTTGGCCTCAAAATTTACCTGAGTTAAACACATGTGGAAATTACTCCTTCATCGACTCGAGAGTCTCCTAGGTAGCTTCCTCTAGGCCACGATTACTCCACTGAACTTTAACCATAGGAATACGCCGTTTCCTCATAACTTTCTCGTCTCGATCCAAAATCTGAACATGCTCCTCCTCATAAGACAGGTTGGCCTTAACTCTACATCCTGAACCTGAATAACATGACCCGAATTTGGGTGGTATTTCTGCAACATGGACACATAAAAGACATCATGAATACGACTATGTTGAGGAGGCAACTCAAGCTAATAAGCAACTGGTCCAACTCTCTTCAGGATGCGGTACGGTCCAAAAAATCTAGGACTCAGCTTACCCTTGCGTCCAAATCTTAGAACTTTCTTCCGCAAAGATACCTTAAGAAAAAACAGTTCACCGACCTCAAACTCAATATCTTTCCTCCTTTGGTCAATATAAGACTTTTGTCATTCAAAAGCCTCCTTCAAGCGGTCACGAATCAATCTGACAGTCTCATCAGTCTCTCGGACTAACTCTGGACCCAAAGTCTTCCTATCATGCAACTCAGTTCAACAGATAGGTGTACGACAATTACAACCATATAGAGCCTCATATGGTGCCATACAGATACTAGCCTGATAATTGTTATTATATGCAAACTCGGCTAAGGGTAAGAAATCCTCCCAACTGCCGCGAAAGCCGATCACACAACCCTGCAACATATCCTCTAGAATCTGAATCACCCTCTCTGACTAACCATCAATATGCAGATGAAAGGATGTACTGAATTTAGACGGGTACCCAATGCATTTTGCAAGGCCAACCAAAATCAAGAAGTGAACTTCGGATCTCGATCAAAGATGATAGATAAGGGTACACTATGCAATTTGAAAATCTCTGAGATATACAATCTAGTCGGCTTCTCCAAATAATAAGTAACTCGAACAAAAATAAAATGGGCTAACTTAGCGAGTCGATCAACAATCACCCAGACAGAATCCTTTTTGATGGTGTTAGGCTTGATAGGCTCGATTTCCTTCAACAGATTTAGCTAGCCATGTGGTAGAGAAGTTGGATTTTTGGATGATTTTGTGGGAGGTAAAAATTAGACAATAGACACGAGGATTTATAGTGATTCGGCCTTCTAACAAGAACCTACATTCACTACCTTAGCTTCCCACTAAGGATTTCACCAAATTCACTTTTGAATTTCTTCCCCTTTTCTAGGCTAAGGAGACAACCTTTACACACTCAAAGCTTTCTAACCTAAAGCTTGAGTAAACCCTCTTTACAACAGAAATTTGAACAAACTTGAAATCCCTCACTAGGTAGATAGTTTGCACTCTTAAGCTCACTCACCCAATTCTAAACACTTAGGCAAATTTGACAATTTTGGCTCACAAGTGTTTTCTATACTAGAAATATACAATTTAAGCTCTAAGACAATTTCTTCATCATAATGTTGTTGACAATTGAAGCATTAACCTTTCCTTGATGCTTGGAGGTCCCTTTTATACTCCCAATTGAGTTTGTAGCCGTTGAGGACTGTTGGGATTGAATTGGAGCCGTTGGAGACTTTATTTCCCACCATAAATGCAGTTCTGGTGATGTCTATTTTGATACACGCGTAGCTGTATCGAAACGCCCTTTTTCAGAACTAGCCGTTGGAGTCTGATGCAGTGTGCCATATTGGAACGTCCGTATCGAAACGTCTAGTGTCGTATCGAAACAACCTGCAATTCAAATAGTCGTTGGGGTATAGTCGTTCGGGTGTATGCCACGTAAGTGTATTGAAACATCAAAGGGTGTTTCGAAACATCCTATGTCCGTATCGAAATAGGTAAGTCGTGTATCGAAACGGATAGGGGTTGTTTTGATATAATAAAACAAACTTGAAAAATTGTTTGGGATTCTCCCCCTTAGTATTTTAAAATTTTGAATAAGAGACTTTAAAAATTGAATGAAATTGAAGCTCCCTCTTATTCTCTTGAAAAATTAATTTTTCAAACCATGTTTCCCTTTTTGTTATATCAAAAAGAATTTAAAAGACATTAAGCTAAAAATAACATAGGAGGTTAAAATAAATTTGACACAATTAAAAACTTTGGTTTTAAAAAATGGCTCCTCTTACTCAAAGCATCAAATATTGTTAGTCCAACAATATGATAATCTAGTTGTAAAGAAAAATAATCTAATTAAAAATAAAAACAACTATAAATTTTACCAACACTTGAACTTCAAGGGAGGGTGTGAAGTCTTCCTTCTTCAAGTGTTCTTCCTTGTGTGTATGGAGCTCCCCCTCAAATTTGGACTTGTTGATCATTCTCCATCACACCTAACCATGACAATCAAGTAATTTTTGGTATCCAAATTGCTTTGGATCCATAAACGTTAGTAGCACATAATTTTGTCCCCTTAGGAATCCATTTTTCAATTTCATCATTTTTAGTTGAAGTACTTAGTCCTTTTAGGACCCCAAATACTTCTAAAAACATTACCATTCAAAAATCTAGGGGCACTAGATTGTCTTAGATAAAAATTTGATTTTTCCAAATTGTTTTTCTTTTGAAGTTCATTGAAAATCAAATCATTTTCCTTTTTAAGATAATCAACTTCTTTTTGATGACCTTTTCCATCGTTTGAAGCAAATTTTGTAAATTTAAAACTTTAAGTTCAAAATCTTTAATTTTTGCTCCAAACTCTAGATTTGTTTTGGAAAGCAAACCATTTTCCTTTTTCAAATTTGAAAGCAATTTTTTGTTTTTAGAAAATGATGCCTTAAATTCCAAAAGCAAATCATCATAGGCATCTTGTAACTCATCAAATGTATATGAATTTGAAATAGATGAGTTAGAAGTTACCCTTGAATCTTCTTTGATGTTCATAAGGCAAAGGTTGGCTTATTCATTGTTTGTGGAGTCTGATGCAGTTTGTCGTATCGAAACACTTTGGGTCGTATCGAAACGTCTAGTGTCGTATCGAAACATCCTGCAATTCAAATAGTCATTGGGAAATAGTCGTTGGGGTGTATGCCACGTAGGCGTATCGAAACACCAAAGGGTGTTTCGAAACAATCCTTGTCTGTATCGAAACAGGTAAGCCCTGTATCGAAACGGATTCTGGCAGTTTCAAAATGTATTGATACATATTATGCCTAAATTGAAACATGTACATTAAAAGCATTGGTTTGGCTACTTAAAAACGTTTCAAACATTGCCAAAACCTTTTTAAACATCCTCAAACTTATTTTCAAGTTGTTTTTGACTTAGAGAGTATTTTAAATTCTTTTCAATTAAGTCCAAAACATTTTTCAATTATTATATCAAAACATATATTTCTACAGAAGGGTTTAGAGGCAACCCAATAACAAAATCCATCGTCATACGCTCTAACTTCCACTCTGGAATCTTAATGGGCTGCAACAGACCAGAAGTGTGCTAATATTTCACTTTAACCTACTGGCAAGTCAAGCATCGCGACACGTAAACAAAGATGTCCTTCTTCATACCAACCCAATGATATCTTTGTCTCAGATTATGGTACATCTTATCCCCACCAAGATGCATAGCATAAGGTCTTCTACGGACCTCACTGAGGAGTCATCCTTCAACTCGGCATCATCAAGCACACAATAACGACCCTTGAAGCACAGAACTCCATCCTGATCAAAAGCGTAAATAGATGTAAATCCATGCTTAACATGATGTATGAAAGGAAGTAAGGAATTGTCTAGAAGTTGTTTGTCCTTAATCTCCTCGGCCAAGGTTAGCTTAACCTACAACTCTGCTAGTAAACTGTTATCATCATAGATACTCATTCTGGAAAATAGAGACCTTGGGTCTAAAATAGCCTTACAGCTCAAAGCATCAGCAACAATGTTGGCTTTCCTTGGGTGATACTTAATCACACAGTCATAATTTTTAAGAAGCTCAAGCCAACGATGTTGTCTCAGATTAAGCTCTTTCTAAGTAAGGAAATACTTTAGGCTTTTATGATCAATATAGATATAACATTTTTCTCTATAGATATAGTGTCTCCAAATATTCAAGGGGAAACCCACAACAGCCAAATATAGATCGTGGGTGGGGTAATTACACTCATGCAACCCCAACTAACGAGATGTATAAGCGATTACCCTCACATCTTGTATCAAAACACAACCAAGTCTAGAGTGCGAAGCATCACTATAAACTGTAAAGTCCTTCCTAAGCTCAGGTTGGGTTAATATTGGAGCTTGAATCAGAGCTATCTTCAACTTCTCGAAACTCTCCTGGTGAGCATCAATCCATATAAATGGATCATTCTTCCTCAAAAGCTTCGTCAAAGGAGCAAAAATGATAGAAAAGCCCTCAATGAAGCGTCAGTAATAACCAGCTAAACCCCAGAAAATGCAGATCTCAAATATGTTCTTGGGTTGCTTCCAGTTCACAATGGCCTTTATCTTGCTTGGATCAACTTGAATACCTCGAGCCGATACCACGTGTCCAAAAAATGTCACTTCGTTGAGCTAGAATTCACACTTACTCAACTTGGCATACAAACGATGCTCCCTGAGAGTCTGCAAAACAATCCTCAGATGTTCTACATGTTCTTCCTCACTCCGAGAGTTGACCAGAATATCATCGATAAACACCACCACAAACTGGTCTAAGTAAGGTCGAAATACACGATTCATCCGATCTATATATGTGGCAAGAGCATTAGTCAAACAAAATGGCATCATTAGGAACTCGTAATGCCCATATCTGGTACAAATGGTCATCTTCGCAACACCAGACCCCTTTATCTTCAACTGATAGTACCTAGAACGAAGATGAATCTTTGAGAAAATTGTATCTCCCCTAAATTGATCGAATAAGTCATCAATATTGGGTAATGGATATTTATTCTTGACCATTAGCTTATTTAACTTATGGTAATTGATACACAGCCTGAGAGAACCATCATTCTTTCTAACGAACTGGACGGGAGCTCCCCATGGTGAAGAGCTAGGTCGGATAAAACCTTGATCAAGCAACTCTTGCAACTAAATTTTTAACTCCTTAAGCTCTTTAGGATCCATACGGTAAGGGATCATAGATATTAGTGCAGAACCCGGATAGGTCTCAATCTCAAACTCAACATCCTTATTCGATGGTAGTCCAGGTAACTCCTCAAGGAAAACAACAGAAAACACACTAATAGTGTGAATATCCTCAATCTTTGACAGAGAACCCTTGGTTTTCAGGAAACATACAATGAAGGTCTGATATCCCTTCTTGAGCATCCTGTCAATTGTCAGACCAGACACTACATTCGACATAAAACCCCGACGCTCTCCAACTAACACCACTATTCGATCATCAAAAGTCTTTAGAATGGTTCTCTTAGACTCACAATCTAGATTAACCCAATGTTCGATTAACCAATCCTTGCCAAGAATCAGATCAAACTCTTCTAACGGTAACTCCACAAGGCTAGATTGAAATATTTCCCCTTGAAATTCAAGAGGGCATCGCCTGAAAACCTTATCCACAACAACACCTGACCCACGAGACTCATAACAGTAAATGCATTCTCAGTGGCTTCGTTTGAAATTTGGAGGTCTCGGGATACAGATCTTGATACGTAGGAATGGGTGGAACCGTTGTCAAGAAATACAAAACGTGGAACATAATATATAGTGAAAGTACATACGATGACGTCTGGCTCATCTCTATCATCACAACGTCTAGTAGCATAAACAAGCGTAGGTTGTCTGGCCTCAGTCATGATCGGTCCCCCACTAAGATGTGATTGGCCTCTACTATCAGATATAACAGCAGACCCAGAAGCTCTACCCTGATTACGTTATCTGGCCAGAGTTTGAATAGATGTCTAGGAACAAGCAGCTATTTGGGTACGAGCATGAGTCTGAGTGGATGTTCGGTCTGTCAAAGGTGGGTTCGAACACTCTTTTAGAAAATGATCCATGGATCCACATCGGAAGCAAGAACCTATCAACTTCCAAAACTCTCTTCCATGTCATTTACCACAATGCTCGCATGCGGGCAATAAAGAAAATCCCGAGGAGTCACCTCGACTGACAATTGGGCCCGGAGGTGTCAAAGGTCTAGAACTCTTATTACTCCTCTAAGGGCCAGTAGTGTGAGTCCTCTTATCAGGACGTGTGTGGAACTCACCCTATCTAGAAGGTCTCCTAAATCGATCTCGACCTCAACCTCGAGCTCCACTGCCTTGACTAGCCTTTAACAACTAAATCTCCTCAGCAGTCTTAGCCCGATTCACCAAGTCCTCAAACACCTTATCATGGTGAGTAGCAATCCGCTTACGTATCCCAATCCAGAGTCCCTCTAAGAACTTGTCGCACCTGTCTTCCTCAGTGGTTACCAAACCAACACCATATCTCTGCAAATTCAAAAACTCTAACTCGTACTCTGCAACAGTCATAGAACCCTGCACCATGTCCTTAAATGCATGTCGTCTCTACATCAAGAATCGTTTCCCCAAGAAACGATTTTTAAAACATTCCTTGAAGAATTCCTATGTCAACCGATCAGAAGAAACGCTACTCACAATATACTCCCACCAAGTGTGGGCATTCCCATCCAGCATAGATACTTCACCCAAATATTTTCTGGATAGCTCTAGACCCAACTGATCTATACGTCTCTCGGTGTCATACAACCACTCCTCAGCCTCGGTCGGTGCTCCACAAAGAGATCCCGAGAAGGTCTTGACCCCGTTAGCAATCAAGGTTTGAGAGATATGGACTTCAGGTGTGATGTCTGATGCTCTGACTACACCCTGAATCAAGTGGAGAAATTGTCTATTAAAATTCTCATCAGTGACTTCAGTCATAGGCTCTGGCCTAGAAACTATTACTCCTCTAACCAGAGTAGTCATGTCAATACTAAGAGTAGGTGGCGAAGCAGTTAGAACTGACGTACCATGAGGGGTGGGAGGCTCAACAGGGGCGGGAGGATCTATGGGGGTAAGAGCATCTATTGGAGCAAGTGGATCAACCATCAGATCATCAATTAGTTCGGGAAATCTAGCGGTTCGACCTCACCCACGGACGGGTCGACGACCCCTTCTGGTGTTCATCGAAGAATCTCTACAAGAGAGGTAAAACCTAAGGTCAATTTATGACACTAGAGAATCGAACACAATTAAACATGTAAAATTTGGTGACATGACCCCGTTTTATAACACCTTTGTAACACGTTTCAAAATAGTACTTTAAATGAACTCATCCACAATTCGAGGTTATAAAACCAAAAGCTCTGATACCAACCAAATGTAACCCCCTAGACCGGCCTATGCGAAATGATCATGTCTAACAGGGCACATCTCAACTTTAAAATCCAAGTAGAAAACATGTCAAAAATTTAAGCATCTAGTTTATAAACATATAAAATCATAGTTACAAAATAAGCTTTATCGACTATAGCGATGAATACCCATAATATAAATCTTCATACATCCTAAAATATAGGCACATGCCACCCTGAAAGAACAAAATGGTGGATAGAAACATTACAATCTAGATAGAGTACTAAATGTGTCAATCATACAAATGTCAGGTACATGGTATTCTATCCAAAATATCTGAAAGGGGAGAGAAATTGGGGAGTGAGCCACATAGTTAAGTATGTTCCATTAAGTGCAAAATAAAATATTTAATTAGTTCATACATGTATAAACCATTTTAGAAAAATCATGTTATAAGGGACCAAAGTTTTCATGTAAAACCTAGCTACCCCCCAACCGAACTCCAATATGCAATTCCCTAGAACTGCATCTATAAAGGCATTAACCTAAGCCCATTGGGCTTAGGTACCATCCTAAGGGGATACCTTAGGTCCAGTAAGAAACACCCTAATCGAAGCATAGGAACTTGATACAGTAGGAATTACCCTAGTCGAAGCATAAGAACCTGATACGGTAGGAATTACCAGTCGGATCAGGACTGAACCTGTAAAGACTTCATATATTATCCCAAGTACCCCCGGTAAAACAATCTAAGTAGTTATTACAATTATTTTCAATAATGTAGTAACTAGAGAGCATGATATTCAATCAGGTACTTAAGCATAAATCAAACAGATAAAGTAACCATGCTTAAAATCCAAAAACATGATACGTTTTCACAAAATCCGAAAATGCCAGTCATGTGCACATGATCAGTTCAAACAAAACATTTAAAACATTTATATAGAACACAAGGAACACACCTCAAAAGATCTGATCAGTCATATGACCTACTAAGCACTCGTGTTATGCTCCGATGTTGTGCTAGAACCTAAGACAAAACGAAGCTTAAATTAATACGAGAGTAATTCTCTTATATGATAATTCACAAGGTACCAATACATAAGAGTCACAACGGGATCACGCAGTCGCACGTATCAATAACTTTCCTTAAATAACTAAACTTAATATATATGCATATTCGGATTCAACGTCGAATTTGGAGGCTTTCAGGTTTGAATTTCGTGAAATAGACTTCAAAACAGACTCGGGACGTCAAAAAACATAAAATATGGGTTTTTAGAAAAAGTTGACTTTTTTCAAAGTCAATGGTCAGAGTCAACTATGTTGACTCAGAAGGGTTGACTTCAATGCGTTGACCTAGATGGTTTAACTCAGACAAGTTAACTTGGACGGGTTGACTCGGACGAGTTGACTCAGACCAGTCGGGAAAAAGCGGTTCAGGTCGAATATGGGTCGGACTCGGGTCGATCAAACAGGTTTGGGTCGGGTTGACTTAATTAGTTTCGGGCTAAAGGCCATTGCGTCTTAAGCAGACCGACCCACTCTAAAATTAACAGACTTGATCTATATTGGACTAGTTGGGAGTTGGGCTGGTTTATTGGCTCGGTTCAGAGGCTAGACCAAATCCAACGCTGGTTCGGTCGGTTCGGTTCAAGGGCAACAATTCCAGGCAGCCAGAAATCGCTTGAGACGGTGCGTAGTCACCACGTGCGGCTCGAACGGCTGAAAAGCATGCCAGAAAATGCTATAAACGATTACAAATCACCCATTATCTTAAAAACAGATTTAAGTCGAAACATTACCGAAACTTACCAAAACAGATGAAATATAGCCGGTACGGACTTAGCTTCGATAAGGCCTCTACCAGTGTCAGACAGATGATCGGCTGGTTAACTTTTTCTCGGCACAGAAAAGACGATGGCGATGATTGCATCCTAAACGGACGACGAGTGCGGCCGTGAAACGCGAAAACCTGAGGGGCGATGCTTCGGGTTCTCTCACTGAACCTTTAAACTAACTTTCACGGCAAACAGTGTAGTTTTGGGGTGAGTGAAGGTTAGGGGCATGGTCGACGTGAGGCGACAATTACGTTGACGGTGGCAGTGATGGCCACGACGGCGCGATGGAAGAGATCGGATAAGGGCAGTGATTGGGGGTTGGTGAGAGACCCAAAATAATCTGGATAATTTTCATACTCAAATCTGAATGGTTATTAATTTTGGTAGGTAAAGAGTCAGATTGATATATTTAATTTGGGTAAAACCCTAGATCTTTACTTCAAGGTATTTTTCATTCCAATACTTGATAGATATAAGCACTTGGCTCAAACGGTTAAGGCACGAGGTAACAAGGCCAAGGTTATGGGTTTAACACCCTTTGGCAGCACAATTATCTTTTTTTATATCATAATTTTCTATTTTTATCTTTAATTAGCTTTATTAAATTAGGGGTGTTACTATTTTACCATTTCATTATTACTTATAACAATGACTATGTCATCAACATAGGATCATATACCCTCATGTCGGTAGGTTTGACATACACATATTTTTCACACATATCATGACAATATTTTAGTTTCAACCTTTTGTTGAACATATGGACTATCTTCATTGATAGTCTCTAAAGTTTGTTTTATTGAATTTGGATCAACTTCCTTAGTTATACAAGGAAGTATATTTTCAATCCACTATTTTGGGATCAATTTGTGTTTGCTTTGGTAACGAGGCTATTACCTTTGCAAGACACTCCCACATTTTTATGTACTTTTAGGAAGGATGTATTCTCTTTCATAACCCATATGGTGTCTTATCTCTTTAATTGTGGGAAACCTTATTTAAAGGATAATTAGCTTAAAAACTACTCCACCTACATGTTAGGCACATTATAGTACCAACGTTACAAACATAAAGCTTCTCTCTATTTTAATCTTTTAGTTAAGTTTGGGTTTCAACGTCATGCTTATAGAGAACAAATTTCTCTATAGCTTCATCTTTGATTTTAAGCATTGTATTATTTTTGTGTTATCGTCAATAAATATAATAAATGTATTCCTTCAAATAGTTTTCTGCCATGTCAATTGTTACACCAATAACATTGACATCATTTGAAAGTCTATAGTCCGAAGACTTGTTCTTCATCTTATGACAATTGAAGCATTTCACATAAAATATTGCTTCTTGAACACACTGCCATTTTGGTCTCAAATAAGACCTTCTTTATGGTTTATTTTTTTTGAAGTCTTTTTTTTTACTTCGACTACTTTTTCCCTGGCAATATTTTTCACAAAAATGTTTGTCTTAACAACATTTAAAGGTGGTAACAACATTTACCGTATCCTCTCTAATAATAGGAGGATCATCCTTCAAATCTTTGACCAAGTTAAATATGGTCAAATATACAACATTATTTGTTGCAACATTTTGATATTTCTTCCATTGAATGTCACTGGTTTTCCATTGTGACTCATAGTCACAGACCAAAACATAGATTATGAATCTGTTAAACGTAATAATGAACAATGCACCAGATAGGTAACTTGTGAAAAGAGAGGTGTTGCATTAGGCACGCTTAAAGTATAGGTCTTTCAAAGAATCAATCCAAGACATGCACTTTAATATTGTTTTTTTATCATCCGTTTATGGGTCTCATTCTATTATGCTTAAGGAAGTTCTTGAAGTCGTTACAAACATGGGTTAACTTTTCAAATGACTAACGCCTGAACAGATTCACTTATCAACATTCCTTTTGCGAGAAAATCGTGAGTGGTCAATTAAAGTCATTGCCTTTGATTCACAACAATTTGGAATAAATTATTAAAAAATTGGTAACTAAGAATTTTTTTTAGCACTGACATCTTCCATTTTGTATTTATAGTCCAACGACCCTCACAATTCTTTAACCATTTTAAACATTATACACTTCATAACCTGCATCACACTATGCTTTGAGAATTTAATTTTGAAATATAAAAAAAGTTCTTCCTTATTGTGATACAAGACCTCGGTTGAAATCAACACTCTAGATTTTGTTGAACAGAATAGTAACCAATGTTACTTTCAATGACAATTTCTGTTAAAACAGATTTGTCCACGTTGTTTGAAAAGGAGATCAAGTAAACTCGTTAAAACCACATGAATTAAATTCCTAAAAACAACAATTTGCAAACAAAATTCTCAATAAATAAATTTAACGATTTATTTCTCAAGAAACTAAATTCAATGATTTTTTTTTACAAAATAGAATCATAAATGATTTATTTCATTTTCCTAAATAGAATCATACAAGATTCTCAAGAAATAAATTCAACGATTTATTTTTTTACAAAGTTAGAATCAACGCAAGATTTTAACGAAGAAATAAATTCAATGATTTGTCTCTCTTATTTCATGTTATATCTTCTGTTAAACGTTGGGATAAGTAGCACTAAAGCCCGAAACAAAGATATTAAGGCAACCAAATTATGTTTAACAAACATAAATCAAAAGGAAATAATCCTTTGATATTAATTTCATTGATTTTTGTTTGGAAAGGAAATCAAGTAATCCCGTTAAAATGACATGAATTAAATTTCCGAAAACGAATTTATTTATTAGATCTCAATTTTCAAAAAATTAAGATTTTGTCTAGATATTTTGTTCGTCTCTATAAAAATTTCTCAAAAAAATTATTAGTGCGATAATAAAAATCTACAGTGTTTCTAAAACACAAAGAATAAAAATAATTATCATATTTATGACAAAAAAATATAAGGTAATAATATCATATTAATAATACCATGAATATTAACATAATTTAATATAGATGGAATTTTATCATGATAATGACATAATAGTATTACCAAAATAATACCACAATTCAATATAGGTGCGTTAATCTTACCAAACTTAATTGGTGACTATGACTGACAATTTATTTTCCTTGTCCTATGAATCAAGCTACGTTGAAACCCATGTTGAAAACAAATTTGTGGCAGTTGCAACCAATTTCGCCAAAGCACCCAAAGTATAGGTTAAACTGTTTCATGGTACGTACCACGATCTTGTAACGATTATATTTTCGTTTTGGATTAAAATTAAACATTTGTCTTAAGATTGTCAGAAAATATCGTTAATAATTCAAGAAAATAATAAATAATAAAAATAAAATATTGAAGTTATTATTGATAAATCGAACAAATCATAAATTTAAATAAAAGAATATTCGTAGCATAAATTGAATATTAAAAATAATAAATTAAAATCATTTACTTGTATTCGGATAGCAATCCGAATGAGCAAAATCGTTGAGGCCAGCAAAAATACAGTTTTCTTAAGACAGATTCACTCGCTCCTATGATGCTTGAGAAACATTGAGCGTTTATTTCTCAGGATACAACAACGAAATAAACACAGCAGTAGCACATCTACAGTGATCAGCGAACTGTAACATCACCTTCTTCTATCTCCAAAAAACTAATTTTTGAAAATCATAGAGTAAAACAATAAAAAATTCTTTATGCTTTTAAGTTGTATAAAACCTAGTAGGTTTACATAGTATTTATAAGGGTTCATATAATGAACTATTGAAAATTTTGACCTAATGGAGCATTTATGATTTGAGAATTAATTATCATTTAAAGAGTAATTTTTAAAATTATTGTCTGAATTAAAAGAACCTTTTAATATTTATCCTTTTAATTTCAAAATATAATTTAGAAAATATATGCTCCATTTGAGGAAAATATTTGGGTTAAGATATCCGCAAACCCGCGGATGGTCCAACCAGTTTGGACATTTGCGTTACCAACGTTGTATACATTTACGAACCAACAAATAGTTGCACAATTTTTCTCAACAACGTTTGGATTAATTTCTCAATCAAAGCCAAAAAATATTTATTTTTCCAATAGGTCAAGCCTCAAACCCAACCGATAGGCTTTTCAGCCTGGTCACGTGAGTTGGCAGACTAGGCTTGGCTACCAGACAATAAGCTTAGTTGGTGAGTTAAGCTGACTTGATAGTTGTCGTGTAAAGAATTGTTCGAAGGCAAGAGCTTCGGGAGCCGCGGTGTCCCATGTGCTAAGGACTCCGAAGAGTTTTGATGGGCGGAAAAATGTCATCTATAGGCGGAGACGTGGTAGTTGTAGGCATAGGTATAGCAGATCTCTAGTGAGTTTTCTTGGTGTATGCACTTATCATTAATTATGAATTTTTTATGATCTTAATGTGATTATAATGTAATATATGTTAGTATTTTATTTTATTATTAAACAATACAAATACATTTTATAAACAAAATTATTTAAATTCAAATATTTTAAAATAAACATTATTCTTTTTTCTAATAAAATACACGTTTTAGAAACATGAAAATTTAGACAATAATATCGATAATGTTTTGGATATATTAGGAAATATGTATGATTAATATAACTAGCAAGCGTTGTCTCTTTTATTAACGAGATAAGTTTTTCTCGGACATATCATACATGCTACAATATTCTGACATTATTTCTGATTTATTTTGATGCCTATTATTAGTTTCTATATTTATAAAAGCCAACCGTCAATATTAAAAAATCAGTGCTTTTGTTTTAAAAATAATTATGTAATTGTTTTTTTTCGGGATAATTACCTATTTAGTGCCCCATCTATTCTTGCATTCTTACTTTAGTACCCTACCTATTTTTTTGGAAAAATAATACCCAATGTTACGTTTCGTTTTCAAAATGGTACTATAGCCGTTAAAAATAAACGGAAAAGCTTATATGAATTTTTTTATTATTTTTTTCGATTTCTCTCTCCTTCAATTTTTTAACGGAAAAGCTTTTCCGTTTATTTTTAACGAATAGGGTACCATTTTAAAAACGAAAACGTAACGTGAGGTATTATTTTGTCAAAAAATATAGGTAAGGTACTAAAATAGGAATGCGGGAATAAGTGAGGTACTAAATAAATAGTTATCCCTTGATTTTTATACATATTCTTTATGATATAATCATTTCATTAAGTAATTCCGTGTTTTTATAGTTCTACTCTTTCAGTAACATATTGCAGATACAGACTTGAATTATTATTATTATTATTATTATTATTATTATTATTATTATTATTATTATTATTATTATTATTATTATTATTATTTAATTCAATTGAAATTTTGATTTTACTATGGTCATGTCTGGTAATTAGCAGATAGTTAATAGCGTATTACATTAGCTTATAGTTGATTGTATTAGCTGATTTGACTAGTGGATTGCATTAGCTGATTGTATGAAAGTGTTTAATAAAATTAACTGATAGATGATAGTTTTTTAATTATTTAAACATGCAAAATGACATATAAGAATATGATTATATTCTATATTTATTTGAATAATTTATTAGTTATCAATATTTTGTATCTATTAATATTACTTAGATTATAAAAAATAGTTTTTTTAATATAACATTATTAAGCATATTTAGAGGATCTGTATATTAATTTATTATTTATATAATTATTTTTATAGAATTTAATTAATTATTAAATTTAAATACACATATAAATTTGTGAGAATATAAAAATAAAAAGTATTAGTTTACAAATCTCACGATGTAAATATGTGAGGTTGATGAATTAAGATAGAAAGAGTTAAATTTAGGTTATTTGAAGATTTTTTATAATTGTTTTGAGTAAAAGGTCTTCAAAACCTCTAATTTCAAAAGGTTACTATTATCAGCTTTTTCAAAATGAGAAATTTCATCTCAATTTGATATTCTAATCCGTTATTAACAAAATATCCAAATTAACAGATTTGACCGGTCAAACTTCTAATTTCAGCTCAAACCTGTAATGTCGGCTCAAACCACAGTTTACTAAATAGGTGTTATATTAAAAGGGTAAAATGGAGGTCACTCAATTATGGGTAAGTTTACATTTGGGTCACTCAATTATTAAAAATTACATTTGGGTCACCCAATTATTAAAGGTTACACTTGGGTCACTCAATTATGGGAAATGTTATATTTGGGTCACCCTTTATATATATATCACAATTGTGTATTAGGTTAGTTAATGATTTCAAATAAAGTACTCTAGTGTTAACGAGAGTATACACGTGATTTGGAAGAAAAACTGACTAAATTGATGTATTTGTTTAAATATAAAGGGTGACCCAGATATAACCCTACCCATAATTGAGTGACCTAAATATAACATTTAATAATTATGTGACCTAAATATAAATCTTATCCATAATTAAGTGACCCAAATATAACTTTACCTGTAATTAAGTGAGCTCTGTTATAATTTAACCATATTAAAATTAAAAATTTGGATAAAGGCCGTAAAAATTGTAAACTTCAGTCGAGTCAAGCGAAGCCGCTAACATGTGAAGCTGTATAGCAGCCGAGGTCATAAAATAAAATACATCGCTTAATCATGAGCACGACACAAAAACCGAACGAAAACATCCAGACACGACGTGGCTGCACATAATTAGACGATGAAATGTTCGTAGGATAACTTAGCATAACACATAAGCACAGTATTAATTCTCAACATAATAAAAGGACCTTTGCCCAGCCCTTGCATTTTTCAACCGTCGTCATCGGAGGAGCTCTCTCTATATTTTCTCCTCCCTTTCCTCCGCCGTCGATATCTCCATTCTTAATTCTCCTTTACAAACAACCTGAAACAAGATGGTAATATTTCAGCGGCTTTTTTTTAGTTTCCATTTAATAGTTTATGCTGGAACTAAGTAATATCTCTGCTATTTTGTGTAATTTCTTGCAATCCAACTGGATCTTATCTCTCTCTCTCTCTCTCTCTCTCTTTAAATTTCGTTTTAGTTTAAAAATAATCGTTTTTCCTTGAATTAAACCATATTTCTGCTATTTTTGTGTAATTTCTTAGCCGTCCGACTGGATCGTCTCTCTTTTTTTAATTCATTTTTCATTCTTAAATTTGTGTTTCGATCGGTTAATTAATCTCTTTACTGATGCTTGGAAATTCGTGGATTTTTTTATACATCTACTGTTTTTTATAGTTTCTAGATCTTAGAATTTTAAACCAGTAGTTTGTAATTTGATGATTTGTTTTTTGTTGTATGAAATTAGATGTGCTTAATTTGTGCTGAGACGGAACCCTCACTGATATTTTTAACTTGTTTAATGTATTTATATGTGGATCCAATCAGTCTGCACTTGTAATTTGGGTCCTTGTAATACTGTTTGTTATTATTTCTTTACTATTGCTGAATTTAAAAATAAAAGAATCTAATTTTAGTTACCGAAACGTAAGATCATGATAGTAAAGAACAAACTTTGATGTCCCATTGCGAAGCACATTCAGCTGATTTAGGATGTTCTCAGGGCAACATAAGATATGCTCCTGAATCCTAAGCAGATGTTTTCTACAAGAGATGTTATACTAACATAGCAGGCAGTTGAAAGAGGTCAAGCTAGAATACAGTGTAAAGAGAATATAAGTCCAGCTTTTATTTTGTTTATTTATCTTTCATTTTCTTAGGACCAACTCACACTGATATAGAGTATAGGACTACCTGACGTTTTCTTCATTTTAGCTTCTTTTTTTTTCTTTTATCCCTTTCTAGGATGGTTATCAATGTTTCATTTCTATGCTATTGATGTTATTAAAGATTGGGACCGTCTCGGATATTTGTTTTGTCATGTGATATCATTTTAATCATCAGGCCAATGCTGCATCGGGAATGGCTGTGCACGATGAGTGCAAGCTGAAGTTTTTGGAGCTTAAGGCAAAAAGAACCCACCGGTTCATTGTTTTCAAAATTGAGGAGAAGCAGAAGCAAGTCATTGTTGAGAAGCTTGGTGAGCCAACCGAGAGCTATGAGGATTTTACCAAATGTCTTCCTGCTGATGAGTGTCGATATGCTGTGTATGATTTTGATTTTCTAACAGCCGAGAATGTCCCAAAGAGCAGAATTTTTTTCATTGCATGGTACTGCAATTTTCTTGATCCTCTGAATTGTATTTAATGCCTTGTGTTTCATTGTTTCCTTTTTTCACTTACTATGTTGTTGCCTTATGAAGGTCTCCCGATACATCGAGGATCAGGAGCAAGATGATATACGCTAGCTCCAAAGATAGATTCAAGAGAGAATTGGATGGAATTCAGGTGGAATTGCAAGCAACAGATCCAACTGAGATGGGTCTTGATGTCTTTAAAAGCCGTGCTAACTAAATACGGATCCTTTTAGGCTTTGCGATGGGGGAGGCTTCCTCCTGTTTATCTTTACTTAAATGTTAATAGGATGTCGAGCGGGAACTTGGATAAACCCGTACTTTTGGATATATGTGATTTGTTATCTATATAGAACGTATGTGTTGAGAGTGCCTTTATGCTGTCTCATCTCTTCAAGCTAACATGGAACTGTTTATTTTTATATCCAAAACATGGAACTGTTTATGAGGGGTTAGACAACACATTTTCATGTTTTCTTTTGAAAATTCACCCTCGTTTATTTGTTTCAGAGTGTTAAGGGGCATGCTTTCATGGCTTCCGACTCCGAATCACTGATTACAACTCCAGGTTTGATTTCAAATATATTTGTACAAGATTTTTGGACGTTGGTAGATTGAATTAGTGAATGGATGTGGCTGAAGAGGCTTACGAGATTGATTGTCTTGTCTGTTATTGGGTGTTGGCCAAAGCAACTTGATGTTATAGTTAATAATTGATAATATATCATGTTCGCAACTAATATCTCTCTGGCTTTACTAGTTTTCATTGTTTTGTCAGTTTGGGTTCAAGCTTTTGCATTTAGTCCTAATTTGGTAAAGCATTTGTCCCCATGTTGGTTGTTGATTGTTGATTGATGTTCAAACTGATATCGTCCATATCTATACTTCCCCCCCCCCCCCCCCCCCCCTCTTCTTTCTCCTCATCATCTTCTTGGTTTTCCTTTTCTTCCTCTCCTCTTCGTGGGGACTGCCTATTCCGACCCCATCGGGACCTTTCGAACCACGTTGATTGTTGACATAGCTGGTAATGATAGCTGAGCTTGAGCTTGGGCTTGGATGGACAATAGGCCTGTGCGGGTGCATTTCCTATCCACCTTCAGGTGGCCCTGCTGACAAATAAAAGTTAAAAAACACAGTTTCCCACTAGGATTCAAAGGCCAACAAAAAACCAAATGTGTTTCTTTCATTTGAGGTCGGGTTTATTAATTATTACCATGATAACTCGAACTAGCTTGAGTTGGTCTGGGGTTTTGGTGGGAAGGCTTGGGACGATCAATTTCCTAGTAAGACCCAACTTTGATATGAGATACAGCACTTGAGGGCGGGGGCGTCAATGAAGAAAAAAATGAAGGATATAGAAGAATAAACATAAGACTTTTATTTTTATTTTTATTTTTAATCCACATGTGGAAATATATTTTTTTATTTTATTTATTTTTCATGCCAACACAGCATTTTGTTAATAGATAACAGAACATTCACAAATGTTAAAATATAAAATAAAAACGTAACTGACCATAATGTTGTAAGAAAAAGTAAACTTTTACTCTATAAGTCATCATTTTGGTAATTTACCCTTGGAAAATAATTGTATATATATTATATTCATGCTACGTTTGGTTATATAGGTGGTAGGGTGCTTAACGAGTTGAGCAACTCGTGAGCTGCTTGAATTCGACTCCGTCAAAATTCGGTAAACGCTCGGTTTGAATTGGCTCGATTCGAGACTTTAATGAGTTGAGTCGAGTAAAGTTTAACTCGACTCGATAAGTTCGCAAGCAGCTTATTAATTTTTAAAAATATTTTTTTAGTAATTGCGAGATTGGTTATGTATCATTGAACTTTTTTTCTTTCAAGAATGCTTTTAATATGTTAGTTTAATATATTTGTGGATTGTTACTTTAGTTTTAATATGTTAGTTTGGTGAACTTGTGGATTGTTACTTTAGTTTTAATATGTTAGTTTGGTGAACTTGTGGATTGTTACTTTAGTTTTAATATGTTAGTTTGGTGTATTTGTGGATTGTTAGTTTGGAATTTAGACTTTGAAAGTACTTTATATACTTTTTTGATAATTTTTGGTTAAATTTGTTAATTTATGTTTATATTAAGCCTCATAGAGTATTATTAAATTTTACTTTTAGTTAAAAAATGAGGTAATTTTTTTAGTGAGCTTAACGAGCAACGAGCCGAGCTTAATGAGCAACAAGCCGAGTTGAGCAACAAATTTTTTTAATGAGCACGAGTCGAGCACAATTTTAACGAGCTTAATGAGCAATGAGTCAAGCAGCAAATTTTTTTAACGAGTACGAGTCGAGTATTGTCCAACTCGCGACCGACTCGCTCGATAAACACCCCTAATAGGTGGTAACGTTGGGAAAGGTTTAATTATTATATGGTTTTTAAAATAGTTTGTTAAAAATATAAAAAAAATGGTACAAAATTAAACTCAGAATTAAAAAGACGAGTAAAACTTCAAGTAGAAAATAATATACCATCAAAATAAATAATTTTTATTCACTCTTTTTATTTAAATTTATCCTATGAAGTTAAAATTTATGAGTGGAATTAATATACCATTCTCTCTTATACCAGAACATGAGAAATGAATAACATCTCTGCTATTCGTTACATTATCCTAAAAAGAAATTAGAGGAAATTTACACATAGAAATATTAGTAAATTTGAACTTATCAAGTGGTTGTGGGTTCTAAACTTAGTAGGAGTAAAATCTCTTTTCCTCCCTTAAGTAGAAATTGTTCAAAATTAATAATAAAAATATATATAGTCACAGTGAAAAAACAGATGATGCTCATCCTAGAAGACTAGGGTTCAATCGTGTGTGTGCATTGTCAAAATATCAAGAATATGTATAAACAAGTACTACCTGGTAATTACCTTTAAACTGTTAAAAAATATTAATGAATTTGAGCGAGCATATTTAGCCGATCGTCAAAATAAATATTGATAAATTTAAAATAATATATAAATATATATCGATATAGATAAACATTAGAGTATGTTACTTCGTTAGTTCACCCATCACTAGGACGCTGCTTACCCAGGCTAGCACCTTCACCGCAGGCTGTATCGGTGCAGCTACATCCACCTCAATCGAATCCACACCATCCTCATGCAAATCATCAAGTCCTGCAAACCGACACCCAGAAACAGCATTAGTAAGCAAATGTCATACATGTCCGTCTGCGTCGAGTATCATCTCCGAAACACTCGCGACCAAATTTTTCGACACATGTTCACTTGCATTAGAGTTCATCTCCGCGCCCTTATGACGAGTACAATTTTTTTGGCATGGCCATAAACACCACAGTCATAACAGTTATGGCTTAGACCTTCATACTCTAATTTTTGAATTGAACCATCTATACGAATGCAAGACAATAGCGGCTTATTCAGGTCAACAAGGATCGCAAGCCGAGCATTTACCCCGACCCTAGTATCGGTATTATAATTAATTCGTACAATGCGTCTAATGAGCGCAGCAATACATCTAAAAAGAACCTTAGTGTAACATCTGTACGGAAGACCCGGTAACCGAACCCAGACAATCACCTGAGAACGGTGTTTTTTAGAAGTAGAAAAAGATCTACTCTAGGGTTGGACAGTCAAGTAATTTCTATAGATTGTTCATGGCCCTTCAGTTAATACTTTAGTTTAATCCTTCTCAGTCGAAAAACGTACAAGATAATAATTATTATCATAATTAATAATGGTGAGTTGGCTGCGCCGATGTCCTGCGCCTCCATAGTCGGATCATGTCCACCACCATCAGCATCCATATTCGATGGCAATCTGAGGTTTTCATCTACTTCATCATTCCGACCTTTTTTTTTTTACAAACCTAGCCTTATCCAGACGTGTCAGAGACGGTGGCCTTTCCCTGGCCGGTACCACAAGAACAATTGGAATGCCCTTCAGCGGCTTGCTGCCCGGATTCTCGTATACATGTTGCTCAATCGGTACGGTAGGGTTCACTTGTTGAAAGAGCATTAGGGTTTCTAACTATTCGGGAGATGGAAAGATAAAATTTAACATTTTAATGATGACATTTATAACTATTTTTATTTAGCACAATATTATTAGCATGTTACTGCAATCTAATCATTTATTAACATACTGATAATTTATTAAAGTTTCTATTTACTTAATTATTTCGGCTTATAATTATTTAACATGTTAGATTATTAATTAATATATAAGTTGAAATAATTTCAAGACTTAAAAGATAATTATAAATTTAATTTTTATAGTTTTAAGTATTAAATTAAATTTTATGTTATGAATCATTTAATATTATCTTATATTTACATATAATTAGTAAATGCTCTGAATTTTATTGTACTAAATTTTATTTTTAGAACAAGTTTTAAAGAATATAATTTAGTAACTCAAATGTAAATGGTTAATAATATTTTGAATATAAATTGTTAATAATTAATAATTATACATTTTCTTCAGATAAGTGCCCAAAGTTTTTTTTGGGTCAAGTAGGTGCCTAACATTTTTAAAATTACTCGTTTAGGTCCCCCACCCTTAACTTACTTTAAAAAATCTCTATATTTACTAAAATTCATAACATAACCCTAAAATCTCTAGATCCCTAAATACAACTATTACCGTAGCCATTCATCACGCTGCCGACAACTTTATGAAGCTTTCTTCTATTGCCGCAAGACTCGAATGTTGTTCGTTGGCCGATCAGTCACCATTTCTCGTCGATCGTTTTTTTCTTTTGCGAGTTCAACTTTGTTTCGACGATAGGCACATTGTCCGTCGACTATCGGCGACATAAAAAAGGGGAAATGATCGCGAGGTCCGGTGACGGAAGTGGTGGGCATGCCGTCGACGATTGACAGCGGCAACGACTGGAATCGAGATTTGAGACTTACGAACTTAGGGATTTGGAGACTATTTTGAGGATTTGTTTTTGAGAATTTAAGATATTTTTGAAAAAAAAAACATGCTACGTGTCATATTTTTATTGGCTAACGAAATTTTTAACGGTTATTAACGGCTAGTCATCTAAATGAAAACTTTGAAAACGTTAAGCACATATTTATCTCGAAAAATACTTTGGGCACTATCTATAAAACGTATAGTTTGGGTACTTATTTGACACTTAAACTTCAGATAAATTTAAATAAATATACAAAATTGAAAACTTAAATAAAGTAAATTTAAACTATTATGTACTTAAATGCTAACGTCATTTTAATTGGCATCTTTACACGTGATTAGATTTAGAGCTTTATATATTTTCTCAGGCTTTGCTTTTCACAGCTGGCACTTGCGGATGCCCTGGCTGAACCAAAGTCTTTATCGTCTTCCTAAGAGTCTGAACAACTGACGGTAAAAAAAAAAAATCTTTGATTCCTTCTTAATTTGCCATTCTCATGTTATATATATTTTTTAATCTAAAAGTAATATATATTCAAATCACAGCCATACAATTCCAAAGACAAATGGCAAGCAGCTTTACTTGGAATAAATTCTTGTCAAAACAAATTTGCAAAGTAATCGCTTTTTGTGCACTATAGGTTGACAAACTTGACCCAAGATAGAATTGATTTATTTAACTTGAGATATAATTTTGACTCGAACATGATGATACGAATTTAATATAAAACTCAAAAAATAATTTGCTCAGCAAATAAAATTTTATTAATGGTTAAAGAAAACAAAAACCTACTATGTATGCCTCATTACAAAATCTCCATAAATTTAAGGGTAAAGTACATCGATGTTCACTGAACTTTTAAAATTTTTATTAGGGTCACTCAACTTTTAAAATTTTCATTGGGATCGCCCAATTTTTATTTTGCTTTCATTTTGGTCACTCCCATTACATTCCGTTAGAAAATGCTGACGTGGCCCGTTAGTTTCCTTTTTTTCAAGGTAAACTATATAAATGGTCACCGAGCATTTAAAATGTTTTTATTTTGGTCACCGAAATTTCAAAACTTTCATTGGAGTTACCCAATTTTATTTTGCTTTAAAACAACCCTATTGGTGTAAGAAAAACTCTTTCAATGTATAAAAAACAAAAATAAGTAGATTTTACTTTATGATTATCGATGAACAATATTTAAAGTTGTGTAGATTTATGTATTTACCAACATAAAATATTTTTGTATATCATGTTCTTGAATATTGTCTATAATGTAAACCCATTATTTTGATCTATTGATCACATTGTATGCATCCTCATCTTCAAGCTACTTCAAGGTTAATAAGCACAAAGGAGATAAAAAAACATTGAGGTTATTTATTGACCAAGAGTATAGCATTTTAGTTTACTTCTGAAAGTTGTATCCAAAAGTTGTTCCACAAATTTCCTAGAATATGCAAGTAGAATTGATGCACCCCGTGTTTAAGTTCAAACATTAATTTACTTCGCCATTAGAGACGAAGTTAGGATCAAACATTAGGAGGGGGAAGAGTCTATTAAACCTATAAATATGAAAATTAGGAGGGAAAAAATCTTATTTGATTAATATTTAAACTAATAAAGACCTAAAATAGTATTATACCTACAATTGGGAGAGGCAGCCCATACATCCCTTCATCCTTATTCGCCATCATATGTTCGGTGTTGTTTTGATAGATGCCTTTGTGTTGGGTGACTCCAATGAAAGTTTTAAAATTTCGCCGACGAAAATGAAAGCATTTTAAAATTTCAGTGACCATTTATATAGTTTACCTTGAAGAAAAGGAAAACTAACGGGCCACGTCAGCAATTTCTAATTGAAGGTAATGTGAGGGATCTAAATGGAAGTGAAATAAAAGTTGGGTGACCCCAATGAAAATTTTAAAAGTTCGGTAACCAAAATGAAAATGCCTAAAAAATTTAGTGACCATTGATGTACTTTACCCTAAACTTAATTGGAGGTAAAGAGTACACAAAATCGAGGTATAACACAAAACCAGAACAACACCATCACCTAACCCATAATGCCTACCATAACCATAACCAACACCTACACTAATATAATACTATCTACCATCACCTACTCATTCTATAGATAGAAAGAGACCCCAAACAACGTCCAAAACCCCAACATTACTCCTTATAAAACAACACTTGAAAAATCTAATAAAGAACCCAACACCAAGTTGAAAACGATCCTCCACTACTCCCAATATACAAGAAATTAACCCTTCAAGAAGTGAAGCCACCTCGATCCAAGCTGACCGTCAAAGGGTATCAAACATGGCTTAAATACAAAACAACATACAAGCTCCATTAAAGCCTAACCCCTAGCACCTCAACGTACCAAAATTGAATAGAAATGCACAAGATCAAACAATACTCCCACTCGAGCTACAAAGCACACATAAGCTGACGGTCCAAGCAAAAATGTGATAGGCTTGGTTTGATCCACACCAACTACAAAGGACCAAAAATGCGACCACCTCCAAACACAAGCTCCAAATGAACAAAAAATTAATTATTTTAGCTCTATTCTAACCATTTCTTCCACCACTTCATCTTCATTTCCGTTTATTTGCACTCCCAATTTTCCCCCTAAATCAAGAGCTTCCTGTTGAGTGTACAAAAGTTCTACTTTTTACCCCTTATTTACCCCATATTCCTGTTGCATTCAAGCATATTTCATTTGCATTTAGGATAGATTTCAATTATACATCACAATTATATAAAAAGGCACAGTTGCTACTGATTTTGGTTACTTTTACAGGTAGCTGCTGTAGCAAACTTAGGGCAGTGGAGAAGCAGAGCTGGAACACAAGACTGAAGTCGAGAAGGACAATGCTGCCGAGGCCGCTGCCATGGCAGCTAAGGACGACATCAATGGTGAAGGAAAAAAAAGTGAAATGGAGCTCGACAGAAAGAGGAAATTAAGACGGTCTGTCGTGGAGCACTCATATATTTTTCCGAGCCCTAGATCAGAATGAAGGCCAAGCCCAAAGTTCAAGGAAGAAACTCCAAGCAAGAAGAAAGGGCGAATTAAAGACATCTACTCTGAAGATTTAGTCTTTAATAGAGTTGTACTTTAATTTAAACTTGTATTCTTGCCATATTAGAAAACTTGAACCCAAGGCCTATATAAAGGCATGTAATTCGACCTAGGGGAGGATATCTTATTCTTTAGCCGTCTTCCCCTAAACCCTAGTCATTTTCCCCCTTCTCATCATGTTCTAAACTTCCCCTTGGGCTAAGGGTTAATTCTGCAAAGTAGTTGCAAGGATTGCATTGTTTTAGGAATTTTTCTGTTCAATAAAATAGACTTCAAGTTTGCTTATTCTGGTTTTCAACATCTTGCAAGAGTATCGGGAGAGCATTGTGAGATTATATATTTACTTAATATCGGGAGAGTTAAGTATACGAAAGGAATAAGTACGGGTTCTCCAGTTTATGGTTGAACTATCTCGGACCTAGGGATAGGACGAGGTTAAGTGGCTAAGGAAGAATTCAACAACATCGGTGTTCATCCTTCGATTCACGCCGGGAGGTATCATCAAAGACGTGTTCATCGACAGACTTGGACCTAGGGATAGGACAAGGCACAACAGGGATTCTTGCCAAGCTTGAAGTACAGAGTTGTGTGATCGCTGCCGCGACATCAACAGACCTCTGCCGCCGTAGGTGCTGCCGCAACAGGAGCAACGACAGAACAGGAAGTCCTAGACATTGCAACACCTACACTACTGAGCAAATCAATACCGGCCTATTCTCTCTATCTTGATTTCTTTAATCCTTTATCTTCAGTATTTTTAATATTCCTTTACAAACAATTAAAATTATCTTCTTTCTTATGCATAAATTCAAGGTTAAGGCTATTTCCAGTCCATGTGGATTCGACATCCGATACTTCGTGTATCACTTTACTACTTGCGTCGTGTACATTTGCACTCTATTGCGATAGAATCTTTTACACGCAACAAGTTTTTGGCGCCGTTGCCGTGGACTGGCAACATATCTTTACCCTACTTTTACTGCACATTCTTTTAATTTTTCTGTTTTTAATTTGGATTATTCACCCTGTGCTTTTCACAAGGTCTTTCGCTTGCTTATGCGCAGATCTCAACGAGGCAAGGAACCTGAGCACAAGTTAGACCCTGAAATTGAACGAACGTGCAACCTCAGGAAACGAGTCTGCCTCTTAATAGAAAGAAACGAGTACCTGATGGAACAATTAGAAGCAATGGTGAACATAAGACACGAAGACAAGAGGAACAACCAAGGGAATCCCCAAGATCCTAACGATCCTATCAGAGATAGAGGACACAGACAGCTTGCTGATCCTCTTGTTGCTGAGGCCACACGCCGGTCATGCCGTGATTACATGATCAATGATCATGTGGAACTAGAGACCACCCTGCCAGACGTGGAAGCTAAAAATTTTGAGTTGAAACCTGTCATGTTCAGCATGATTAATTCCGCTGGCCAATTTAGTGGTGCTGCTACAGAGGATGCTAGGGAACTTCTGAAAACGTTCCAAGAAATATGTGGTTCGTTTAGACTACCAGGAGTAAATCCGGAGATACCGAGGCTTCGGTTATTTCCTCATTCATTGAGGGACAGAGCTAAAACTTGGTGGAACAAACTAACGCCGAGTTCAATACGAACTTGGGCAGATTTAACTCGTGATTTTTTATCTCGTTTTAACTCTTCTCATTTATCTAAGTGATTACGTAACGAAATTGCTACTTTTCAACCGGAAGATGACGAGCCAATGCACGAGGCATGTGACAGGTTTACTACTCTTCTGAGGAATTGCCCGATGCATGGATTCCCTATTTGGAATCAAGTTATCAAATTCTACAATGCTGCCAACCTATAGACTCGCATGAGAATCGATTCAGCAGCCAATGGGTTGCTGTTGGATAAAGATCCGGATGAAGCCATGGTAGTATTAAAGAATTTGGCAAAGAATGAAGAGCAGTTTCCCACAGCAATGAGAGGTAAACGAGTACTAGCTGTAAAGGATTATGAGGTCGATAACTCCCTAAAGACACAGGTTGCGTACCTCACAAAGGCAATAGAGAATTTGCTGAAGAAAGATTCAAAACCTGTCTACTCTGCAGAAGAGGTATGTGAAACTTGCAGTGGGAATCATAGTTCGGAAGATTGCCCGCTACAACTAGAAGAAGGGATGTATGTTGGAAACTTCAACAAGCAAAGGAACTATGACTCCAACAACTACAATCCCAACTGGAGGAAAGATCCCAAATTCTCTTGGAGCAACCCAAACAATGCCATGAACCCTCAAGCATAGAACACTCAAAATCATGGGGCACCTAGAATTCTGACTCGGCAGCAGCCGCAACAGCCACCAACAGCCACACCTAGTATACTGGAGCAGACCTTGGCCATATTTATGTCCCAGACAGGAACTTACATAGCAAATATGGATCACTTCGTAAAGAAGACTGAGTCGTTCATGGATAAAACAAAGATGCGAATGACTAATCATGAAGCTACTCTGAAATCACTGGAGACACAGATGGGTCAGGTTTCCCAGTATATTAAGCCAAGGCAGAACGGAGGATTCCCTAGCGATACTGAGGTCACTAGACAACCCACACATGAGTAGTGCAAAGCTATCACAACGAGGAGTGGGAAGCAATTACCAGGGCCAGAAAAGAAAGTTGAACTAGTTAAGGAACCAGCCCTAGAATCGAATGCCGCGAACGCTGCCCCGACAGACGATAAACAGCCTGCTGCCGCCACACCTGGCACGACAGCAGAAGGGACAGAGGCGAAGGATGAAGAACCTAAGCCTCCTCATATCTGAATACTATGGGAAGGACGCATTGAAGATTATCGTCCTCCACCTCCTTTTCCACAGCGGCTACAGAAGCAGAAACAAGAGTTCCAGCTTAAGAAGATCTATGATATTTTTAAGCAGGTCCACATCAATATTCCGCTGTTAGATGCCATCAAGGAGATGCCCGGTTATGCCAAATTTCTCAAGGATGCTATGTCGAAGAAATCCAGAATTGGGGAATTTGAGACGGTTAAACTGACAGAAGGATGCATGACTATTCTGCACAAGCATCCGCCCTAGAAAAAGAAGGATCCTGGGAGCTTCATAATACCATGCATAATCGGTGATAAATTCGTGGGTAAGGCGCTTTGTGATCTAGGTGCAAGTATTAATTTAATGCCAAAACCTGTATTCTAAAAATTAGGTATTGGACGAGCACGACCCACGACAGTGATGCTGCAGCTGGCAGACCGCTCTTATGTGCAACCAAAAGGGAAGATTGAAGATATTCTAGTAAGAGTGGATAAATTTATTTTTCCTGCTGACTTTCTTGTTTTAGATTGTGAAGCAGATGAGAATGCACCAATCATCATGGGGCGACCCTTCTTAGCCACAGACAGATCATTGATTGATGTAGAAAAGGGAGAACTCACTATGAGAGTGAATGATCAAGAGATCAAGTTAAATGTTCTCCAAGCAATAAAACGCGTTGATGCAGAAGAAGAATTCAAGGCTATCACTGAAGTAATCATTGACCAGCCCTGCATCAGGTTAGACTGCCATGACATCAAATTTGGCCACTGCCACAGCAGCCATCTGGAAGACTGTCACGGCAGCGACGACGACAGCAGCTCCTCAGAATCTGACATATCTGACACTGAAGATCATGATGAGGTAAACTGGATAGGCAATCGTCCAGGTAAGTTATTCGAGCCCTTAAACTATACCTCGAATGAACATATCATCCAAAAGCCATCAACTGTAGAACCACTTGTTCTAGATCTTAAGCCCATGCCAAGGCAGCTCAAATATATTTTTCTTGGATTAAATGATACGTTGCCTGTAATCATCTCTTCCAAGTTGATGCATGAACAAGAACAACAACTAATAGAGATGCTACAACAGCACAAAAAGGCTATTGGATGGACGATAGTTGATATCCAAGGCATCAGTCTGGCACTATGCATGCATAAAATTCTCTTAGAGAATGATCATAAGCCGACCATTGATGCCCAGACGCTTGAATGATGCTATGCGAGAAGTGGTTTGAAAAGAAATGATCAAATGGCTAGGCGCTGGGATAATTTATGCCATCTCGGATAGTAAGTGGGTGAGCCCGGTGCAGTGCGTTCATAAGAATGGAGGAATAAATTGGTGACCAATGAAGAAAACGAGTTAATCCCAACCAGGACTGTGACCGGTTGGAGGGTTTGTATGGACTACCGGAAGCTTAACAAAGCTACCTGGAAGGACCACTTTCCCCTGCCTTTTATTGATCAAATGCTTGATAGATTTGCGGGAAAGCCTTATTACTGTTTTCTTGATGGTTACTCAGGTTATAACCAAATAGCCATCGCACCGGAAGATCAAGAGAAAACGACTTTCACTTGCCCATACGGTACTTACGCTTTTCGGAGGATACCATTTGGACTTTGCAACGCACCAACAACCTTTTAGAGGTGTATGATGGCTATATTCTCCGACATGGTGGAGGATTTCCTAGAGATATTTATGGACGATTTCTCTATCTTTGGAGATAATTTTGAAAGCTGCTTAGGCAACCTACAGAAAGTGCTCGAGAGATGCGAGAAAGCGAACTTAGTATTAAACTGGGAGAAATGTCACTTCATGGTGGATGAAGGAATAGTCCTAGGCCATAAGGTAAGCTGCTGCGACATAGAAGTTGACAGAGCCAAGAATGAGGTGATTGAAAACCTGCCGCCACCCACCACAATCAAGGGTATTCGGAGTTTTTTGGGGCATGCTGGGTTCTATCGAAGGTTTATAGCAAATTGTCAAAAGTTTAATGTGTTCCCTTCCGTAAATGCCAAGTATCTCCAAGAAATAATTTGTCCCACCTAGTGCGTTCCATGTGTACTACATTCAGTTGAATGTGTTATATGACTATTACATGTTAGTAAACAATATAATGACTTAATTATGAACGATGATATGCTTGATGAAATGATGAACTTGACATATGATAACATTTTCTACCTACTCGTTGTAAGTCTGCTTGATTTGTATACTTAGTATATGATATTGCTATGTGGTTATTTGATCTGTGATAATATTGTCTGTCTGCTTGATATAAGTAATAGTATAATCTGTTAGCTTGACATGAATGATAATATCTATGATGATATACTTTATTTGCATGATGAATGATGATATCGTCTGTTCAATGGTATGCTCAATATGTGTCTAAAGAGCATGAACTTCTATTTCTGATACCTCGAGGTAAATATGTCTGCCATATGTATTGTGTTACTCATGTCTGAAATCTGAATGCCGATTGTTATTTGGGGTATACTGTTGGGTTATGTTATGAAGTCTCTGTTGGCACAGCCCTAATCCAGCTGGTAAATCCTTATGGACTCAAGGTCTCCCCTTGGGTAGGTTTCGGTGCTTTAGCACGGATAAATCCTTATGGACCTAAGGTAGCCCCTTAGGTGGCACCTATGCCCATCGGGCCTAGGGTAAGTCCTTATGGATGCAGTTATGGGGGACTGCATATTGGAGTAAGGTTGGAGGGTAGTTACTAGTAAACTCTTGTATGTACTTGAACATTTGCATTGAATTGTTATGTGTTCTTATGACATGATTGGTACGTATTTATGCCTGTTTGATCTGCACTTATTGGAACACACTAGACATTAATCTCTTTGTTTCCATCTTCGTAATCTATCAGCTTGTATAATTCTCGTTCATTATTCGATGAGTGAATAAAAAATAAGTACCATTATTCTCAAGTATAATGTTACCCTGGAATAACAGAAAGAAAATGAAGACTGTTACTACTTGGAACATCATGAAAATGTTATACCTGCCATATATCTGTATGAGCTTATAGCATCTTTTGGTAGTTCTGTATTACTGAGTTTTTTCAAGCTCACGTTGTTTTTACTATCGCAGGTTAAAAGAGTATATCATGGTATTATGTTTGACATCAGTGTTCGGAGTTCTCTTGGCGTTGCTTTTGGAGTAAGGTGTTGTATAGTTAGTGGGCATGTATGTCATGTATTGTTTTATGATAGTGTTTGTAAAACACATTCTGAAATTTTTTGTTATATGTTTAAATAACTTTCTGAAATGGTATTTTAAATAGAAGTTGATTTTGCAGTTTAATAAGTGTTTAGGATCCGTCGTAACACATAGACGGGTCTAGGGGTTACAATTTATGAGGATGAAGATGTGGAACTTGGATATGAATCATTAGAGTAATTGATAAGTTTATATACGACCAATATTTTTAGATGATTAATATCTTCTACAATTTCATTTATGGTTTCCTCTTATTTTATAGGCTTTTGTCGAGTTTTAGTGAAACAATGAAAGCTTGATGGTTAGAAACTTTTTTCTCTATGACAAATGTTGATGGTTGAACATTTTGATTATATTTTTAATTTGTTTCATCTTGGATTCTAATATTTATTAGACATTTTTATAAGGGAAAACTACACCAGTGACCACCGAAGATATTGGGGATACCTATTTAAACCACCGAACTAAAAAAACGTCAATCACACCACCAAACTTATTAAATCAACCTATTTTGACCACCGCCGTTAAAAAATTAACGGAGGGGTGACGGAAGTGCCACGTGGCAGTTAACAGGATATTTTTAAAATTACATGTTTAGTCCCTGTTATTTACTTATTAAATCAATTTGATCCTAATTTTATTTTAATTAAATAAAAATTAATTAACCAATCAAATTATGACACGTGTCATCACCCAATTGGATTAATTTAATTTATTTTCCTCCAATCAGGTGGTGACATCACCACCTGGTTAAAGGAAATTTAAAGAAGAATTTGAAGATGGCATTATGGTGGTTCGAACTTGGGACAAGGGGATAAAACCCCCAAGCTTTAACCATTGAACCAAACTGCTCTTAGTGTTATAGTTTGCACATTTTATATACATATCTTATAGTTTAGTAACCTGTGTTCGAATCTGAACTTCCAAAGGTGATGCATCAGGACCTTGTACTGCAGTGTGCAAAGACTGTAATTGGCAAAGGAAAATTCGTCAGGAATGAGCCCCAAAATATTGGCAGAAAATATATTTTGCTTTATGCTCCAAGCATGCGGAGAATTGTTCTTGTAATTGCACTCTGTAGTGATTAAAAACAATTAAAATTTAGTCGTTGTTACACATCCGAGATTGCTTGTATGTTGATTAAGTCAATTAATTATGCTTGAGTAGAAACTGTTTCTTGCAAGATACACAGTGAAGAGCTTTTAAATTGAATGATTTCTTCTTGAATCTTTTCATGTATGCAACAGATTTCGAGAACGATTTCTTCTTGAATGTTGCAGCTAGATTGAACTTTGGTGCTTTAACGAATGATTTAGTGAGGTAAAGTATGAACTGCTATGGCATCTGAGAACTATTTGATGTTTTGCTTCATTTGCAAGGTATTTGATTGATATCTGTGTTGATTTATGAAAACTGAATTTGCATTTATAGGTACCCAGATGATCCATATGACAGATTTTGGGAGTCTGATATCGATAAGAGGCAAAATTTTCTTGTAGGAGTGGCACCTGGAACAGAAGGAATCAAGACGTCGAAGAACGTTGATATAAGAACGAGAGAATATCCGCCTGTTAAAGTGATGCAAACAGCAGTTGTTGGCACTGAAGGAGAGCTTAGCTACAGATTGAACCTCGAAGGCTTCCCTGCCAACGCTCGAGCCTATGCATACTTTGCTGAAATTGAAGATTTGGCTCCGAATGAAACCCGGAAATTCAGTATGAGAGAGCCGTATGTCCCTGATTATAGCAATGCTGTAGTAAATATAGCTGAGAATGCCAACGGGAGCTACACGCTTTATGAACCGAGTTACATGAACGTTTCTCTCGATTTTGTTCTGTCATTCACCTTTTCCAAGACCAATGATTCTACTCGAGGACCACTCCTTAATGCAATTGAGATAAGTAAATACCAGCAGATTGCTGCAAAAACTGACAGGCGAGATGGTAAGATGGCCTTGGGGGGATGAAAATCATCTGCCCCCAAAGTATGCCCCCATTTGTGCCCCCACTTTAAAATAGCGGGTTTAGGGTTTAGGTTTTGTGGTTTAAGGTTGGGGCTTAGAGTTAGGGTGTATGGAATTAGGGGTAGGGTGTATTTTTTTAGGGTTTAGGGTTTGGGATTTAGGATATGAAAATTAGCGTTATGGGGCAAGATTTAATTTTAAAGTAATTTTAGGCAGGAGGCATAAAAGGAGACATGGTTAGGGGGCAGGAGATTTTTACTCGGCCTTGGGGTGTTTTGATTTTTTGAACTTTTGATCATATTGCACATTAGCACTAAGAGCATCAAGATATGTATATAAAAGGTGCAAACTATAGCACTAAGAGCAGTTTGGTTCAATGGTTAAAGCTTGAGGGTTTTATCCCCTTGGTCCCAAGTTTGAGCCACCGTAATGTCATCTTCATTTTCTTCTTTAAATTTCCTTTAACTAGGTGGTGTCACCACCTAATTGGAGGAAAAAATATATTAAATATTAAACAAAATAAATTAAATTAATCCAATTGGGTGATGACACGTGTTATAATTTGATTGATTGATTAATTTTTATTTAATTAAAATAAAATTAGGATCAAATTGATTTAATAAGTAAATAACAGGGACTAAACATGTAATTTTAAAAATATCCTGTTAACTGCCACGTGGCACTTCCGTCACCCCTCCGTTAATTTTTTAACGGCGGTGGTCAAAATATGTTGATTTAATAAGTTTGGTGGTGTGATTGACGTTTTTTTAGTTCGGTGGTTCAAATAGGTATCCACAATATCTTCGGTGGTCACTTGTGTAGTTTTCCCTTTTTATAATTGTGATTTGGAAAGTAGTTATGTTAGTAGACTAAGTAAGACAATAGTAGTTTATGTAAGGAAAATTTATTTGTTGAATTTTTTTTTTATTTGAAGTTTGAGTTGTTACTTTAAGTTGTTTTATATTGGATTGTAATATTTGTTAAGATTTTTTGTGCTATTAATTTAAATACGTTGCTTGTTGAAAAATATTTTGTATTTAAAGATATTTGTTTGAGTTGCTACTTTAAAAAGGAAAAAAATTAATTGGATTTTGACTTTCGGATTTGAATTTGGATTTTAGATATTTTATTGGATTAGACTCATATTTAGTATAATCAGACTTAGATTCGAGCTTGAATTTTTATGGGGCCCAATTATTAATTGGATTGGACTTGGACTTTATAAAGTCCGATCCAAGTCCGATCTATTGCCATCTCTACCTTAGAGCGGAAATAGGGGTGGAATTTGGGGCGTGGGCTCCTGCCAATTTTTTCTCCCCAGTAATAATAAAATAGTTTTTTTCGAAAAAGATAAATTTAGTTTTATAAACTATTTAACCTTTTAAAAATTTTATTATGACATTCTTCAAAAAATTTAATTTTATTATGCCTCTTTTTGTAAATTTTTAGTTTTGCTCCGTAAGCTGTATGTCCTGATATTTAAAAAATATTATTTATTGAATGGAACAAAAGGACAAGTGTGAAACCCACTCTGATAAAAACTCAATCTCCTTCCCTCTTTTCCTTAAATTTTTTTAACACGAGGCGGCTAAAATGAGACTATACAAAAATGGTAAAAAATTATGTATCGACTTGTAAGGATTTTTATAGATACATAACATGTACATAAATCGGTAAGCATTTGTGTATATACCGAAATTCTTACCATTTTTATAAGCATTTCTGGAGGTACATAAAAGTCGGATGAAAATTGTTTGCCCCAAATTATGCCTCCTTTGGTGCTCCCATTTTGAAAAAACAAGTTTAGGATTTAAAGTTTAGGGATTAAGGTTAGAGTTATAGTTAGGATTTAGGGAATTAGGGATATGGTGTATTTTTTAGAGTTTAGGGTTTAGGATGTGAAAATTAGGTTAAGATTTAAAATTTAATTTTCAGTGTTTTTTAGTGTGGACATAAAAAGTACATAGCTAAACTCAAATGATTTTTGCTCATAAAATTCTATACACAAATTCTTATAATTTTTGTAAATATTTATGTGATGCTCATTTTAATTTTTTTCCTTTCCCTCCTTTTCCACCTTTCATTTTCTAGAAATCTCACTCTCTCCAATCTCCATCCCATCTGTAGCTTTTCTTTTCTTTTATGGATGCTTTATTGTTTTGCATAATGGAGTGACTCTGGGAAGTGGGAATTTCTACAACCCGTCTTCTTCTTAAAGAAGATGGCAATTCAAAACCATGAACATCAACAAGAGAGAGACCCTTCTTTCTTACTTGATGCTCTCTACTGCGAAGAAGATAGCGTGGCTCAAGTTTCAGAGGAAGAAGAAGAAGAGAGTTCTTCTTCCACTTCCAACAATGGCGGAACCCGTTCCTTTTCCCCACTCTTGTTGGGGAAGACGACGAGCTTCTGTCGTTGTTTTCCAAAGAAGACGAGTTTCTGACGGTCTCCCGCCGTGAGGTCCACCATGAGCTCCGCCGTCATGCGGTGGAGTGGTCCGAGTGGATGCTTAGTGTCAATACTCGCCACTGGTTCACTGCTCTCACGGTTGTACTTTCCGTTAACTATCTGGATAGGTTCCTCAGTAGCTTCCGTTTACAAAGCGATTAGCCCTGGTTGATCCAACTCGTGGCGGTCACTTGCCTCTCTTTGGCTGCAAAAGTTGAAGAAACCCATGTGCCCCTCCTTCTAGACCTACAAGTATGTTTTCTCACACAAACACACATGTATGCATACATACATACATAACATACATTGAACATGCTTTTTTAATCTAAAAAAATATTCAGAATCTTTATATTTTAAATGTTAGACATATATAAAAACACCAAAAAGAACATAGAATTTCTATCCATATTAATTAGCATCAGCATATGATAGTATAGTCTTAAATTATTGACTACAATGATTAGTATTAAAGATGAGTTATAGGGTTAATAAAAGCAAATTGGAGCACCCACATTTCCCTGCACTATTTTCACTGCTTGCTCAGCTCCTACCACGAGAGGTTTCCACCTTGCTTTGAAGTCTGATAGGCAAACGTAAATGATTCCTTATTTCTTTAAGAGGAAAGGAACATAAGATTACTGACCGGAAAAAGAAAAGTGTTTTATTCCTTATAATTTCCCCACTCTGAGCAACACAAGGAAAAGTAAAGATTCTAAGTCCTAAGTATCAATATGAAGAGTTGGACGACTCCTCTATACAAGAGAACCGTATGCTCTTGTAGAAATCATCACTACTTTGAAAAAAAAAAGAATTAGAGAGAGCTATGGCTTGCCTTGAAATCATCAGTGTATTCCTTCATTGGGTATGGTATTAAAATTTGTTTATCATATTTATTGTTTCTAATGTTTGTATTTGTTAATCTTATTTATTTTACAGATTTCTCCGCATTTGATATCCGTTTTAGAATTGGTTTACTAGTGCTGAACATTATTGGTTTTGTGCTTGACATTTTATCCTTATCAATCAAAATTCCCACTGCGTTTACTTTGACCGTATCCATTCTTGTATTCGGCCTTCTGGACATAAATTTCAGAGAAAACAATAGGTTGGATCGTCCAATAAAGATATTATTCAGCTCATCGTATTTGCTATTCTTTTTATGGACTTATTCAAACCGTTTTCAATTATGCTAAACCCTCGAATTTTGTGCCACCCCTCTACTATGCCTATAATTTTTAGTATCGTGTTATTAATTTTACACGTGATTAGACCTACACCAACACACTTTTGATATCAAGGTGTGTTACATGCATCATATAAACTTCTAATATCAAGGAAATTTGATGGGGAAAATATTCACTATATCTATGTCTTAGCTTGTGGTTGTCCACCATCGTCGTTGCCAACGCCGCCACCAATAGCGGATTAAGATGGTCCAGATATTCAAATTAGTTACATTGATTTTATGTTTACAAGCTAATGTGTTACGTTTAGGTGAGTGTTAGTTTTATAATTTGATGTTTAATGTCAGTGATTGGTTCTATCTGTATTTTGAAATTTAAATTGTTTTTAGTGAAATATCCTTACTTTGGATGTGAAATACCGCACAACTCACCCAAATATCAAACATAAAATGAATATCCACCCAAATATAAAATATTAACTGCTACAGATAAAATCAATGCAACTAATTTGAATACTAGGACCATCTTGAGTCATTGTTGATGGAGGCGTCAACAGTTGCGGTGGTGATGGTGAGAGGGGCGACAAACAATCACAAGCTAAGACATAAATATAGTGAATCTTTTCCTCCATCAAATTCCCTTAATATTGGAAAATTAGTTCATGTATACACCACACTTTGACATCAATAGTGTGTTGGTGTAAGTCTAATCGCGTGTAGAACACATAACATGATCCTAGATATCAAAGGCATGGCACAAAAGTTTCAGGATTTAGCATAATTAAGAACAATTTGAACAAGTCTATAACCAAAAAGAAGAGAAGATACAATGAGCTGTATAACATCTTCGTTGGACAATCCAACCCATCTTTTTCTCTGAAATTTATGTTCTGTGAGACCAAATATAATACCAGATACACCTACAGTAACTGTAGTAGAAATTTTGGTTGATAAGGACACATTGTCAAGCACAAAACTTACAATGTTCAACAATAATAAAATTGTTCCAAAGACAAACCCACATTGTGGAACAATCTATCATAATAAATGAGAGTTAGACGATAAATACAAACATTCGAAACAATATATACGGTAACAAATTTTAATATCATATCCAATTACATAATCAATGGATGATTTCAGCTCAAGTTATAGCTCTCTCTAATACTTTTTTTTCATATGAGTGATTTCTACAACCAGGGGCATATCTACTATAGGTCATGGTAGGTCACTTGACCTACTATAAAAAATTAGATAAACTACATTAGAGGCCATTGAATTATAAAAAAAGTTATAATTTGGTCACTAAATTATTAAAAGTTACAATTAGATAACTAAATTGTTAATAAAGTTATGATTTGGTAACTCAATTGTTAAAAACTACAATTAGGTCACTACATTATTAATAAGGTTACAATTTGGTCACTCAATTATTAAAAGTTACAATTAGGTCACTCAACTAAAGTTTTAGTTACTATTGGGTCACTCCTTGTTAAAATATGAACGAACATCTACCAAGATTTGGTATGATAAAAATTTTAGTTGTCAAAACTTATATATTCTATTAATTTAGTCCTAATTCAAAATAATTCAATAAATTTAACCCTTAATATTTAAAAAGACGTCAATTTAGTCATTTTCTTCTATACATGTGTTTTTATTAAAGAGAATTAGTAACTAAACCTCTTACATATATATATATATATATATGCGTGCGTGCGTGCGTGCGTGCGCGCGTGCGTGCGTGCGTGGGTGTGTGCGTGGGCACGTGCGTGCGTGCGTGCGTGCGTGGGTGTGTGCGTGGGCGCGTGCGTGCGTGCGCGCGCAGTGCGTGTGCGCGCGCAGTGCGTGTGCGCGCGCAGTGCATGTGCGCGTGATTGAATGGTCTTTTGTCATGGCAGTTATGAATATCTTAAGTATTTTTTGACGACTTATTCAATTTACTCTTATTTTACATACGACTGTATTTATTATAGGTGGATGAACTACCAAGTTTAAACTCAGATCCGCCTCTCTCTACAAGAACCTAAAGTTCTCTCATATTGAGTCAGACTCCACCAAGCTCAAACTCTTGAGATTTAAATACTTAAAATAAAACAAGAAAATCATTGTTATAATTGTAAGTGTTTTCAGCTCTGTTGAAACTTTTCCCCTTCAGAATGTAACATAAGAAAGAATCAATCAAACTTTTTCCCGTCAGTTGTTTATACTCTTGCAAAGGCAAGAAAGAATCAAATAAAATAATAAGGAATCATTTGCGTAATTTGAGATTTTGGTTCAGCCAGGGCATCGGCAAGTGGCAACTGTGAAAAGCAACGAGTAGGGCATTCGAGAAAGATAAGGAATCAAATAGTAGTCAGGGCCATAGGTCAGACTGTCAGTCCTCCGATTGATATTTAGGACTTAGAATAACAAGAAATTAATTTTTCATAATTTATAGAATATTAACAGGAATTAATAAATTCAAAATTTCGATACTCGATACATGTCGTTGAGGTGTGTCATGAGGGTGTAATGTCAAATTTTTAAAATATTAAGAGTTAAATTTATTTACTTGTTTTTAATAAAGATCAAATTGATAAAATTATAAATTTTTGTATAACTTATTGTATCTGTTGAACTACAATTTTTATTTTTATTTAAAAATCATTAAAAATTAATGATAGGATAAAATAATTGGTTTTGTTTAATTATTATTTAGGTAGCAACAACAAATATTTCTTGTACTATCAAAATTCCAGGTTAAACACAGCTTTACATATTATTTCTTATTTCAAAAACATTTTAACTTCTTGTGTTGCTCAGAATGGCAAAATTAGAAGGAACTAAAGAAACTTTTATGCTTGTGTGAAAGCAATAACGAATCAAAGGAATCCTATAACCCTATAACCCTATAACTCATCTTTAATTACTAGTCATTGTAGTCAATAATTTAAGACTACTATAATATTCTGATGGTAATTGTTACGAATAAAAATTTTATGTCACTTTTGGTATTTTTATATGGATTTATATTCAATACACTGACGGTGAAAATTAAAAGTTTCCACAAACGCCTTAATTTAAGGTTTAGAGTTTTAGTTTAGAGTGTAGGGTTTATGGATTTAATTGTAGGGCTTTAGAATTTAGGGATAGTGGTTAGAATTTAGGGTTTAGGATTAGAATTTAGGGTTTAGAGATTAGGGTTTAGTTTTTATGGTAATATGACAAGGATTTATGTTTTAACCTATAAACCCTAAACATTAACTCTAAACCTTAAATTTTAGCTTCTACCCTAAATTCTAAACCCATACACCTAAACCCCTAAACCCTCCACCCTAAACTAAGCCCCTAAACCCTAAAACAAAAACGCTTGTAGAAACTTTTAATTTTCACCGTCAATATATTAAATAATTACCCTTTTTATATATGTTCTAACATTAAAAACAAGGTTTTGACTTTAGGGTTTAGAGTTTAAAATTTATGATGTAGAGTTTAATTTTTAGGGTTTAAAAAATATGATATCGTAATGTCTCAATTTTTCGATGATCTATGATATTATTGACCGATGAGTGATGATCATTAGATATATTGATATTGAGGTATAAATCGTGAAGTTTTAATGTTAATTTCGGGTCAATAAGAAGTTAGTTTTTTATTCATGTCAATCTTAGGATTGGTCAATTTCAGCCATGTTTTTAGGCCGGATCGAATCATTTTGATTCGAGCTATTTTGAGTCTAACTACATTCGATTTAGGTTTGGATTAGGTCTATTCTGGTTCAATTTTAGTCTGGGTCGGGTAGTGGGTCGATTGATTTCTATTCAGGTCAACCTTTGGATCGATCGATTTCGGTCGTGTTCAGGCCGGGTCAGATTTTTAGAGCCCTATATATGGCTTTTTGGTGAGTTGTGCGGCAGTTCACATATAATCTTTCTTTATTTCTTTTAATATATTTTCTTTATTTATGGTTACCTTAGGTTCGGGTAAAATCAGTTTGATTGAAAATTGGTTTAGGTCAATTTCGGTTCAACTAAAATTCGAGTCGATTTCGGTTCAATTTAGTTTATTTCGGGTTTCAAATTAAATTCATGTTATCATACTCGGGTCGATATCAAATTTCATGTAAGATTAATCAATTCGGGCCTCAAGTCAAAGCTGTTTGCCTTTTGTCTTTTGTATTGTATGGTTGTGATTTGAATATATATTATTTTTTATTGAACAATATATGTTACTTAAAAAAACAAATAATTTGTTATATAGAAATATAAGTGCAAGTTTCTGAATATTGTTGCCCAAAAAAATATCTGAATATTTAATTAGGTTAAGAAAATAGGCTTAAGGGTTCAATAAGCCCTTAATTTTTTTTGTAAAAAAATCAATTAAGCTCCTAACCTTATTTTGCACTCAATTAAGCCCCAAACGGCATCACAAGAAACTCATAGTGACCATATCTAGTCCTAAAAGTTGTCTTCGGAATATCACACTCTTTCACTTTCAACTGGTAGTACCCGGATCTCAAATCTATCTTCGAGAACACTAAAGCACCTCTCAACTGATCAAACAAATCATCTATACGAGGCAACGAATACTTGTTCTTCACAGTCAACTGATTCAACTGTCTATAGTCAATACACATATGCATACTACCATCTTTCTTTTTCACAAACAACACGGGAGCACCCCAAGGAGAACTACTAGGCCTAATGAAACCACGGTCTAATAATTCTTGCAACTGACTCTTCAATTCTTTCAACTCTTTCGGAGCCATACGATACAGAGCTATCGAAACTGGATTAGACCCCGAAACAGTCTCAATCACAAACTCAACATCTCTGTCAGGAGGTAAACCCGGCAACTCTTCAGGAAACACATCCGGAAAGTCACACATTGTTCTGATATCCTTCGGTCTAGCTTCACTCATATTCGGATTCATAACATATGCTAAGTAATCCCCACATCCGGAGTCCATCAACCTTTGAGCCTCTAATGCTGACACCACATTAGACAAGAACTTAATGTTCTCGCCTACTACTACTACTACCTCATAGTCATCAAAAAGTTTCAAGGAAATCCTCTTCGTCTCAAAATCCACACTAGCTCTGTACTCAACTAACCAATCCATACCCAAAATAATATCAAAGCCATAGAAAGGAAGTTCCATCATATCAACAGAGAATACATGACCCTGAATCTTCAGTGGACATCTCCTATACATACCATGATATGGCCACCGCCACGTCTCTGGTCAAACTGATGTCCTCCACCTCTATGCCTCTTGGCATCTCTACTATCAAAGTGGTTATGCCTTTTACCAGAACTAGAACCACCAAATCGTTTGGCCGAACCCAAACTGTGCTCTAAATCTTTGGCCCTCGCGACCAATACATCAAAGTCTGAGTAGTCAGAAGCTAACGTGTATCTTTTGACCTCCTCGCTCAACCCATAGCGGAAACGGTTACAGCGTTCCACTTCAGTAGGAACCAACTCTTGAGTGTACTGGCTCAAGCGAACAAAACGGATCTCATAGTCAGTCACATAAGCCTCTCCCTGAGTAAGGGCCATAAACTCTCGCTTCTTCTCATCTAAATACCTCGGTCCCAAGTACCTCTTCCTGAAAGCGGACTCAAAGAAATTCCAACCAATCTCGGCCTCTGGAACCCTAGTAGTAATGGTAACCCACCAGGTGTAGGCATCACCTTGAAGCAAGGAAATCACACAGCCCAGTCTACGTGCGCCCACACAACCCATCTGAGCTAAGATACGAACTGTCTTCTCCAACCATAACTCCGACCTCTCTGGAGTAGATCCTCTGAACTCTTCGCCCCCCAAGCTATGGAGCCTCTCCAAAGGTAGACTAGCATCGTCACACCTAGGCTGAGCTGCAGCCTGAGCTCCCGCAACTGCGGCCTAAAATGCTCCCGCTATATCTTGCACTAGCGGAGTCATATCAATTTCGGCCGGACCTTGGCCACCTTGAGGTCCCTCTCCTTCAGCTCCATCCTCGCCCCTAGTTCCAGGCGGAGGAGGAGGTGGTGGTGGAGGTGGAGGTGGTGGAGGAGCTCCAACTCCCGCGGCCACGGCCCTTCTATATGAGCCTCCACACCAATCACCGGCTCAACAGGAACCGCAACACGTGGTTCCTGACGAACCACTCTCAGCCTACCCCTCGGCCTAGACATCGCTCACAAACGATAACTACAACCACAACAAACAAAATATACAAGATTGGCTTAGCAAGGAAAGGTTTCAAGTGCTCAAGTATGTTTCCATCACTTAAAATTCTTTTCCGATGTAATAGTAGCAATGAGACTCTCAAACAACATGCTTTTAAATAAAACAATCAACATACTTGTCATACAAGCAATCATACTTATAAAGCAAGCAAACACCATGCATATCAATTCAAAACTTAAACTTACCTCACTTACGTGCCCAAGGTCTCGGTAACCTTAGGCTCTGATACCAACAAGTGTAACCCCCTCATCCCGGTCTGGTCAGATGACCGGTCCGAGTGGGCCACACAGGGAAAACCGAAGCGAAACCCGTTAAGGTTCCTCCTCGGTTAACGACCCAGAAAATTTCTTTTAAATTTTATCTTCTCTAAATGCATATTTGATTCCTATGTGATCACAGCAACGGAAGACAAGCATACACGAAGTAATAACTCGAACAACCTAAGCAAGACAGCCCATTTTTTTGTGATTTAACAAGCCGTTTCGAAACACCCTTAAGGTGTATCGAAACGCCTTGACCTGGTCAACCCTTCTAAGCCTACACGAGGAAGTCGTTTCGGAACGGGGGGGTCAACCATTCCGAAACACCCTCCCTGGTCAACTTCTCGTGGTCAACGAGAATTGACCGTTTCGAAACACCATAGACCCGTTTCGGAACACCTCCATCTCGCCAATTTCTCAAAATTCAAGTAGCAAAAGTGTACCGAAATGGCCCCTACCCATTTCGAAACGCTCGGCCAAAAACAAAGGGACCGTATCAAAACAGTGTAGCTCATTTTGAAACGCCCCCTATCTGCAGACTGGTTTTGGCTAGTTTAAGGCACAGGGGTGCCCCTAAACCCCACCAAACCTCCAACAACACACTAACAAACAATCCTAAGGCAATCCAACATACAAGCATGCTTTAACATCATTAAAACAAGGCTAAACACTAATGCACATCATCACAAGCCATACATCCATACATATCATAAAAGGTGATAACTTCAACATGTCCGACACTTAGGCAATTTTAGGTAGCAAAATACTAACATGGTTACAAGCAAGGCATACATCCCAAAAGCCAAATAACAAGCACAAACGAGGAGTCTACCATGCTCCTAAACAACAACCATAGCAACATGATCCAAAAACATCATAACACGATTACATGTCCCATTGCTTGACCATTACATCTTAATTTAAAAGTTCATACTTGGTAGCCAAACAAGCACCACAAGCACACTTGGAGGCCCCCTTTTTGCTCCTAGCAACCCACGAAATAAGGACCTGCATTATCGAACAAAGAGAGAGCGTAAGCAATAAAGCTTAGTGAGGGTAAGCTCTTTAAAAACAAACCTCGACAATGCAGGGTCCAAGCACGATCTTAACCAAGGTAAACACACAATTACCAAGGATCTTCAAGAGCCAAAAGTTAAAGATGCATGAACAATATTCAAGTATATACCATGCTCAACAAGCTCCATATCACAATATATATGTAAACACATATAAACATCCAAGTAGAAATCGCATTCTACAACACATTGATACACATATCAATCAATATTGGTACCTAGCTATGACCCGAATACGCGGATAAACACGTTGGAACTCACATCCAACAACCACTTTACCTCACGGTGGGATTACACTCATCACCGGTCTCGCGGAGGGGATTCCACTCATCCTCACGCCACGTCGATGGGATTCCACTCATCATCGACTATATATATAAATACATTTTCCAGGCGAACCCGTACTCCTCCTTGGTGACTCAACGCAACCAAGGCCACGCGCGAATTTAGACTCATGTGTGCACACTAACATCCTAATGATCGATCATTTGTACTCAAGCATACTAGTGCCAACATTTAACTCATTCCACATTATTCATTTCAATCAATTCCGTGCTTAGCACGTACTCACCATGATCACAATCATGAACCATTACCATGTATGCCATAAGCATCACAATTCATGCCTCTTCTCACATGTATAACACATTATACATAAATCAATCATATCACAAGTCATACGAGGCATAAACATCCAAATACAAGTTCATTCAATGGCTCTAGATCAAGTTTAGGATTAGGCTACCACCCTAATCCTAACTCTAGGTGGGTCTACCAAGCCCGACCTAGTCCACATACTCGAACCAACCATTTAAAAACCATGTAAAACGTTTAACCACTCACCTAAGCTTCCAAGCTCCAAGCCAAGCAAGCAACCACCCTCAAGTTTCCGGATTCCTTCCCGAAGCTTCTCCGACCAAAGTTCTTGCTTCTAAACAACCACAATACAATTCAAATAATCCTCAAATCAGCTCAAGCATCAAAATATCAACCCGGAACACAAATTCAAATACAATTTACAATGTCTCAAGCCATGAACAACCCCATATTTTGCAAACTCGGGCAGCCCCAAAACCACATCCAAAATCCATGTTTCCAACACCCATTGTACCCACAAATGATCCCAAATCAACCCCTATCCATAGTACTAACATTGGACCATCAATTCTCACCTAAAACAACCCCCAAAACTCACCCAAAACCCTCCAAAAACCCCATTTATACCAAAATTCGGGAATTGCTCAAAACTATTCAAAATTCACATATGTGGTACCATTTAGTTCCTAGACTTCATAACTAACCATATTAAATCAAAACATTAAGCTTAACAACATAAAGTTTCCATTTTTAATCAAAATCTTCAAAACTCCATTTTCCAAAACTTTAATGAAAATGAAAACTAATGGTACTTTTAAAGAGAGGGAGTTGAGGAGAAGTCAAAAACGATGTTACCTTTCAAAAATGAGTTGAAATAGATGAGCTTTTTGATGGAATAGTGATGAAGAGGAGAGCTCTATTTTCACGTTATATTTGGTTGAAGGAGGAGATGAATAGTGAAAGATGATAGGAAAAAGGGATTTAAATTAAAAGATGGGCAAATTACCAAAAGGCCATTAATGAATGGCTATCCCCTTCATTCTTTAAAAAATCTTCAATTTGCAATTTATTCGATTTGGTCCAATTTCAAATATTTATTTTTGAGACCTGAAACTTAAAAGATTATTTTAATTATAAACCCGAGCCCAAATAATATTAAAATATTATTTTCACCTAACCCCTAAACCCGGGTGTTACATCATAGAAATGACATGTGGCATTATCCTATTGTGAAATGTGTCAAATGGAATTTTCAACAAAAAATTAAGCGTTAAAGTTAACGGTTAGCGTTGGTCAAAGGGCCAAATTAGTTTTTTTTCTTAAGTTTGAGGGCTTAATTGAGTGCAAACAAAGTTTAGGGGCTTAATTGATTTTTTTGTAAAAGTTTAAGGGCTTATTGAACCCTTAATCCAAAAAAAATATAACATGTGAATGGCAAATTTAAAAGGGATCAAAGAATTTTTTATCGTCGGTTATTTAGAGCAAAATTAGTAGAATAATTCACTTGAGTTTTATATTTTGGTTATTAGGGGTGTTTAGATAATAATTTGAGATCTAGGTCAGAAACTATAGCAACAGCTGGATCTCGCCACCTCTTCCTAACGAGGTAGGACCTCGCCATGTACTCCTGGAGAGGTGCTATTGAATATGCCAGGCCTCGGCTCAGTTGGTAAGAACCTACAACGGATCAGAGCGGCAGACCTGGCTCGGCTCAACTTTAATCACGTCAAAGCTCGCCATGTGCTCTTAACGAGGTACTGTGCATACAGGCATGCAAAAATACCAGCTTTCATGTGAAAGCTGGCCACCCCTTTATTTTTTAATATTATTTGTATATATAGGGTAGAAGTGTAGGCAAAATTAGTTGAATAATCCACTTGAGTTTTATATTTTGGTTATTAGGGGCGTTCAGATAATAATTTGTGATCTAGGCCATAAACTACAGTAACAGCTGGACTTCGTCACCTCCTCCTGATGAGGTAGGACCTTGCCATGTGCTCCTGGCGAGGTGCTTCTCAATATGCCAAGCCTCGGCTCAGTTGGTAAGAGCCTGCAACGGATCAGAGCAGCAGACCTGGCTCGGCTCAGCTTTAATCGCGTCAAAACTCACCATATGCTCTTGGCGAGGTACTGTGCATGCAGGCATGCAAAAATATCAACTTTTACGTGAAAGTTGGTCACCCTTTATTTTTTTTCTATATTATTTGTATATATAGGGTAAAAGTGTGCGTATGGAGTGTATATTTAAGAAGAGAAAAATTAAGAAGATGAGAAGATTTCGAGTGTATAAGGGCTGAGAAGAGAAAAAATTTAGAGAGATTGAGACATCAATTTGGGTGATAATTTTTGAAGATATATTCGAAGTTTATTTTTTCGTAGATCTTCCCAGTTTCTCAGCAGTAAGTAAGCGATTTATTTTTTTAATTAATCTGGTGTTTTTTAAAAACTATCCATGGTTTGTAAATTTTTTTGTGTTATTGAAGATATATTCATTCGAATGATAATTACTTCTTTTTTTTATTGTTGAAGGCTTTAGAGCACATTTACAAGGTTTCTCGTCAAATTCGGTAAGTTTTTGTATTTTTAAAATTTATATTCGTATAGATCTTAATTTTTGAAATTAATAAATTTTTGATTTTATATTTGAGAGAGTTTGAGTTGAAAATTGAGGTGATATTTTTTGAAGATATATTCGGAGATGCTGGAGATTGTTGAAGTGTATTTTCTATAGATTATCTCGGTTTTTCAGAAGTAAGCAAGCGATTTATTTTTTGTAATTAATCTGTTGTTACCTTTTTTATTCATAAAGGTCTGTAGATTTTTTGTGTTCAATATATTCAAATGATAATTACTTTTTTATTGTTGAAGGCTTTAGAGCACATATACACGGTTTCTTATCGAATCCGATAACTTTTTGTATTTTTTAAATTTATATTCGCATAGATCAAAATTTTTGAAGTTAATACATTTTTGGTTGTATATATATATATATTCGAATGATAATTGTTTTGTAGATCTGCAAATAAAAAATGACATCTGGAGGAGTTTTGTTGTACCGTGACCATGAACACATTTCGTCTCATATTCAAGAAGAGCAAGTACGTAATTTAAAAATTATTATGTCATGTGTAATACGGAATAATTTAATATTATAATTAAGTCGTTGTCAATATGATTGTAAATTTTGAATAGAAATGTTGAGAGTTGAGAAAAGAATAAAGAATAGAAAAAGACTATAAAAAACAATGAAAAAATAAAGAATTAAAAGAATTATGTCAATTTTTTTATTAATTATTATTATTTTATTATACTTATTCTTTTTTATTAATTATTATTAATGTTTTCTATTTTTATATGTTATATATTATTTTATCTATTTTTTTATCTTATTTTATGTTATTTTTAAATTTAAAAATGCAATCACTTCATTTATTCAATTGATTTTTTTTCTTTATATTAATTATAGGGTGTGGAGCATATTATCCGCCGTCAAGGAATGAAAATCAAGCAACCTTCCGACCGTATAGTTTATTACCTACGACGCGCCGGTTTTTATAATGCTACATTTTTTCATGAATTTAAGATTATCTCGGGGTTGATTACTGCATTGATTGAACGGTGGAGACCAGAGACACACACATTCCATTTTCCATCTGGCGAATACACAATAACTTTGGAGGATGTAGCAATACATCTTGGTGTCCCCATAAATGGGAAGGTGTTGGTTGGAGAAAATAAGTATAATGCATTTGAGCTTTGTAGGCAATACATGGGCATAGTTCCTCCTAAGTCATGTGTGGACGGCCTACGTCTCAAAATTTAATGGTTGCAGCAGCAATTTATTGTAACAGATAAGTATGGTCGCCATGAGCTTGAGTGTGCAACCCGAGCATATATACTGTAACTTATCGGTGGGGTATTGATGCCAGATACATCTAGTAATATATTTCACACACAATATTTGATGTTCTTGGATGATTTTGACACAACTGCTACATATAGTTGAGGATCTACAATATTGACATTCCTGTACCGTGAAATGAGCAAGGTTGTAATATTGGTTGGTGAGAAGAAGAATTCAGATATGGGCGGATGTCAAATCTTATTGCAGTCGTGGGCGTGGTACAAGCTACCTTATCTAACACCCATTGTGGAAGTACTCGTAGCGTTTGAGTATCTGCTTGCTGAAGGTAACATTGTGATTACAGTCGTATATGACTTTTTTTATTGATCTAATATTTATCTGTAATGACTTAGAAATATAAGTTCAATATCTTTGTACATGGAGACATAAGTTGACAAATGCAGGGTGGTGCACAACACTACCAGAGAAACCAGACTCAAGATCAAAATAATAGGGAAAATCTGGTATCAGAATATTATTTTTAGTTCAATATTTTTTACTTTGTTTTTTTAAAGTAAATGTTTGTTTGTTTGTTTGTTTGTGTATGCATTTTAATATTTATGTTTTAGAGTTTATTTGGCAGTCGTACGCGAATGACACAATCAAGGCTTGCATACCAGACAATGTGCTTGAATGTTCATCATTCTGGGGTGCAATAGTGCCCTTGATCCATTTTGCTATTGTTGAGTTTCATTGTGCTGACAGAGTGTTCCGACAGTTCAACTTCCATCAATCCATTCCTAGACCTCCACTTGAAGATATCCATATTGTTCGTAGAGGTAGATTTAATGAGAATTGGGTTGTGAAGCAAGCCGATTTCATTACGATGTGGGGGGAAAGATAGACGCGGTGGGATGCTAATTTGAGTTCGATTGAAGCTAGTAATTTCGAATTTAATACAAAGTACTATTCGTGGTTTTTAGAAAATGGAAAACCATTTATAGTATCTGTCGAAGATGCAAATAAATGGCTTCAAGATCCGCGGTGCTCAAGACACATACGCTTCTCATCTGAGTTTGGTCAGAGCTCTCAAGAAGCAACAAACGAACTAAACTTGGGAGGAGTTTCTACGCGTTGGCCTTCTACATGGTCTCAGTTGCAATCCTAATCCCCCCGATACATGTAAGCAATAATCCTTGGGAAGAACCAATACAACATGGGTATCCACCAATTGGTAATGTTTCAAAACAACCACTATTTGGTCATGTTTCGGAATAATCACTGATTAATTTTTCAATTGGTGGCAGCTCATCTTCTCATCCGACTTACACAGATGATGGAGGATACGTACCACCATTTCAGTATCCTCAACCATCCGTATATGGGGAAGGTATGAGTGTTGGTTGTATGATATCTCTGTTGTCGACTACCACCATTAGCAGCTATGCTTTTGCTCCGGAAGATATGTATAGTACACCACCTTCTATGCAAATGATGGATGACCAATTTGTCAACGATGAGCAGACTCTGGATCAATGACCACGAAGAACGGTTCAATCCCCTCAGCGGTATGATCAAACATCATCCTTCCATCGGCAGGTATTACCGAGTAGGAAGCAGCAATAGAAAATATGGATCTCTTATTTGTAATATATTTTTAATTCAAAAAACATAGTTTGTTTGTATAAGTTTGTTATTTAAGTTCGTTTTTAATATTTTTGTTTGATATTTAAGTTTGTTTTTTAATTTCAGTTTAATATTAATATTATCCACGTAGATGTAGGCTAAATTTGTAGATGTAATGTATGTATCCAAATTTAAATTCCAATTCCAACTATAAATTAAAAAAACGAGAAAGGCTTGAAGTTGGTTCGAATAATAACTGTAACAAAATAAATGGTTATTTGCATTTTGAACATTAACATAGAACGTTAACATTACCATAACATGTACATTAAACACAACATTTAGGTTGATGGTCCGGCACGATAGATAGAAAGATTGGATTTGTTCGGACACTTGTTTCTTGAATGACCCGATCCCTTACAAATAGTACAATGTTTAACTTGAACTCCCCCTCTCTATCATCTGGATCATCCATATGCGTATGAATACGAGTGGACTTCGGTTGACCCTTTAGCTTTCTACGAAGCTCTAGATTTGGTAACCATTCTTCGTATATTGGCTCTATCGGGTAATAGTCTTGGTTTGAGATCGTGTTGAACCGAATTATGTACATATTTGCAATATTCTCCAATTTACAACACTCATCCGTAAATACGTAAGGGTCGAGACGAATCTGCAAACATGTGGCGTGTGCGTGAGAGCATGGATATCTAAATGCTTGGAATGCACCACAATCACACCATCTCTGATGAAGGTTTACGGTGAACATTCTTTCCTCAACTCGGGTCGTAGCTTCGACAGAAAATTCAAAACCATGTGGGTCGAATGATCTGACTCGCATAGAGGTGGCTTTGGCTTGAAGTTCGGTCATTCTGTCCTGCAGGGTTTTAGACCAATATTGTTCATTATTTATCCCGGAGTTAAGTTCCTGCCCTTTGTCGGACCATACTTTACCTAATTTGAAGTAAGTTTCCCACACAATACTTGCAATTGGGAGATGGCGTGTTCCTTTAAGCACCGAGTTTATAGCCTTTGCAAGGTTAGTTGTCATATGACCATAACACCGACCTCCATCATAGGCTTGTGACCATCTTTCCGTGGGGATGTCATTTGAAAAATTAAATACATCTACACCGTGCCGTTTCAACCTTCTTATCCTCGCTTCGAATTTTGGTTGAACAAGTTCATACCTTATTTAAAAAAAATAAGTTAAATAAATCAACATGATCAACTCAAAAAAATTACAAATTTTTATAAACAACGAATAACAACTTACACGCACCTAAAATCTCTTTCCTAATCTAATTGTTTTCGAACCGTTGCTTCGCATTTGCCGCAATATGTTGTACACAATATGTTGAATATGCATGTGGAGGTTTCCATAAACTTCCATATCTGTCAATTACTGATAAGAGCGCAGTCCCTCTATTAGAAATCATGCAAATCTCGTCTTCTTTAACTACATGGTTGCGTAGATGCTTAAAAAAGAATTCCCATCCATCCGCATCTTCCTTTTCAACTATGGCAAAGGCAATTGGGAATATATTATTCTCTTCATCTTGTGCAACAGCCACGAGTAATATATGATCGTAATTCCCATACAGCCAGGTACCATCCACTTGAATCATGTGTTTGCAGAATGGGAACCCTTCAATGCATGCATTGAACGCGCAAAATAACTTACTAAATATTCTTTTACCAAGAATTAATTCGCCTTGTAAGTTGAACGTCGGTTTTGTTTCGTATTCTACCATAGTTCCTGGGATGAATATTCGCATTCCTCATAAAAGAGTTGGTAGCTCATCATACGATTTATCCCAATCACCATACAATTGCTCCATCGCCTTCTACTTTGCCATACACGCCTTGTAGTAAGACGACGTATATCCAAGCTAAGTCTGGATCGATGCTACTAACACTGCAATCAAAATTATGGGTTTCTGTTCAACCAATGCCTTAGTGTAAGCACATATTAGATCAAAGTTTAAATTAATGTGGTTATGTGATAAACCCATATTGGAACATGTGTGTTGCTCAATGAACCGTGACACCTCCCACATATCACTCCTTTTCTTGTATGAAATTCTTACCCACCAAGGGCATTTGCTCTTCCAATGAAAACACCTTATACAATACGTACTTTTATTTGACTCCACAACAGAAAATGACGTATGGTGTTTGATACAGTGCTCCTGAACTACTAGTTGGCCAGCTTCTTTCGTTTCGAATTTAGCCTTTAGTACCAATTCTCTAAAGTTGGAACATGGTGAAGAACCAAATATGTGGGTTTGATGATCCGAATCTCGCATTGCAGTATAGTCCACCTCATACATGCGGGCTGCTGGAGCTTCATATACTGGATAAATGGGTCTCGATTGCTGGGGCTCTGGTTCAACATAACCCCAAACTGGTTGTTCATTTCCCAACTCGAGCTTAGCAATAGTCGTGGCTCAAACATCATCTTCAACATCGATACCATTATCCTAAGACACATCTATCATAACAGCCTCAACATCATCAACATCGAGTAAGTGCATGTCATCATCTTCCGTAATATGCACAATATTTTCTTCATCCTTATTGAAATCATTAAGCGATTCGCCCTAACGACTAACTGTGGGTTCGGTGTCACAGTATGTTAATGAACTCATTTTCTGTAAATATTAAAAAAACATATGCAAAGATTAAAATTTATTTTTCTTCTTACAATCGTGTAAATATACTATAAAGACTTCAATAATAAAAATAATAATTATCATTCGAATATATCTTTAATCACACAAAAATTCTACAAACCATCCATAATTAAAAAACAACAACAAATTAATTAAAAATACAAAACGTCACCGGATTAGACGACGAGAAACCGAGTATATGTACTCTAAAGCCTTGAACAATAAAAATAAATAATTATCATTACAATATATTGAACAAAAGAAAAAAAATCTACAAACCCTCTATAATTAAAAAACAACAAAAAAATAATTAAAAAAATTGATTACTTACTTTTAAAAGACCGAGAAGATCTAACAAAAATATACTTCAACAATCTTTACCGTCTTCGAATATATCTTCAAAAATAATCACCCAAATTGATGTCTCAATCACTCTAAAAGTTTTCTCTTCTCAGCCCTTATAGAGTCAAAATCTTCTTCTCTTCTTAATTTTTCTCTTCTCAAATATACACCCCATACACACACTTCTACCCTATATATACAAATAATATTTTAAAAAATAAAGGGGTGACCAACTTTCACGTGAAAGCTGGTATTTTTGCATGTTTGCATGCATAGTACATCGCTAAGAGCACACGACGAGCTTTGACGTGATTAAAACTGAGTCGAGCCAAGTCTACCACTCTGATCTGTTGCAGGCTCTTACCAACTGAATCGAGGCTTGACATATTCAGAAGCACCTCGCTTAGAGCACATGACGAAATCCTACCTCGTCAAGAGGAGATGGCAAGGTCCAGTTGTTACTGTAATTTTTGACATAGTTTACAAATTATTATTTGAACGCCCCTAATAACCAAAATAAAAAACTCAAGTGGATTATTCCACTAATTTTTGCCGTTGTTTAGACTCATTTAAAAGATTTTGTTCAGCCAGGGCATCCGCAAGTTCCAGCTGTGAAAAGCAAAGCGAGGAAAAATATATAAAGCTCTAATGACGTGCGAAGGTGCCGATTTAAATGACGTTAGCAATTTATTTTTGAGTAAACTATATAAAAGACCATCATACTACGAGTTTGGACTCGATTTGACTATTATACTTCTAATTGCAGCAATTAAACCACTGAACTATTAAATTGGACTTAATGTGACCACCAACCGTTAAAAACCAACAGAATGAGTGACGTGGCTGTTAGTCAAAATTGGTATAATTTCACATTTGGTCTCTGCTATTTACACATTTTATCAATTTGGCCCTAATTTTATTTAATAAAATAATTTGATTATTTAATTAGATGGTGACACATGTCGCCACCTTATTGGAGGACTTTATCTATATTTTATTAAATATATATTTGATTTGATTAAGGGCCTTTGGTGTGGAAGTGGCAAGTGTTTACCATTGGGCCAAGTGTTTTTTATGTTATAAACTACACCATTTAACATGTGTTAGATGGTCGTTAATGCATGGAAAAAGGAAAGAAATGTGGTTTTAGAGAATTCGAACACGACATATTTATGATATATAAAAATATCTAACCCAATTAAATAAATTTAATAATTAAATTAAAGTTAACAATATTATATATATATATATATATATATATTTAAATTATAGTTAGTGCACGATTTTAAATCAAACGTTTAAAATTGTATTAAATTCATTTAGCGAATCCAAACTCACGAACAAATTTTTAATTTTAAACGTTTGATTTTAAATCGTGCACTAACTATAATTTAAAAAATATATAAAATATTGTTAATTTTAATTTAATTATTAAATTTATTTAATTGGGTTAGATGTTTTTATGCATCATAAATATGTCATGTTCGAAATTCCTAAAACCACATCTCCTTCCTTTTTCCATGCATTAACAATCATCTAACACATATATTAAATGTTGTAGTTTATAACACAAAAAAAAAAAACACTTGGCCCAGTGATAAACACTTGCCGCTTCCACACTTGAACCTGGTTGGAGGAGGATAATTAATTAAATCAAATATATATTTAATAAGGTGGCAACACATGTCTCTACCTAATTAAATAATCAAATTATTTTATTAAATAAAATTAAGACCAAATTGATAAAATGTGTAAATAGCGGGGACCAAATGTGAAATTATACCAATTTTGACTAACGGCCACGTTATTCCCTTCGCTGGTTTTTAACGGTTAGTGGTCACATTGAGTCTAATTTAATAGTTCAGTGGTTTAATTGTTGCAATTAGAACTATAGCGGTCAAATTGAGTCAAAACCTATAACATAGTAATTATTTATGTAGTTTACCTTTTATTTATGTAGTTTACCCTTATTAAGAAATAAAATTTTAATATATATAAAAATAATTTAATTGATTTTTTTAAAATAATTATTAATTGTATGATGGATCCTTAAAATTTTACATCTTTATTAATTTATTTAATGGTGTTCATCGGTGTTCATCATTAGTGGTGTTCATCGGTGTTCGTCGCACGTTGTAGAATTTTCCTAGTTATAAATGGATAAAAATCTTCCATTTTTTTCACTTTTTATGCCCAACATTAAAAAATACTAAAAAAATAAATTTTAAGTCCTAACCTTAAATTCTAAATCTTAAACTCTACACCCTATACACTAAAAATATACTATACCCCAAATTCCTTAAATTTTAACCACAACTCCTAACCTTAAATTCTTAACCCTAAACTTAACTTTTTAGTTGGGAGCATAAATAAAAGTACTAAAAAAATAATTTCTATTCGTTATAAATGAAATGTCATCATTAAAATGTTAAGTTTTGTATAAGTGTTAATATGTACTTATATCAATTTAGATTTAGAACTGTATCAATTTTATAAATTTACTTATAAATATTATATAATTAAATTGTATGTTTCTCTTAGGTTGTTCTCTGCCCTAATCTTGCGCAGCGGCCTCTTTTTTATTTGTTTTTCTACTGGTGGCTAACAACCAATTTTAATATTAATTATTGATTATTGAGATTTATTATTATTTTTGTTTATTTTTATTTTTAATAAGAATATCTGTCTCTATGGCATATTTTTATTTATTTTTGTGGTTCGTTTCATCTATCGTTTTGACATAATTTCAGCATACCTTAGCAGCCGTTTGGTGCTTGTACAGATATCTTTACGATGTTAATTTCTTATATATATATTCTGTCGGTGATCATAGAAAGATAGATCCTCATTCGGTTGATGGTTGTTTGCCGATGTAATCAGACCTAGGTAGTGGAGCAATCTGCTTGATAGTTTGGTTCACTCACTACTCCTTTTTCACTTGTAAAACATCTCGTTTGGATAGAGACAATGAAATTTAGGCAGGCTTCGGAATTTTGTCAGTATGCTGGTATGTTAATCCCTATGGTAGTATTTACTTTTATTTGCACCTTTGGGTTTTGTACGAGATTTTGGTGTACTAGTTTCTGTTATTCTTCCTTTTTGATGCACTCTATTTGGGACATCTTTCATGGTTATTAATAAAATTCAATTGTTATTTTCAAAAAGAATTTGTATGTTTCTGCAAATCTTTTAAAATTAATTATTTTTATTTTTATAATTAATAATAAATATGATAATAAATACCGGCAGTGAATTTTGTAATTATAGAAGTTAATAATGAAAAATGATAATGCACCATGAATAATATTAATTATAAAGCACGGTTAAATTAATAGCATACGATTGAAAATTAAAAGATAAATTTTGTATTTAATCATTGAATAGTTATTGACATTGAACTATCAGATTAATTAATTTAAGGAAAATTATGTCACGCTCGATGAACACCATTATTGACAAGCACCGATAAATATTATTAATTTAATTTATAAATATTAAAAATTTAAAAGACTTAATATATAATTATAAATTATAAAAATAAAAAGGTAAATTAATTAAAATATATTATTTTATTTTTAATTTTCTTTTAAACATAAATTAAAATATCTATCTACACGTAAATTACAAAACCTTAATTTTTGTTTATTTAAAATTAAAGCCACCGCCGCCCCGCTGCCGCTACAAATCTTAACCGACGACTAAATTAATAATTCATTAGCAAAAATAACGATAAATAATTTACGTTTGCATACAAATTAGGGTTGATTAGAAAAAAATAAAAAATATCATTTGCTCTTCATATCATCCATTCATCCCCACTGTCAGTAGCTAAACTAGCTTTTCGAATAAAAACAGATCATCGCCAATCCATTCATCGCATAAACACGCATGCTCGCTTAGACCATGATCCACATCATGTTCGATATTTTTACGAATGGATTATTAATTTAGTCGTCGGTTAGGATTTGCAGTGGTGGCGGCTTAAATTTCAAATGAATAAAAAAATAAGGTTTTGTAATTTAGGGGTAGATAGGTATTTTAATATACGTTTAAAAGAAAATTAAAAATAAAATAATATATTTAATTAATTTACCTTTTAATTTTTAAATAATTTATAATTATATGGTGAGTCATTTATATTTTTAATCTTTATAAATTGAATTAATGGTGCTCATCGATGCTCGTCATTAGTGGTGCTCACTGGTGCTCGTCGAACGTGGCAGACTGATACTTAATTTAAACACTAAAATCAAGTATACTGAAAATATCTCTCTCAATCTTTAGCCACTGATGGTCGAATAATGATATAGTCAAAATATTTAACATGTTGTGACATTACCAATATGGAATTAAGAATTAATTATCCAGAAAATATAGAACTACGAATTTGTTAAGTTTAAATTAAATTTTTTAATAATTATTATTATTTTAATAATTTATTGATTATAGAAATTGTTTTTATAATTATTTAGAATTAGATATTGATCTTTAAATTAATACGTGGACTAATTATTTTAAATACAACTATACCATATTTAAACTTGTAAATTGTAATTGAATTGATGACATGTCACCAATTAACTGAACTAATTCATTAATAAAAAGATAAAATTACTTTCCACTTACATGATGATTAATATTATTATAAAATTATTTTTTTATATTTCAAATAACCTTTTAAGCAAATTGATGATGCTTGCCGTACATTTGTCGCATGTATATTTTTATAATGTTTTTCGAGAGAAACGAAATGGAGGATGTGTTGGCGAAAGGTGGAGTTAATCGCGCGTCATTGTATCGAGTGATAACTTGATAGAAATATGAATGTGGCAGATTTAGACGTTGGTCCCGGTTTGTTGCTGCTAGTGGTGTTTTGTTCTTTCTTTTGCTAGTGTATTCTTCGTATCTTGATTTCATGTAAATTATTACGTTGTGTTTTATTTTTTCAATCTAGATTTAGGAGTTTCTAATGGGACATATAATAATATAGTCCTTATACGATTTTCACTCTAATAAAGTTATATTTTTTTGATAAAAAAAAAAGTTAAAACCATCTCTAAAGATTTAAAGTTATGACTTACAAAATCATAATTCTCTTACCACTCGACCATAAAGCTCAAATATTTTTTTTTACACATGAATGCGAGAAATCTAGTTTTTAAGAATATGAACGTGCGAATATATGGAGTAAAAATTTTCTGCCCTATAATCATGCATCATTATATGCTCTTACTAAAAAAATACATAAAAATTAAATTTTAAGCCCTAACTTTAATTTGTATATCTTAAATCTTAAACTCGCTATTTTAAAATGGAGGCACCAATGGGGACATTGTTAGCAGGCCCGGCCCTGGGCAGGGGCAGAAAGGGCGTCTGCCCAGGGCCCACAGCTTAAAAAAGTTACATGTTTATAATTTTATTCGAATTGTATTTTTTAATAGTCTAATTTTTTTAATAATGTTATTAGAGGCCCAATTTTTTCAATATTTGTTAATAGAAATTTAATTTTTTTCAATATTTATTATTAGAGGCATACTCTTAAAATTCAACTTTTTCTAATATTTGTTATTAGGGGCTCATTTTTTTTTAATATTTGTTATTTTGGGCATACTCTTAAAATTTATTTTTTTCAGTTATTGTTATTAGGGGCCCAAATTTTCAATACTTATTATTATGGACCTACTCTTAAAATTATTAATTTTTCATTACTTGCTATTAGGGACATAGATTTAAATAATAGTATGCAACCGCAACAACGACTGTTACATGACGATAATGGTAGTGGCAGAGCTGGAATTTTATTATAGTGAGGTCATGAGTGAAGTATGATGTATTGAGGATTTCTATACCACAAGAATAAGCATTGTGGACCGCATACTCCAAACAAATTAAGTGGGGTCAAATCTAATATTTCTTATGAAAAATCTATATTACCTCCTTAAAAGTCTTATGCCCCAACAAATCAAGTAGAGTCAATTGCACCCCCAATTTATATGCTACATCCGCTCATGGGTAGTGGCGCCATCTAAAACCGCGTTACTTGCAATTTTTATGTGCACAATAACATATGTTATTAAGAAATTTCACAACCACGATATTTGTAGTTGTCGAAATAGCATCTATAATGCCCGCAACCACAATAAAACCTAACATGATTGTAAATACGACGACAAACGCAATTTAAACTTCTAATTTGGGGCCCATGTTTTATACTCGCCCTGGGCCACCAAAAATCTAGGACCGACCCTGATTGTTAGGGGTAGGCGATTTCCATCCGAACATATGGACCAAACTTTAAAAATATATCTAAAAGCAAATAGAAATGTGTTGAAAGGTATTTATGTGCTCAAAAGGAAAATATTTATGTGTTTGTAACATGTTAACACAAATTAAATCACAATGATGCTCTCGTTAGGAGTTTGACCCTAATCATACAATAAAAAAAACATATTGAACGTATATAAAATTATTATAATTATCAATCATGAAAGTAAATGAATGCATTTGATTTAAAAAGGCTTAAGGTACCATAAGCCCTTAAATTAAAAAAAAATCAATTAAACTCTTGAATCTTTTTTGTATTTAATTAAGCCTTTATACTCTAAAATTTCATCTATTCACTCCCTTTGACCAACATTGACTATTAAATCTAACATTTTTTTAGATTAATTGATGTAACGTGTGGTGCTACAGTGTTTGATGACTACGTAGAAAACCTATATTTTAGTCCCTTTTACTTGGATTATTGCATGTGTTTAATGACTACGTAGAAAATTTATATTTTAGTCCATAATCCTTTGATTATTGCATGTGTTTAAGCCCACATAGTTACATTTAGGAGTAGTTTGCATGTAGTTAGGGAATTAATGGTGCCTGAGGTTAATTGTATATATTTTGATGCTTTTAATGAAAAAGGTAGTTGCTTTTAATGGTGCTTGTGCATGAAGCAAGGGAGCAGTGGAATGCCAGAGCATTTGGAGTAGCATCTCTCTTGCGATGAATCGATAAAGCAGTAGAGTTGGAGATGAATCATAACTCTTGACAAATCGCACACGCGGAGTCCTCTCTGATATGGACTTCATTAAATGAACCATGAAAGCAAGATCCTCATTTAAAAGTATTGAGTGGATCGTTGAATCGATTTAAGCCAAGAGGGGTGAATTGGATTTTTAAAAGGTTTGGTGGTGAAGTGGTAAAATAAAAATTTCAAGACAATGTACTTATAGTGGTTCAAGTTCTAATTGAACTCTACATCCACTACCTTAGCTCCCACTAAGGATTTTCCAACAATTCCACTAGTTGATCTTCCCATTTTCTAGGCTTAGGAGGAAACCTTTACACAAGTGGTCAATTTTCTACCAAAAATTGACCAAACCCTCTCACAAGGTTACAAAGAAGTTTAAGGCAAAAGAAAAGTATCTCATAATACAAATGTTGCCCAATTTACAAGCACTCATCCCAATTGAATTAAAAAGATAGGAATTACAATGAACCACAATTGGGGTTTTACAAAGATATGAGAATTTTTGCTCTAGAGCTTGAATTTGATGTTAGAATGTTTCTTTTTGGCTCAACAGTTGTTGCTGGTGAATTTAGAACTCCCTTTTATACCTTCTCATTCAATTCTAGCCGTTGGGGTTGTTGCCATCATAAATATAGCTATTGGGATGCAATCTTCTCACATTAAATGCACTTCTGCAACTACATGTTTTGAAACACATGTACATGTTTCGAAATAGACCAAAATAGAAATAGCCATTGGGGCGTAATTAAGAGACTGTATCGAAATAGATACGATCATTTGAATACACTAAGAGCCCATTCCATAATGTGCTTGATGTCGTTTCAAAACATTTTGCCTCTGCCAAAACACGTATCGAAATAGATTAAAACGTTTCGATACACCTTAACCGTTTTCTGAAAATTAGTTATAAAATTGCAAAGATCATATTTTTGAATCCAATTTTGAAAATCGTTTCGAAACGTTTGGGGTCGTTTCGATACTGCCGTATGGAAACGGGAAGGTTTGTTCCAAAACAGATGTTAACAATTTCAAAATGTTCCGAAATGCCTAAGGGTCGTTTCGAAATGGTGACTCGAAAATATCTGTTTTGAGTTGGAAAACAGTTAGAAAAATTTTCATAAAACATTGGTTTTGACTTGGACCATTTTGCTTAGAGATTTTGGGAAGTTTTGATGACTTAAAAATTTATTTTCTTTTTTCAATTTAGTCCTTAAATCTTTTGTTATATCAAAATCAATTCATTAGTTTTACAGTCTCCCCCTTTTTGATATAACAAAACCAAGTATAAATTTTTAAGTGTTTTGAAATCTTTGAAATTTTTTGAACTCCCCCTCAATTTAAGATAGATTTTAAAATTTTAAAAAGATTTAAAATTGAAGCATTTGAAACTCAAAACCAACTTAAAAACACTTAGGCTCTTAGATTACTTCTCCCCTTTTTGTTAGATCAAAATAGATAAGCAAGGCTAATAAGAGAATAAAGGAGTCATAAAGAATAAACCAAACAACATAATATCATAGAAAGCATTGAAGTTCAAGAAACAACATCAAAAGCATAAATAGTCAAAGCATTTAAGTTCAAGCTCAATCCCAAAAACAAATAATCAAAGCATAAGTCTTAAAGATAAAAACATAAATATGTGCAAACTTAATCCTAATATGATATGCAATGATCATAGGGTGCCTCATCACCATCATAGTCTCCAACGTCATCTATAAAATCATCCTTATCCTTTGCTTGATCTTGGCAAAAACGCCTCCAATCGCCATTGAAGGTAGAGAAGGAAAGATACATGGAAGTTTGTTGATTCTCAAGAGCGGTAGGATGATTCTCATTCCCAAGAACACGATCCTCCAAGGTTTGCAAACAAGTGTTGATAGCACTAAATCCTGAAGCCATGGTCGTGTCCATCGTGTTGAACCTCTCGGTAAGGAAGGTCATAAGAGAATCATTGTTGGGAGCCACGACGGGAGCCGAAGCTTGAGGTTGAGGCTCATCTTGAGGTGCTTGAGATCTCCTATCAACACAAACCTAATGATCAAGAGTGTAACGAAACCCGGATCGCATAAGAGAGGATTTGCCAATCTTTTGCTTTTGGGGTTTCGGAGAATCATATGAGCAATCAAGACCAAGTTTAACGAAAATGTAGCTCAACACTGTCCCATAAGTGAAGGAGGTGATGGAGTCGGATAGACAATAACTCACTTGATGAACCATCTCGGCAAACATGATCTTTACCAAATGTCGTTGTTGTGCATGAAAAAAACACTCGAGCCAAAAGTGATCGACTTGATGGATGTGGGCAAATTTACCTTCGGATTGGCGAATGAACTAAGAGATAATCAAATGTAAGAAATGGCCATGGGCATCCAAGGTAAGAACCGATCCGGTATGAGCTCCAAAGTGATTTTCATCCTCAATACCTTCATCTTTTAGCCTAAGGATGTTCTCTAAGACGGATGGATCAACACAGAACTTCTTGCCCAATATGTAGGACTCAATGGTTAATAATGGAGTTTTCTTGAGGTTGAAGATTACAAACTTTTTATTTTGTAATGACTTGAATTTTAGGTTAGCAATTCGAATCTTTGATCCGAGTTGGATATTTTAAGTTTGAGGATTAAATTGGAAGAATGAAAAGTTCGAAGACTAATTTTAAGGAATTTGGGGACTAAAATGTGAAGACTCAGAGTTTTAGGTTTAAATGAAAACAATGAAAAAGATGTTGATTTATAAAGTAATGTACCCATTTTTTATTTTAGACCCAAAATTTAGAAATGAGTGCGTTGAGAGGGGAAGAAAATTATTATTTTTATTTCTCTCCCACCCCCTCTCTTTCTTTTTCTTTCTTATTCCTTTCTTTTTTTCTCACTCTCATCAAATCTTTAAACTTTGATCTGTCAGATTTTGTCTATCCATGTTCGATACCTCACACACCATCGCGTTCCTCTCGTTGAGACGACTTGGTCGGTGTCCTTGGAATCTTCATCGGAATTTTCGTTGGAGGGATGGAGACAAAAATCGGGTTTTACAAGTTAGCCATGATCGAGCGTCCAAAAAAATCGAGGCTACTACGAGAATGGGGAGTCGAAATTATATCGAATTGGAGCTTTTTGTGGCTTTCCGACTATCAAAAGCCGCTCAATACGCCCCACACACTGTCGCCTTCGAACCACAAAAAGCTGCCCCACACGTCGATGCCTGCGAGTGGATGTGCTCTAACGTTAGTGAGGTACGTGCACTACGCTATCCTCTACACATCACTGGATCATACCCTATAACTTTGACCAATTTCATTGATCGTTGACCAGAGGTCACTCAGGCGATGACTTGTTTCGGAAGACCCTACCTGAGGGTCTTTTGACACCTTGAGCTTATTTTTGTAGCCCGTTTCATGAAATTCAAACTCAGTAAGCGATTTTCCCACGTTTGACTTTATGGATTAGTTAGTTTATGCGTTTAATTGATATATTTTGTATTTGTATCTACATGATGATTATTCGGGCACGAATATTGGATCAATATAAGTGATTGGGAAACTTGAATGAGGATTGTTCGATAGTGCTTAAGGTCAGTACACTTCAAACATCGAAATGTTTCATGTGTATCATAAGTATGATTGCCTTGCTCTTTAGTGGTTGCAAATGAGGTTTTGAATAATAAGCTTGATTAGAAATCAATTGTGAATATTGGTAGTTACGTTATGCATGCTGATGCTTAAGGACATATAACATGATTCATATGGACTTTAGGGATCATGTAGGTTTATTTAGATATTCGTATGATTATCGATGATTATTTGATATCTATGTTATGATGATAGTGTGCTAGTTGTATGCAATTAGCATGTTTGATGGAAATAATACTTTTTTATATAATACTGGAAATATTACTAAATGGATTAATATCGGGTAGTTGAAAGAAATATATGTGTAACACCCTAGACCCGCCCATGCATTAATACGGATCCTAGGAAGTTACATTAGGGTCACTGGAGCGACCCATGAAAATTTTCAAATAAACATACCATTAAACCTTAAAGATCCTAAATCAAATTTCTCATTTAAAATAAAATTTCAGAAATCATTCAAAACGATAAAATAATTATAATACAAGTTGCGAAAATAAGTTTCAGACTCATTTAATCGAATACAAAACACGACACACATGGCCCTAGTTACACATATACACACTCCATGCCAAGCCGAAAAACTCCCATACCGACGATGATAGGTGCAACTTGGCTGATCTTTTATCCTGAGATGGTAAAAACAACATGAGCTTGGGAAAGCTCAGTAATACAAAACTACCAGAAGATGCTATTAGCACATGCAGATATATGGTGAAGCATAACATTATTATGATGTTCCAGATAGTAGTTATTTTTATTTATGATTCGCTATTTTAGTAATGCACTATACTTGAGGACAACAATGTTTGTTCTTCCTACATTACTGGGTATTAAGAGATATCTTATTGTTCAGAGAATCAACATGGTGACAGATTGATGAAGTTGAATTCAAGAAGCCTAGTGTGTTCCATAAATTGCAGATCAAACATGCATAAGTACATATCATTCGCCTCATTTGAACACATAACAGTTAAATGCAAATGTTCGAGTTCATACAGAAATTTACTACCCTCCAACCTTACACCAGAATGCAATTCCCCATGAACTGCATACAGAAGGCTTACCCTAGACCCGTAAGTATAGAAAGCCAGAACAGAAGGCTTGCCCTACACCCGTAAGTATAGGAGTCTAAACAGAACGAGTCTAGAAGCCTGAACAGAAAGCTTACCCTAGGCCCATTGGGTGTAGGAGCTTAATAGAACAGCTGGATCAGTGTTGTGACAGACACTTCAATCATATCCTGAGAGTATCCCTAAGCAGAACAGTTCAGATTATAACACATTATCATCAGATTTTAGTCAACAGAGCATATAACATATCCATTATACAGAGATTCGTATATCATAAGTTCAGAACATACCAGAATATAATCTAAATCATATTGCGCATACAAGACATTTTCAACAGATATAATCATGCTTCTCAAACAGAATCAATCATACTTTTAGATTTCACACCCTATATCAGATAAACATGTTTTTCAACTCAAAGTGCATCATATATCATGATCAGACAATCATCACATAATCATAATCCATATATATATACATATATACACAACAGAATGCAGCACACGTGGAACACACTAGATAGAACAAATTTTTTTCTCTCAGAGATACCTGATATTTACAGAATGTGGCACATTGAACTTTTGGCTCGGATCAGATATTCTAGGAGTTCATACATCATGCTCTTTAAATTCAAAAATATCGTGAATGATTTAATCATTAAAGCTCACAAGGGTATTTATGGTCATTTCGACATTCATGGGCATTTTGGTAATTATACCAACATTGAATAAACAATGGTTCACAGAACTCATGTATCTTGTTTGCTCATTAGTTTTCTAACCGGACATTCAAGTATTTCTATATCAAGGTCTTTTGAGTTATTAGATAATTCCAGGGATGCTCTAATCATTTAGGCTAACATAACATTTTAGTTATTTAACTTACATGGCAATTTTTCAAATATAACACAATCATAACAGAACGCCGATTATAATTCTCAGGGGCTCTAACAGTTTATCAAACCTCTAAAATGTGTTTAATGCGGCATATCCCAACTTTACAATACTTACTAACATTCAGATGTGAATAATTTACGTGTATCAGAACTTAACATCGATTGAATTGTATATCTGAACGGCCGCCTTCATACTTTACTATAAGGTTTAGCTTTGAGTAATCAAGCATATAACCCTTGCAAATATTCCTACCTTACCTTAGTATAGTAAGCGATAGACATACACGAATCGTTTTTCTTAACACTTAGGGGCACTGTAGCCATTTAAGTCTTATTAGAAAATTTCAAGATTTTATTGGATGTATAACCACCTATTTAACTAAAAGGGGTATTCGGGTCATTTTGGAAATTTGGGATAAAGCCACCATTCTTTTTTTCTGAATTTCCATTTGGTACCTCCATCATTAACGTACTCGGTAGAGATTAAGTCATCTTAATCCCTCTGACCGTTACAGACGATTCATTCATTTCAGAACTTGAAGGTATAAACACCATTCCAATTAATTAGACATTTAGGTGCTCGAGGGTACTACAGTCTTTTTGGTCATTACGATTATTCCAATTAATTCGCTCGTTACTGTCGTAAGGATCGACATAGGATTACAATGATATTCTCAGATGATTCACCTTTATGTGTTATACAGAGTTTAGGGGAAAATCCAAGTTTGAATCACACGAATTTGTACAAAAGTGTCGGAGTCTTTCCAATAAATTATACATCTTAGGTGGAGTAAAATTGCTTAAATAGACAGAATGCAGATTTCACGTCATTCCTTTATTAGAGGGGTAGTTTAGTCATTTTTATAACCCAATGACAATTTTGTAATTTCATAACCAACATCTCATACTCTGCATTCTGAGCATTGGTTATTAGACACCAATGATAGAGTTTCAGATTTAACTGTATTATTTATTACAATTAGCACTTTTGATACTCTCGGTCTATTAATATTCTTATCCGAATATTTTGATCTTACTGATTCTCATACTTATTTTTCGTATCTGATTCGACTTAAGAAGAGTTCACGAATACACTTCATCACAAGCATGAATGCTTTAACCGAATATCAACATGATCATAAAGCATACCATGGGTAGTAGTGTATTACCTTAGCTCCGAGTTATACCGGTTGACTCATGATACTACATTCGATCGCATTCGAATCCGGACTAGATGCCCCATGACATTTCGAATACCATGATACTTGCACAACTTTAAATACACAAATTAACATTTCAGTCCTTATCCAAATGGCTCTTAACAAAATTAAACACATAAACACTTTCAGGTTCAAGGTCAGATACGAAGGCCTTCGGATCAGAATTTTGCAAAACGAGCTTCAAAATCGGACTCAGGACGTCGAAAAACATAAAATAGGGCTTTTTCAGAAATTTTGACTTTTTGGTCATAGTCAATGCTGACGTCAGCAGGTCAACGCTGACGTCAGCGATCAGCAGAAAGTCAACTGAGTCGACTCGGTGAGTTAACTCAGTCTCGGGTCGGGTCTGACACGGGTAGGGTCGGACTACTTGGGTCGGCCGGTTTAGACCGATTCTTACCCTTAGGAGATCAGGCGTCGTCGAACGGTGACCGAAAAACTCGCCGAAGAGCTTAACGGACGCGGTTTTGCCAGAAAAACACAGATTATTAGACCAGAAATTCAACCCATTCATTAGCAACGTGAAACAAGCTGGAAAGGTAGGCCGGATCTCACCTTAAAGATTCAAAATGGCTGGAAGACTCGAAGCTCCGATGAAACCCTTCCCGGTGTCAAAACGACGATCGATCAGGTGGGTTTTGATCGGCTCGACGAGGGGAGTCGAGAACTGGTGGCCGTTCCTCGAACGGACGTCGAGGACGGTCGGAAACAGGGAAAAAAAGAGGCGATGGAGTTAGGGATTCGACGAAGACTTAATCGGCTCTCTTGGGCAAACGACGGCACAACTATGCGCGTGACCCGTTGCTGGTGGCTCATAGAAGGGCGGTGTGTATGGTGGTGGTGACGGCGTACGCCACGGAGTGGTGGTGAGGGGCTGACGTTGCTTGCCGGAAAAGAACAGGGAAGGTGAATGTTCCAGAGAAAAAGAACTTTGAGATTCGAATCAAAAAATAAATGAGGGTAGGTGGAAAGGTAGATAAAAGAACTTTGATATATATATATATATATATATATATATATATATATATATATATATCAGGGTGTTACAACTCTCTCCCCCTAAAAGAAATTTCATCCTCGAAATTTTCCAGAGTCAGAGAAATGCAGAAACTGCTCTTTCACCCATTCTTGTACTGAAACTTGTTCATCAAAATATCCTTGTTTGTCTTTCTTTTGTCTCTTTTTTTTGTGGCTCTCAGACGGTCATAGATTAATTTGGCAATGTTCTCGGCCACTCGGATTGTCCTTTGGACCCAAAGCCATCCTATTATACATCTCAGACCAACTAACCAGAATAATGTATTTATATCCATACGAGACTTCATACGGTGCCAAGCGAACACTTGTCTCCTAACTGTTATTGTATGCAACTCAATTAGAGACGGAGAACCTTCCCAACTACCGTAAAAGAAAATCATAAGACCCCGAAACATATCCTCAAGAATCTGAATTACTCTACTAGGTTGACCATTAATTCACGGACGAACAACTATGCGTGAAATTCATACGAGTACTCAAAGCCTCAACCAGTGTCTTCCATAATCAGGATGTAAACATCCAGCTTTGGTCAAAGATGATTTATAACAGTTTATCATGCCTCGAATTTCAAGGAAAAGTCTTTCTTTATGCCGAGCAAACATAATCATGGTCTTAAACGAATATCACTTACCTCAACATAATATTCAGACAACCTTATTATTATTATTATTATTTTCCATCGTGCAACAAAGTCACCACGAAATTTACATTTTCGACACCTTCACGAACATCTTTCTTTTAAATTCGTAATACCTTTATCAAATTTTTCATCAGAATATTCTTAAACACAATCATTATCACCGAGTTACCTTACATGTGGTCTTATATCGGTTACCTCATATGATCAACCATTTATTCTTAACCTGATTCAGATCTTTGATTTCACAAGCATAAACCATCTCAAGTCCCTTATTCAGATTCAAATTCAACCATTTAATTGAAAACACAAACGAACGATATGGACAATTCTTGTTAGTACAGAACGATCTATGGAAGGCATAATACTTAGTTTCAGATATTTCAGGAGAAGGATTCGACATTGGAGTTTCGGCTCGAAGGAGTACGATTATGTCAGGGGCATGCACAGACCAGACACACTATGACAGACGATCGACCGATCTATCCAGAATAATGCAACTCTAAGCTCTGATACCACTAAATGTAACACCCTAGACCCGTCTATGCATTAATACGGATCCTAGGAAGTTACATTAGGGTCACCGGAGCGACCCATGACAAGTTTCAAATAAACATACCATTAAACCTTAAAGATCCTAAATCAAATTTCTGATTTAAAATAAAATTTCAGAAATCATTCAAAACGATAAAACAATTATAATACAAGTTGCGAAAATAAGTTTCAGACTCATTTAACCGAATACAAAACACAACACACATGCCCCTAGTTACACAGATACCACACTCCATGCCAAGCCAAAAAACTCCCATACCGACGATGATAGATGCAACTTGACTGATCTTTTATCCTGAGATGGTAAAAACAACATGAGCTTGGGAAAGCTTAGCAATACAAAACTACCAGAAGATGCTATTAGCACATGCAGTTATATGGTGAAACATAACATTATTATGATGTTCCAGACAATAGTTATTTTTATTTATGATTCGATATTTTAGTAATGCACTATACTTGAGGACAACAAGGTTTGTTCTTCTTACATTACTGAGTATTAAGAGATATCTTATTGTTCATAGAATCAACATGGTGATAGATTGATGAAGTTGAATTCAAGAAGCCTAGTGTGTTCCATAAATTGCAGATCAAACATGCATAAGTACATATCATTCGCCTCATTTGAACACATAACAGTTAAACGCAAATGTTCGAGTTCATACAGAAATTTACTACCCTCCAACCTTACACCAGAATGCAATTCCCCATAAACTACATACAAAAGGCTTACCCTAGACCCGTAAGTATAGAAGCCAGAACAGAAGGCTTGCCCTACACCCATAGGTATAGGAGTCTAAACAGAACGAGTCTAGGAACCTGAACAGAAAGCTTACCCTAGGCCCATTGGGCGTAGGAGCTTAATAGAACAACTGGATCAGTGCTGTGACAGACACTTCAATCATATCCCGAGAGTATCCCTAAGCAGAACAGTTCAGATTATAACACATTATCATCAGATTTCAGTCAACAGAGCATATAACATATCCATTATACAGAGATTCGGATATCATAAGTTTAGAACAGACCAGAATATAATCTCAATCATATTTCGCATACAATACATTTTCAACAGATATAATCATGCTTCTCAAATAGAATCATTCATACTTTTAGATTTCACACCCTATCAGATAAACATGGTTTTCAACTCAAAGTGCATCATATATCATGATCAGACAATCATCACATAATCATAATCCATATATATATATATATATATATATATATATATATATATATATATATATATATATATATATACATATACACAACAGAATGCAGCACACGTGGAACACACTAGACAGAACAATTTTTTTTCCAGAGATACCTGATATTTACAGAATGTGGCACATTGAACTTTTGGCTCAAATCAGATATTCTATGAGTTCATACATCATGCTCTTTAAATTCAAATATATCGTGAATGATTTAATCATTTAAGCTCACAAGGGTATTATGGTCATTTCGACATTCATAGGCATTTTGGTAATTATACCAACATTGAATAAGCAATGGTTCACAGAACTCATGTATCTTATTTGCTCATTAGTTTTCTAACCGGACATTCAAGTATTTCTATATCAAGGTCTTTTGAGTTATCAGATAATTCTAGGGATGCTCTAATCATTTAGGCTAACATAACATTTTAGTTATTTAACTATCATGACAATTTTTCAAATATAACACAATCATAACAGAACGACGATTATAATTCTCAGGGGCTCTAACAGTTTATCAAACCTCTAAAATGTGTTTAATGCGGCATATCCCAACTTTACAATACTTACTAACATTCATATGTGAATAATTTACGTGTATCAGAACTTAACACCAGTTGAATTGTATATCTGAACGGTCGCCTTCATACTTTATTATAAGGTTTAGCTTTGAGTAATCAAGCATATAACCCTTGCAAATATTCCTACCTTACCTTAGTATGGTAAGCGATAGGCATACACGAATCGTTTTTCTTAACACTTAGGGGCACTGTAGCCATTTAAGTCTTATTAGAAAATTTCAAGATTTTATTGGATGTATAACCACCTATTTAACTAAAAGGGGTATTCTGGTCATTTTGGAAATTTAGGATAAAGCCACCATTCTTTTTTTTTTCTGAATTACCATTTGGTACCTCCATCATTCACATACTCGGTAGAGATTAAGTCGTCTTAATCCCTCTGACCGTTACAGACGATTCATTCATTTCAGAACTTGAAGGTATAAACGACATTCCAATTAATTAGACATTTAGGTGCTCGAGGGTACTATAATCTTTTTGGTCATTACGATTATTCCAATTAATTCGCTCGTTATTGTCGTAAGGATCAACATAGGATTACAACGATATTCTCAGATGATTCACCTTTATGTGTTATACAGAGTTTAGGGGAAAATCCAAGTTTGAATCACACGAATTTGTACAAAAGTGTCGGAGTCTTTCCAATAAATTATACATCTTAGGTGGAGTAAAATTGCTTCATTAGACAGAATACAGATTTCGAGTCATTCCTTTATTAGAGGGGTAGTTTAGTCATTTTTATAACCCAAGGGCAATTTTGTAATTTCATAATCAACATCTCATACTCTGCATTCTGAGCATTGGTTCTTAGACACCAATGATAGAGTTTTAGATTTAATTGTATTATTTATTACAATTAGCACTTTCGATACTCTTGGTCTATTAATATTCTTATCTGAATATTTTGATCTTACTGATTCTCATACTTATTTTTCGTATCTGATTCGACTTAAGAAGAGTTCACGAATACTCGTCATCACAAGCATGCATGCGTTAAACGAATATCAACATGATCATAAAGCATACCATGGGTAGTAGTGTATTACCTTAGCTCTGAGTTATACCGGTTGACTTATGATACTATATTCGATCGCATTCGAATCCAGACTAGATGCCCCATGAAATTTCGAATACTAAGATACTTGCATACCTTCAAATACAAAAATTAACATTTCAGTCATTATCCAAAGAGCTCTTAACAAAATTAAACACATAAACACTTTCGGGTTCAAGGTCAGATTCGAAGGCCTTCGGGTCAGAATTTTGCAAAACGAGCTTCAAAAATAGACTCAGGACGTCGAAAAACATAAAATAGGACTTTTTTCGGAAATTTTGACTTTTTGGTCATAGTCAATGCTTACGTCAGCAGGTCAACGCTGACGTCAGCGATCAGCAGAAAGTCAACTGAGTCGACTCGGTGAGTTAACTCAATAAGTCAACTCGGGCGAGTTAACTCAATGAGTCAACTCGGGCGAGTTGACTCACTGAGTTGACTTAGCGAGTTGACCCAGTCTCGGGTAGGGTCGGACTACTTGGGCCGGTCGGTTTAGACCGATTCTTACCCTAAGGAGATCGGGCGTCGCCGGACGGTGATCGAAAAACTCACCGGAGAGCTCAACAAACACGGTTCTGCTGGAAAAACACAGATCATTAGACCAGAAATTCAACTCATTCATTAGCAACGTGAAACAAGCCGGAAAGGTAGGTCGGATCTCACCTTAAAGATTCGAAATGGTCAGAGTCTCCAATGAAACCCTTCCCGGTGTCAGAACGACGATCGGTCAGGTGGGTTTTGATCGGCTCAACAAGGGGAGCCGAGAACCGGCGGCCGTTCCTCGAACGGACTTCGAGGACGGTCAGAAACAGGTAAAACAGAGGCGATGGAGTTAGGGATTCGACAAAGCCTTAATCGGCTCTCTCGGGCGGACGGCGGCGCAGCTATGCGCGTGGCCTGTTGCTGGTGGCTCCTAGAAGGGCGGTGCGTACGGTGGTGGTGACGGTGTACGCCACGGAGCGGTGGTGATGGGCTGACGTTGCTTGCCGGAAAAGAACAGGGAAGGTGATGGTTCCAGAGAAAAAGAACTTTGAGATTCGAATCAAAAAATAAATGAGGGTAGGTGGAAAGGCAGATAAAATTTAATGGGGGTTCGGAGTTATTTTTAACCAAGTTAAAATCAAGGTTTGGTAACCTTTGATAGAAATGAGCCCTAAGCTCTATGGTAAGGACGTTGAATGGTGAGGGGTGAGGTCGCAGGTTCGAGCCTCCACACCCTCACCTTCTTTTCTCCTTTTTTTAAGCATATATATATGGATTAATATCCTATACACTGGCGGTGAAATTTTTTTATTTCCACAAGCGCCTCAATTATAGGGTTTAGGGTTAAGGCTTAAGGTTTAGAGTTTAGGGGTTTTAATGTAAATGTTTAGAATTTATGGTTCATGTTTAGAATTTAGAATTTAGGGTTTAGGGTTAGGGTTTAGTTTTAGGGTAATATGTGTAGGGATTTAGGTTTTAACCTATAAACCCTAAATTTTAACCCAAAACCCAAATTTTTATCAACAATCCCTAAATTCAAAACTACTACACTTATACCCCTAAATTTTAAACCCTAAACAGAGTCTCTAACCCCTAAAATTAAGACGCTTGTGTAAAAAAAATTCCACAAGCGCTTGTGCATAGAACAATTACCCTATATATATATGGCACTACATGAAAACAGGTCTTTCGCGGCGTTTTTTAGCACTATAGCGACGTTTCTAAGCTCCACTATAAACTCTCTCGGCACTAAAAAAAGCGCCGTTGAAACCAGTGTCGTAATAGTTTGCGGCGTTTGTTTACCGAAAACGTCGCAGCATGTCAAGATATATAGTAGAGTTTGATTAGCAAAACGCCGCCAAAAAGTTATGGCTATAGCGGCGCGTGTAGACAAACGCCGCGAAAAACTGTTACTTAGTGGCGTTTGTGTTTACAAACACCGCAAAAAACTATTTTTTGGTGGCGTTTGTACTCTAAAACGCTGCAAAAAACTGCTCTTTAGTGGCGTTTGTAAATACAACGCCGCAAAAATTTGTTCTTTGGTGTTGTTTATTTTTAAAAACATCGCGAAAAATTGTTTTTTTAGTGGCGTTTGAAAAACACCATATTTCCAAGAAAAAAACTCAAATATTATTTAAAATGCATCCACCAATTTCCACAATTCCAATCCACATTCCTTAGCATTTGAGTAACTGTCAACACCAAATCAGTAGCCGCCACAGCATCCATTAGTTTTTCTAATAGTTTAAACCCAACAACACCTGGCAAAACCATGCTCACAGGTTCCGTTCAAAAGAGCAAAACCAAGGGTTCTTTTCTGGCAAAGTAGTAATTTAGAAATTAAAACTTCACCCTCCCAGTTATGTCTAAAGAGAAAGAAGAAACAAAATAATGGCAATTGGACCCTTAGCCACTGAATTCTTTTAATCTCATCATCTTCCATGCCTTTTGAATTCTTGCCCTTTACAAGAGCAGCCTGCCATAAATAAATTGGTAAATGAAATGTTGTGTGTTAATGTACAAAGTTCACCCTCCTAAAAGTATAGCCATACTTGTTCCACGTACATACCCATATTCAACATTCACTCCCAAATTCGAGTAACATAGGGTAATACTTCAACTTTAGGGACCCAATCTGTAGTTAGAGTAGACATTTTAGGCCACGAATTAAAAAAGTAAGCAATAGAAATATACCTCTAAGAGAAGGTATGTATCATTCACGGGAGAATTTCTCTTGAAACCAGAAAAATCAATCATACAAGCAAAACTAAGAGATAAATCAATCATAGATCACTTAAAACCAGAAAAATCAGATACATACACATATATGGCCGTGTGTATCATTCACTGGAGAATTTCTCTTGATTACAAGAATCCGGTAACACAATACTGAAATAAAACAAAATCAGAATGAAAAGAAGGTGTGTCAAGGAAAGCTATTGACACTCTAATAATAGACAAACTCACCAGGGATAAAACTCGGACAGAACGACAATAGATTCTTCTACTTAACACAATAAGCTGACCGATTTGAATAATCAGTGAAGAACCGGCAGAACGACAACCAAACCTAACAAACGAAATTCAAAATCTGAAAAAGAATGAGAAACACTAGGAACTAACCGATCCTTGGATCATTGAGAGCCGGAGGAGCACGGCGTGGAGGAGCAGGAGAAGTTAGGGGTTATCACGATTAATTTGGGGATAGTGTGTCTGAGATTCAGATATAATCTATGTCAAAACGGTTTGTTAAACCAAACGCCACTATAACAAATACGATAAATATTCTACAGGCGGTGAAAACTGAAAGTTTTCACAAGCACCTTAGTTTTAGGGTATAGGGAGTTAGTTTAGGGTTTAGGGTATATGATTTAGGAGTTTAGGTGTAGGAGTTTAGAATTTAGGGATAGTTGTTTCAATTTGAGGTTTAGGGTTATAATTTAGGGTTTATAGATTAAAACCTAAATCCTCACTATATTATCCTAAAAATTAAACCCTAACCTATAAACCCTAAATTATAACCCTAAACCTTAAATTGAAACAACTATCCCTAAATTCTAAACCCCTACACCTAAAACCCTATACCATATACCCTAAACTAATTCCCTATACCCTAAAATTAAGGCGCTTGTGGAAACTTTTAGTTTCCACTGCCAGTGTATAAGATATTAATCCTAACAATATTGTGGCGTTTTTTCAAAACGTCACTAAAAAAACAAAAATAATTACGACGTTTTTCACACAAACGCCACTATATATTTTTCTTTAACGTCGTTTTTGTAGAAACGCCGCGAATTTTGCTATTTTGTGGCGACCGTGCCATAAAGTATATTATTAGCGGCGTTTGCTCCAAATAGGAACTTGTTGAAGCCTTGAATATTGAATAATGGTAAATTAAAAAGAAATTTCAGACCTAGAATACACTTTTAGATTTTGGCACAGGTAAATTAATTGGGGACATCAAAGCTATTTTGTTACCAGTACTCGTATCAAGTACTGATACCCGTGTAGGGAAGTATCGATACTCATGAGTCAGTACTGGATTATTTGTAGATGTTTCGAATGTCATTTTAATATCGGTACTCATGTGCAGTACCGATACTCGAGGATGAGTACTGGTACTCAAAGTGATTATTTGGTAGTAATTTAATAATAAACTTGGTGATGACATTGTGTGATTAATAAGGCTTAATTCAATGAGAATGACTAAATACTTCTCCATAATGTGTAAATAACTTGGTAATGTAATTGATGATATGATATGTTTAACAATAATACGAAGTTATTTGGGATCGTGTTGCTTGTATGCTGATAGGCATTTGACGGGTTGAGTTGTTTTGGTTGTTAGGATTCAGATACTCAGTGAGAGTGTTGCAACACTATGGTAAGTGATATCGAATTACATTCTTGATGTTGTGTGACTTAAAGCTTCATTTAAAGATACTTGATGGATGATTCCATATATGAATGTACGTTCCCGAGGTTGTATAACACTGGGCCTCACTCAGAGTGTACGTTCCCAATGTTATGTGACCCTGGTCTCACATCAGGTTTTTGATTATGTGGTTTATGTTTTCATATATTGGATGGTGTGTTATCATTTCTTGTTAATGCATGCTTTTAAGAGACTAGTAGTAGTGCAACGTGGTTATTATTCTTGACTAATTGCTCGTACCAACCTGCAAATTTATATTTATGATTTACATGAAGTATATTAGAGTAGACGTGTATCATTGAGCTTTCTGAGTTTAGTGTTAGGAATCGTTGTTTTCATTCGTAGGTTTATAGATTTAATCGTGAGCTTGAGGAACACTTTCAGTATAGATTCCAACAAACGATTTTTACTTGGTTACAATAATAGGTTGTGTACTCATAAAACCTTACGTAGTCGAATCTATAAACATTTTATCAGTTGAATACTTATTTGTAACTTGTTTTTTAAACGGAGTTCCATGATTTGTAAACTATATATACTTATTTGATAATTGACAAAAGTGAAACTTAGACCACTTAATAGTCGATTAGAGTTAAAATGGAATGACAGTTACTGCTTGATGTTACAACTATATATTTTTTTGAATAGGATGTACTAACAACTATAATTAAAATTTATATATTAATATTTCAATCAAGTTTAAATAAAAATGTTTTTATTACAAAAATAATAATTTGATTTTTGAAACAGAAAATTATTCTTTTCCAGGTGTAATTGGGGTTTGCTGATGAAAAAAAATGTGACATTTATTAAGGGATGCGGGAAAAAAATATACGAGACATGCTTGATTTTTAACACAATTTACAACTGATGTATTAAAAACGAACTCATATAGATATTAGCAATGTTGTATGATATAAGACTAATTCAAAAAGTGAGGTCAAGAGAAAAAAGTATTGAAAAGGACATGAAATCTGCCCCTTGAAGAGTTTAAAATTGTTGATCGGAAATATAATAATTATTATGTGCTTAAACTAATATTGCTTTGTAACGTATTAATTAGTATATTCTTAAACTAAACATTGATGTGTAATATATTAATTAAGTATATGTTTACTCTAAACAATGATTTCTGATATATATATATATATATATATATATATATATATATATATATATATATATATATATATATATATATATTGGTTGTCCTTTTGGTTTTTAGGGCTTCGTCTCGATTAATTTGGACTGACCCGCGTTGCACACCTAATTTTGGTAGGCGAGTCTTCCGGCAGGAATTTTCTGCATTCACAACGCCTCAAACTCAATACTTGCTTAAGTGGTACCTAGCTGCTTACCACTTAAACTAACCCATTGATCCTAATATATTAATCCTAACCCACCAAATGCTTTGATCATCACTAAAAGCAACAGCCACGGCCGGCACAGCTAACGCTACCTGCTAATTCAAAGGCCGGCCTTCATCTCTAATTTATTCGTCTCATAATTCCATTGAAGCTGCCTTCAATATAAATTTTAATTTTTTATGGTTACTTCTTCTACAAGGTAAGCTGTTCTTCATTGAAAGTTTGATTTTGATTGTGTTTTAATGGTTTAATTTAGATTTTTTTTCTTATGAAGAAAAGATGACCGGGCACTATAGATTTGCAATGGATCAAAAGGATATTGTAAGAACACTGATTACAACTGTTGGAAGTTTCACTCAAGATCGGTTGATCGACAAGGAACAAAGGATCCAACACAAAGAACAGTGTGCTGAGAGATTAGCAGCCGAAGATGGAAGCTCGGGAAATGGTACTGAGGTCCGATATTCTGATCAAGCCGTGCTCGCAAATCTCGACTGGGGAATTGAAGCCCTTGAAGAAGCTATAGACACATCGAATATCGAAACCAAGCATGCTAGGTTAGATTATGCTGAGAAGATGCTTCACGTGTGTGCTATGTTGACTTCGGATCAGAAAACTGCTGGTGTCCCTAATCCTTACCTATCTGCATGGGCTTATTTGAACCTTTCGTACCTATGGAAGCTGCGTAACGATGTCCGTAACTCAGTTCTTCATGTTCTTGAGATGTTTATAATCGAACCCTTTTTTTCGCGGATTGATTTTGCTCCCGAACTTTGGAAAAAACTGTTCCTCCCACACATGAGCTCAATTGCAGGGTGGTATGCAGAAGCTAGGCATACGCTTATGATGGAAGTAGTCCCCGATTCTTCTGATATTTCTTTTACTGCTGATTTGGATCAATTCTTCAATGAATCTTTGGTTTTCTCAATGAGGCCAGATCAAATGGAGAAATTGAAGAAACTTGAGCAACTTTATAGCGAATCATTAGACGAGAATACACGATTGTTTGCCAAATACTACAAGGATTGTATGAATTCCGATTCGAGTCAGGGTGCTAGCAAGAAAGTTATGGCTCCTATGTTACCGATCGCTGAGCCACCAATGACTCCTCTACATGAGGTGAGCCGGTCAATCCCAGAATACGTAAAATTCGGTCCTATACTGCCTAAGAGCGCCGGATTTTCCCCAGTTCTCAAATCTAAACATGGTGGAAGAGAAAACAAACGGTTAGCTTCAATTACAAGCAAAATACTATGTGACTTCCGTTTTTTTTCTTTTCAATTTACTTCTTACCATGTTTACTTACACATTTGGTTATAGCAGAGTGAGTTTAAATTCTTCAGCCTTTCCGCGTGACATGGATGAATCTGCTGCGTGGGATCCTCATGTAAGGCCGAGACTTGAATCGATTCAATTATTTTGTTATTGATAATATGGAGGTTTGTTTTAGTGATTCCTTTTCTTTTATGATCCCAGGATGGTGTGCCTGAGGGAAACGAAGATGATTCGGATTATGAAGCCAATGATGGTTCCATCGGATCAACGGTTCAACATCTGACAAAACTTAATCGAACTCAATCCCCATCGGTCTGTTCACCTGTAGATTCACCTAGAACATCTTCCTCCAAAGCTTCATCTCCGAAATCTGATGTGAACTCTAGAAAGGAATCGAGATCGTTGTTGCGTCTTTTATCATGTCGTATCACAGTTCCGAATGATGATATCTCTTTGCCTATCTCACCTAGAAGCTCAGCAGATTCGGATGGTGAAGTGATAGTATGTCACAATTCAGAACGCACCAAAAATATTATTCATTTAATTTATTTCTTAATGCATTTGAAGCTGAAATGTTTAACACTTGGAAATTTAGGAAATGCCGAAAAGCTGTAGGAAGAATTGCGGTCGACCTTCGAGTATGAGTTATGATCATGTGAACATCCGAACATCAGAAAATAGGTAAGGAACTTGCTATACTAAAGGATTTTAACAGTCATTTTTTTGATGTTTTGTATTTCCAATTGTTTCTCAGTTTTCAGAATGAAAGCGATGAAGGTAGCCATAGCTGCGTTTCGCCCTCTTTATCAGAGAAGCTAACTCGGCATTCGAAACCGCTGAAAGATTTTGTTTGCCCCATCACAGGCCAGATTTTCAATGACCCTGTTACACTCGAAACAGGACAAACATATGAACGGAAAGCTATCGAAGAATGGCTTAGCCGTGGGAGCACAACCTGTCCAATTACTCGGCAACCGCTCTCTTCGAATGCACTCCCTAAGACGAACTATGTTTTGAAGAGGCTAATAACATCTTGGAAAGAGCAGCATCCTGATCTTGCTCAGGAACTTTCATTTTCCGAAACACCAAAGACTAGATTCAGCTCCCCATTAGGGAAAGAAATTGTATTGATGTCCCCATCGAACCAAACATCGGAGTTCTCAAACTTCAAGGCCATGGATGATTATGTAACGCAAAGGGGCAAAAGGTTCACACGACCAGTGGTGGCCACATCCCCGACCAGCGTGATATCGCAAGCTGCGGTTGAGAAGATCATCAACGGTTTAAAACCTTTTGTGTCATGTCTTTGTACTTCAAACAATCTACAAGAATGTGAATCAGCAGTGCTTGAAATTGCTAGACTATGGAAGGACTCAAAGGGTGATGCTGCAGTTCATTCTTATTTATCGAAACCGACAATTGTTAACGGTTTTATGGAAATACTACCAGCTTCTTTTGATAGAGAAGTTCTCAGAGCCACTATTTACATTCTATCTGAACTTATTTTCGGGGATGAGAACATTGTGGAGACATTAACAAGTGTCGATTCGGATTTCGATTGTCTCGCTGCTTTACTCAAGAATGGCCTAGCTGAGGCTGCAGTTCTTATGTATCAATTGAGACCGGCATTTTCTCAGCTTTCGTCTCACGACCTTGTCCCTTCGCTTATGCAGATAATACTACGTACAAACAAAGAATCAGATGACTTATTTTTAATGATCGAACCCAAGGATGCCGCTATAGCATTGCTCGAACAAATATTGATGAGCGGAGATGAAAACAGCCGGTCCATAAATGCCTTGATCGTTGTTTCATCAAATGGAATTGCTTCCCTGGTGAAGTGCCTGCATAGGATAGAAGGAAGGAGGTCTATTATTTCCATACTATTATGTTGTATGCGGGTCGATAAAAGCTGCAAGAATCTGATTGCAAACGGAATCGAACTTTCATATGTTCTCGATTTATTTCACGCCAGCAACGATAGTATACGAGGCATATGCGTAGATTTTCTCTCTGAATTGGTTCAGCTGAATAGGTATCAACTTTTTCACATTGCTATCACTTGATACCGGACCAAATTTCGATGTCTAAATCATATTTCTTCATTTCTTATAGGAAAACACTCAGCAATCAGATATTGCAAATGATTAAAGCCGAAGGTGCTTTTAGCACCATGCATAGTTTTCTTGTATATCTTCAAATGGCTCCCATGGAACATCAACCTGCCACTGCCACTCTTCTTTTGCAACTTGATCTCCTGGTTCGTTTTTAAAATGAAAAAAAAAACCCTTTAAAATTTATCTTGAAAAAGTTGTTCATATAAACTACTAGTAGTAGTAACCCGGGCGTGAATTTTTGTAGGTCGAGCCACGGAAGATGAGCATTTATAGGGAAGAAGCAATAGAGGCATTGATCGAAGTACTCCGCAGAAAGGAGTTTCCGAATCAACAAATGATGGTTCTCGATGCACTGCTCTCTCTTCCAGGCCGCATCACTCCCTCAGGAGAGTCCTATATTGAATCCTGGCTACTCAAGATTGCAGGGTTCGATCACCCTTACAATGCTTTAGTGAAGGCAGATTGGACTGAAACAATGGTAAGTAATAAAGTTGAAAACATATTCTTTTTAATTTTTTCTCTCGAACTTGGTTCGATCTTGAATCATTCTGTTTGTTTGCAGGAAGGGGAAGAGAAAGCTGTATGTTCATGGGAGAAAAGAATGGCATTTGTCATCTGCAACCATGAAAAGGGTTGTATTTTCAAAGCATTGGAGGAATGCTTAAAAAACAATTCCTTAAAAATGGCAAAATCATGCCTTGTGATTGCTACATGGCTCACTTACATGCTCTCGACACTACCGGATACCGGAGTACGAGAGGCTGCTCGCGAATCGTTGCTCGAAGAATTTATAAATGTCCTACAATCATCTAAGAACTTGGAGGAGAAGATATTGGCGGGCCTTGCTTTGAAAACCTTCATTAATGATCCAAGTTAGTGACTTTACAATTGCAGTATCATGTTCATCTGCGTATCAAATAATCATTAACATTGAATGTCATATTCTTAGCTGCCATTGAAGAACTGGGGAAGTATGCTAAATGCATATACAAAACTTTGAGAAAGCTCAAGAGGAATTCATTTGTAGCAGCCGATATACTAAAAGCTTTAATGAATTTATCATCTGTCAATGCAGTAAGTTCAAAATTCTTCACACCCTTCATCGTAGATACTATGAGAACATCAGATAACTGATTGTACGTAATATATTCTGTTTATAGACAGAAATGTGGAGCTGTACCGATGTTGTCGAATTAGATTTGAGTGCCAATGGTGAGGTTCTATGTATGGTTTATCTTAAGGGTTGTTTGATAAGCAGTCACTCAGATGGAACCATAAAGGTTTGAGCTTAATTTACTCTTTTCCCTCAAACGAACAAGCTTACATTAACTCGATTCTTCTGATAACCGCAGTTAATTTTCGTTCCTGATAGGTTTGGGATGCTGGGAGAAGAAGGTTAAGGCTGGTTCAAGAAGCTCATGAGCATATCAAAGCTGTTACATGCTTGTATGTTCCATCTTCAGGTGACAGATTATATAGTGGTTCCTTGGACAAAACGATTCGGGTAAATGATCTCATGTCCGATCCGATATCGGTATCTTTTTGGCTCTTGGTTTTAATGGTTCAATTACAAGCTTTTTATTTGCAGGTATGGGCATTGAAAGCAGAAGAAATACAGTGTATTCAAGTTCATGATGTAAAAGAGGCAGTGCATGAATTGGTAGCAAATGCTAAATTTGCGTGTTTTATTTCTCAAGGAAATGGAGTTAAGGTATGGAACATTGCCTTTGTGATTAAAAGCAACACAGAACAAGTAGTTTAGTTTATAAAATAATGGACTTTTTTTTGCAGGTTTATAATTGGTCTGGGATTCCAAAGCATATAAATCTGAATAAAAATGTTAAGTGCTTAGCCATGAGAGGAGATAAGCTATATTGTGGTTGCTCTGGATACAACATACAGGTTAGAACCCATTTCCAACATAGCTCAGAATTTCTCAATTTTAATGATGAATAGGGTGAAGTAAGAAAAGAATGTGGCAGGAGGTGGATTTGTGCAGTAGTGCAGTGAACACATTCTGTGTAGGAACAAGAAAATTGCTGGGCAAACAAACTGTAAATTCTCTAAACATACATGGTGATCTTCTCTTGGCTGGTGGTTCTGCAGTTGACGGAATATCAGGAAAGGTGATATATATATAAGTACATAACATGGAGTATATTTGAATTTTGATGTTAGTGAGCTAAATTTGGATGTTTGAATGGAAGGTGTTCTGTGGAAGCAGCAAAGCAGTAATGGGAACATTGGCAACGGGATTCGACATCCACAGAATTGCAGTCAACAATGAGTTCATATTTACAGCCACGAAACTCGGGATGATTGAGGTTTGGTTGAAAGAAAGAGTTTGCAGAGTTGGCTCCATTAAAATCAAGCCCAAAGGACATGCAAAGATTACATCCTTGCTTTCTGACATTGATGGTGGAATGCTTTATGCTGCTTCCTCTGAAGGCAAAATTCAGGTCCCATCCTCTCAAAATATATTAAAAAAAAAAGTCTGTTTTTTACTATATAATCTAATTTCTCACCTCTAAATTTTTATTAACTATAAAAATTCCTACCTCTAGTATAAAACCATGCAACCCTCCTCTGTTGTACGACTCATACTAATTTTTATGTAAGGTGATGTTTTATATACATAGATTGTGGTGCTCACTCACTCACTCACTCACTCATTGGTTTTGGGTTTTTGGTTACAGGCTTGGGCTCTGGACTAAACTGGGTTTCAAATTGTAAAGAACAATGTTTAGCAACCATCAGTCTTGGTATTTGTTATGTAAGATTTCATTTTGTTATTTGTTTTGTAAATCATGTTATATGGGGCAGAAGCCAACATTTTTGTCAACTAAAATACTACTTCAGTTGAGTAGGTATTTATTCACGTTTGTTTATTGAAGTATTTATTAGCTCCGTTTTAATAAGTATTAAAGTTAGATTGGTTCTTTAATCTAATGTTGGGGTTCTGGCTTTATTTTTCTCCAAAGGATGGTTTGGTATTGTTTGTTTGAAATAGATTATTATCATAATTTCAGGGTTTATAGTCTAGAATTTAGAGATTTTAGTGTATGCGTTTAGAATTTAAGGTTTTTGGGTTTAAGGTTTATGGTAATGTGGTTAGGGATTTAAGTTTTAACCTACAAACCCTAAATTTTGACCCTAAACCCACAATTCTATCAACAAGCTCTAACTTCAAAGCTACTACACTTAAACCCTTAAACCCTAATTAGAGTTCCTAAACCCTAAAACTAAGACAATTATGAAAATTTTGTTTAGATAAGTACTTGTACATGTAATGATTACCCTTTTTAACATAGGGTTTTTAAAGCGAATTCGATGTTTATGAGAGTCAATTTTTTTATGTTGCTCTCTTTCTAGACTTCTAAAAATATTTTGTAATAATTCTATTAGAATTTAATTTGAACTCAACAAACAAGTCAGATTTCATATAATCAAAACAAAATAGTAGACACTGGAAAATATTCTCTAACAAATGATTAGGTGATGCGAAATTCCCCCTCCAAACCCAGTGGTAATATCTGTTGGGAAAATTGGATTATTTTTCACACGAACGTAACTTCAAAATAAATGTCAAGATTTAAAATTATCGAAATTTGTATAGCGGGCAACCCGTCAAACTATTGAATATTTTAATCCAATGAAAACTCTCAATATTGAACAATCAAAATATATAATGGATAGAACACATTGAATTTACGAAGTTCAACAAAATGTTGTTTACTTCTCGGGCACCACCACCAGATGATAACTTCATTATTACCAAAATAGTACAAATAAATAAATTTTTTTGAGAATCCTCAAATATTACAAATGAGAGAAAAGAACCAAATGGGAGAGATGATTTGAAATTTTGGGGATGATTTTTTTAGGCATATTTATAGTTGAGCTCTAAAGACTAAACTTATAAATATCCTTATAGTTCAAGGACCAAAAATTTTCCCATGAGAAAAATTAAGTTTTTCTATGTCTAAGTTAATTCATTTACTTCTTCATTAAATGGCATTCAAACCATCTTTAACAAATCTCCACGTTAGCTTGAAATTTAACAAGCTCCTTACAATCTTCTTAAACCCCCCCCCCCCCTAAATAAAGTTATAATATGCAGTGCCTCCAAATGCGCTCATGAGCGCCATACACTCGAAGGTGCTCAAACTTTCAGGATGTTAATCAAGTTTGAAGTTGATTGTTGTTACCACATTGGTCAACATATCTGTAAGATTTTCTGCTATCGCAATCTTCTGAAGTAGAATCTTTCCTTCTTTAAAGATCTCTCGCACAAAGTGATACCTCATGTCGATGTGCTTGGTTCTTGGATGCTAGACTTGATTTTTCGCTAAGTGAATAGTGATCTGATTGTCACAATAGAGACTAATGTGACTATGAACAACTCCCAAGTCTTCCAACAATTCTTTAAGCCAAATAATTCATTTCATAGCTTCTGAAACTGTCATGTACCCTACCTCTGTAGTTGACAAAATCATCGTAGACTATAAAGTAGAGCTCCAACTCACCGGACTTTTGCTAGAGTAAACATATATTCAAAGTAGTTGATCGACGCTTATCCAAATCATCAGCATAATCAGAATCAACATATCCAACCACAAACTGACCAAATTTTTCATCATGTTCGAAAATTAAACCTACATCTAGGTTTGCTGTAGATACTGTATAATCCATTTCATAGCTTGCCAATGTCATTTTCCATGATTATGCATGTACCTGCTCACAAGTTCAACTGCTTGTGAAATGTCAAGTCGCGTACGCACCATCGCATGCATCAAGCTTCCTACTACATTAGCATATGAAACTTTTACCATATATCTCGATCTTCATTAGTTTTAGGAGATAACCAAGAACTAAGTTTCAAATGAGAAGCAAGTGGGGTATTTGTTTTGTGTTTTCAGTCATACCAAAATATTGCAATACCCTTTTCAGATATTTCTTCTGAGTCAAACAAAGTTTGTATCTCCGTCTGTCTCTACTTATCTTCATATCGAGAATCTTTTTGGCCTCACCTAGATCCTTCATCTCGAAGTCTTGATTCAATTGATTCTTGAATTCGTCTATCTCTTGTTAACTCTTTGAAGAGATCATATCAACATACAAGAGGAGACAAATGAAAGACCCATCTTGTACCTTTCACAAATACACACAATGGTCATATTTTCTTCTTGTACCCTTGCCTCCTCATACAGCTATCAAATCACTTGTACTGCTGCCTTGAAGATTGCTTCAATCCATATAGCGACTTGTTCAACTTACAAACTCATTTCTCACCACCCGCATCATTGTATCCTTCTAGCTGAGTCATATATACCTCATCTTCCAAATCACCGTGCAAGAAAGCCCTCTTTTACAACGAGTTGATCTAGCTCCAAATTCAACTATGCTACCAAGTAATGATATGAGGTAAGCAATTCAGTTTTTACAAAATTGAATCTTACACATGGAAATTTTGCTATTCGTATGTTGCTTGCGAGACCATACGAGGGAACACACCGAGTAATGGAGAAAGTAGATAAAATGGCCAACAATTTGGAGTTACCGCCAAAGTTGGGACATGATCCTGTTTTCCAGACCAGCGTGTCGGAGCCATTCGACGAGTATTTCGATGGCCAGGAGCAAAGTGAGCTAAGTTGAACACCAATAGGAGGGAAGGTCTCCTATGACAATGAGGCACCAATCACCTTGACGGACCGAGCACCAAACCCTAGTTCAAGGAACGAAGGCCTTGCACTTTGTAAGAGACTTCCCGAAGACAAGAGTAACCGGGAACTTGCCGAGGAGCCGCGACAGTTCGAGGACAAAACTGTCGAGACTCGTCACCAACAAGCAACGAGGACCAAGTGCTTCACCAATGGGCTTGTCCAAGAACACCACATGCTTCACCAAGGAGCCTAGCCGAGATGGCCACACGCCAAATGGCATGTCCAAGCACACCACGTGTTTCACCAAATCGGGAGGACCAAGTCCGAACCCTCCTCGCACACCATGGGGTCGAGACAAACACCCCATGTGTTGCCCATAAGAAACAGACCCAAGGGAGCATTCTCATCATACCCAATGGGGCCCAAACGAGAACCCTCCATGCTACCCAGACCATGGAGCCCGAGTCAGCACCTTTTATGCACACCTGGGGGCCCACACTAGCACCCTTCGAGTTGCCCATGACTCTAGGGCCAAAATCATCACCCAACATGCTGCCATGGTGGTTTTGGCCAAGCAAATCGGGACTATCCATGCCCAATCCACCCAAAAGACCGAAACCCATAGAGAGAGCTCATCTTTTGACCAACAGACATGGAAAAAGTATCATGTACAACTTGATAGCAACAATTAAGTAATGATAGATATGATTGAGAGTGATTCTTCCATAACATATTTAGCATCTTTGTAAGATATGGATAAACTTTCCATACTTAGAAAACGTAGATCAAGGGACAATCCTTAGCCTTTGGATTGATCCATTCTAGATCGTTAAATATAAGAAGGTTCACCTATAAATAGTGGCTCACCCTCACCCATTTCATTCATTCACAAATTTACTTGAGCATCCTTCTACTCATTCTTGTATTATCTCTTTTTCTTGAGTAATATAGAGAAATTCCCTCACATCTTCTTTCTCCACTATTTTCCTTGCCTTAGCCATATTTCCCAAAAGCTTCCGCTCTTTCTAAGCATTATAGCTTAGTTTTCAAAGGTTGACTTAGTCTTTGAGTTAAGATCATCGACTAAGGCTTGATGGATCAACTAATCAGACTCTAGTCCCGTGATATTTGGCTTTACCAAGCATAGGCCATGGGTTCAACATCCCATGGTAGGATTCTCTATTTTTTCTCATTGTTTTATTTTAACCTTTAGTCATTATTAAAGAAATTTTAGGGGTGTTATAGTGAACAAATTGTTTTCTATTTTATTTTAGCTTGATTGGGAAGATCTAGAATTTTAAGTTGTAGTATGCTTGAGGGCAAGCAATGACTAAGTGTGGGGGAATATTATAACTCGTAAAATTATAATTAATTTATACTTACTCTCATTTGTTTTAGTGACAAAATTCTTCTAAAATTTTATCTTCTATATAAATTTTACATTTTATAACTCATAATAGCTATTGGATATATTTGGAAGATAAAATCAAAAGTTTTGGAGAAATTTGGCCACTTAAGAAAGCAAAAGGGGTAAACACTTTTCAACTTTAATATTTTAAGATATAATATTAAGCTTAAACTCTATCCCTTCTCCTGCTTGATATAAAATTATAACCACCATATAAAGGACCATTAGGTGAAGGGTATAGAGCATCAAATTCTCTTAAAGTTTCTTTGGAGACATCTTTCTTTTCTATTTTGTAATTTTATTTTCTTCATGAGTTGTTAAACTTTATCTTCTAGTCAAGGTCATTTTTAGGTGTTTTAATGCATGTATCAATAAAAAAAATTATCTTCATCTTCTTTACTGTTTTTTTAACATTTTCGTATCTTCTATTATTCTTAACCATTCTTCATTTGTGAGGCATGAATTGATCACTCTACAAATTATTAATTTTTATATCGTTAATTAAAATCTTTTCATCCGTAATTGTGGGCAGATTTTAATTCAAGTATTAAAATAACTCTGGTACATGGTTATGAAGACATATGATTTAGTTTGAATCATCCAAGCTAGTGTGAGTTGGTTAATTAAGGGTTGGTCTCTTTAATTCTTACAGTTGTTGAGTATATATAAAATCGGCAAGGGAAGTAATCATTAGGGCGTACCTTTTGTTACCAAGAAACTAAAAAAGAATAGATTAGTGTGGGCGTCCCAGATAGCTATAACAAATCTATTCAAAAAGAGTTTAAATATTCTTACGTTGAAATCAATGATCAAGTTATGAATTAGTCTCCGTGATTAGGGTTGTAAAAACAAGTCAGAACCTGAAAACTTGTCTAAAACCTGCTCGAGTCAGAATCTGATTTGACCTGAGAATTTGATGACCTGAACCCGAACTGTAACTGACTGTTGCTGACCCGAACCCGAGTTGAACTTGTTACTGTAGCAACCGAACTCAATCTGTGTCCGACTGAAACGAACCCGAACCCGAGATCGACCTGGCAAATTACCTGATATTACCTGACTGAATCGACCCGAGATCCGGTTTTACCCGACCTGTTTTGAAACCGACCTGTTTTGAACCCGACATGTTATTAGACCCGACATGTTTTGAACCCGACCTGTTTTGAACCCGACCTGTTTTAAACCCGACCTGTTATTAGACCCGACTTGTTTTGGACCCGACCTGTTTTGTACTTGAACTGATATTTACATGGTTTGATAATTGATACTTAATAAGTAATAATGATATTTTTAATATATGATATGAAGTAATATTATGAAGTATTATGAAAAAGTTTATATCTATAATTTGAATAGTTTAAAATGTTAAGCATCTAACAAAATGTGTTATATATATAATTAAAAGATTTATTTTTAATAAATGAAATATTTGTTTAATAATTAATTAGTAAAAATAAATATAAACTTGATAAATAAAAATATTTATTTTTAATGAATAAAAATCTAATATATACTAAAATACATAGTACATATATAATTTTTACTAAGGCATATATTTTAGTATATATATTTTAAGTCATACTAATTTGATTTGATATTGTTTATTTTAACTTTTTTTAACATATAGACTAAGGCATACTAAAATACATAGATAGTATATATTTTTACAATTAATAATTTAAATTTTTTTCAATTAATTGATTCAATTTTATGGTTTTAGGGTATGTGTTTTAGTTTTAAAGGTTTAGGGTTTTATAGTTTTGTTTTAAGGTTAGTGATTCAATTTTAGGGTTTTAGGGTATGTGTTTTAGTTTAAAAGGTTTAATTTGTAGGTTTCATTTATCTTACGTTTAGGGTCTAGGGTTTATTGTTAGGGCTTATAGTGTTAGGGTTTCATGGTTTAGTTTTAAAGGTTTAGGGTTTTATAGTTTTGTTTTATGGTTAGTGATTCAATTTTAGGGTTTTATGGTATGTGTTTTAGTTTTAAAGGTTTAGGGTTTTATAATGTTAATGTACATATCATGTATGCATGAAACTCTAAACCCTAATCATAATGTATGTATGTAATATGTATGTATTTATTATTTAATGTATGTAGGAACTTAAAAGTCCAAAACTCTAAACCCTATAATATATATACATATGTATAGTGTATACATATACATTAATTAATATACTGTTATATACATATGTATTATAATATATATATATATATATATATTTAATTTTAATTTTTTTATAATTTATAGTACTTAACATCTAATTAATTAATTTTATTTCAAGTTGAGCCCTTTTTATTTTTATTTTTTTAATTTAGACTATTGTTTTTAACTTTTTAATATCGTAATATTTTTTATGTTAGTCTCTAAAGCTTTTATTTAATTCTAAATTGATCCCTATTCATTATTTTTGTATATTCACCCAATGTTTTTTATTTATAATTTGGTACATTTCTTCATTAGTTTTTTAACTTGATGTTTTTTCCACTATAGTCTCCAAAGCTTTATTTGTATCCTAAGGGGGAGTGGATGATGACATCGTTGCTGATGTCACTCGTACTGAGGTCAGCACCAACTATGTTCAAACAAACACATATCCACGTGAGGCTTTATGGTCCAATAGGGGATCACCACGTGTCCATTGAGATGTAAATTTGTGTGGGAAATGGATTTTATATTCTAAATTTGTGTTTCTTTAGGTTGGATTGAGCGGGAATGAGCTGGCAGATTAGGAATTTGGGATATAGTTGGACTTTTGAATTTTTATAAAGTGTTTTGGCTATTTTAAAATGTAAATGGACACTTACTATATGAGCTATTTATATTTGGGTTTATTTAAAAAAAATTGACCTCTATTCATTTTTCTAAAAAATTAGCCCGATATTTTCTAATTTTAATATGATATTTTTGTTCATTATACTCCCTAAAACTTTATTTTTATTCTAAATTGACCACAATTCATTATTTTTAAAATGTTTCATTGTTTTAATTTGATATTTTTGTTCATTATAGTCCTTAATACTTTATTTTTATTCCAAATTGACCATAATTCCTTTTTTAGTATTTTATAATCTTTTTTATATATTTGTTCATTATAGTCACTAAAATTTTGTTTTTATTTCAAATTGACATATATTCATTATTTTTCATTTGTCTGATGTTTTATACTTTTAATTTGTTCTTTTCATTATAATCCCCGCAAGTTTATTTGTATTTCAAATTGACCCATATTCATTTGTTTTTCAAATGAATGCCCAATGTTTTATAATTTTAATATGATATTTCTGTTCATTCTAGTTTCCAAAACTTTATTTTTATTCCAATTTGACCCATATTCATTGTATTTTTACGTTTTCTAAATTTATTTTGATATTTTTGTTCATTATACTTCACATAACTTTATTTTTATTCCAAATTGACCAATTTTCATTATTTTTCTTTTCATTATTTTTTAAATTACTTCAACCTGAAATGAACCCGACCTGAAGTCCACCCCAACCTGAAATGAACCCGACCTGAAATGAACTCGACCTGAAATGAACTCGACCTGGAGTCTACCCGAACCCGAAATGAACCCGACCTGAAATGAACCCGACCTGAAGTCTACCCGAACCCGAAATGAACTCGACCTGAAATGAACCCGACCTGAAGTCTACCCGAACCCGAAATAAACCCGACCTGAAATGAACCCGACCTGAAGTCTACCCGAACCCGAAATGAACCCGACCTGAAGTGTATCCGAACCCGAATTAACCTGTCAATTATCTGCTTCGGAACCGATCCGTTTTGACCCGACCTGGAATAGACCCGACCTGAAATGGGCCCGCACCCGACCCGACTCGAGTCAAGACAGAAAAATGACCTGAAATGACATGTATCCGATTTTACCCGACCTGACAGTACCCGACCTGAAACCCATCCGATTACCTGTTTTTACAACTCTATCCGTGATTTACCTTGGCTAGCTATCTCATCATTGTTGAATTCTTATTTATTTACAATTAATTTTTTTTTCTTTAGATCTTTATATTCAATTTATACAGAACTTCTCTTTATCTACTTTCTTATTTGTTTTAATAAAAACTAATCTAACGTCGCTTTCCATGAGTTCTATCATGCTTATCACTACTGCAAATTTATTTTTAAAAGGATTTAATTTTGAAGGCTTCGACAACCATTCACAAAGGGTTAAACATTTTGATGTTTACGTATTTTAGAAAGTGTTACAAACTTTGAATCAATAAACTATTTTAGTAAAACAAAAGATTTCATGTTATTAGTATTAGTTATTTTGGTATTGTTTAAAAAAATATTAACGAACTGTTGATTGGTGTTAACTGAACATTGATCATGTATTATAATGTATTACTAAACTTCTAATGGATATAAATTTTTCAAGTACGAAAAAATTCTAGTAGATACCCAAAGGTTTTATTTATTTATTTTTGAACAGTTAAGAAACTTTGGTGAGTGTTCTAAAATTTGGTGTAACGTGGAAATTGTGGTATTCTATGGAGACATAGCAAAAAGGTTTTTATTTAATCTTATGGAGACATATGGAGAAGCGACCAAGTGCCTAGTAATTCTATAATTACACATCCTTTGAGATCTCTCCCATCCCTGCAACCCCATCATCCTTATGGTCGTCATTCTCATTTCGATCCACTTTTGGCACCGGCGTTTCCTCTGCCTCAGTCGTATTGTGCTGTTGTATTACCAAGACCGATGACAAGACACGGCGGTTTGATGAGGCTAACAAGTCCCCTACCGGGCCTAATTCAGCATGCTCAGCTTGGCGGTCTGCCAATTTCGCCACCATACATGATGGGAACCTCCCTTTTTCGACTACTATAAGATCATAATCCCCACTTTGTCCCAATCCTAACACTTGTTCAGCAACCTTGCTACCTGTCTTTTCTATATACTCCACTGTTCCATCCCACTTGCTTCTAAATTCTGCCACTACAGAATCATCCAATTCCTGGTTTAAAACAAATGAAAAGGTCACATTTTTAGCATAAGCACCAATCTAAGAATGATATGATATGAGACTAACCTTTTCTTTTTCATTGTTGATAGACGCAGTAGAGAAGCTGTAATTCTTTTCAGTGCGCTTGCTTTGGGAAGGCCTTGAAATCACGTCCACTTTTTGTAATCCTTCCTTGTCAACGAACCTCACAACATCCACTTTAACTGCCGGGTGTTCGGCCATTCTGCCACCCAACTCCAGAGCCTCCCGATCATCAGGCCCACCAAAAAACAGTATGCAAACCCTTTGGGCTCCATTATAGAAACCACGGTCCACAAGCACTGCCACTGAACAGGGTGCAGCTTTCAGCACCCGTTGGTTAACCAACCTCCACTCGTGCCCGACATTGTCTATTATTTTATGGTCACCCTCTCCCCTCCATTGCTTGTGGAATGGTAAGATGATCATGGTCACCCTTTTGGTCTCTGCCATATGACAAATATCCTCATGGATGGTGGATAATGCCGAGATAGCTGTGCTGGGCCGAACCAAGACCTGGCCTAATTGACTATAGGCCTGGAATGCTCCGGTAACTCGGTCTTGCCAGCCTCCCTTACGAAGCCTGTTAATGAATGGGAGTCCGTTTCTTCGAGCCCGATGGACCATGATGATTGAAGAGGAGCGTTCGGTGAGTTGAACCAGGTGCATGATGAAAAGCTTGAGTTGGGATTTCTTTGTGCTTCTTGTTGACTCGATTAAGTTGATGATTGAAGGTACATTACCAATACCATGGAGACAAGCCAAGACCCTAAGCTGCTCTTTAGACTCGTCTGTGTTGGTCAAGTCGCCTAGTTTTCGGCGAGCAAGGGCAGAGGAACCTCGGGCCGGCTTGTAGATGGCCATAACGGCGGGGGTTGTGATGAAGGTAGTGAAGAGTGCCATCAGAACTAATATAGCAAAGATCTCATCGTTTAGCACCTGCCAAATTTCAACATTACTCCATTATCAAAGTATCCACATTTAATACATATGCATTCCAAATTTTAAAACGGCACAACACTAGGAAGTTCAAAATTCCTGAGTTGTGCTCGAAATTCAACATTTTAAAAAATCACAATAACAATAACAATTGAAAAGATGTGTCATTTACTTCGAAAAAACTTTGATCTTTTGTTCGTATGATTCTGAAACACGACAAATATATGTAATATTCAACTTTATTGTCATTTATGCTTATTTTATTTAAATTTTTTTAACAATTAATATCATATACATTGGCGGTGGAAACTGAAAATTTCCACAAGCGCCTTAATTTTAGAGTACATGGAGTTAGTTTAAGGTATAGAGTTTAGAGATTTAGGGATTTAGGTGTAGGGGTTTAGAATTTAGAGATAGTTGTTTTAATTTAAAGTTTAGGGTTTATAAGTTAGGGTTTAGTTTTTAGGGTAATATAGTGAGGATTTAGGTTTTAACCTATAAACTCTAAATTATAACCTTAAACCTTAGATTGAAACAACTATCCCTAAATTCTAAACCCCTACACCTAAACTCATAAACCCTATACGCTAAACTAACTTTTTATACCCTAAAACTAAGGCGCTTGTGAAAAAAGTTTCTGCCGCCTGTGTATAGAATATTTTTTAATAGACTTATTTTATTTACAATTAAATGTAAATATTAAATTGCCTACAAATTTACGCGTAAACCTAAAGTAAGTTATTTGACATTTTTGACGTGTGAAAGACTTCAACATCCGATTACCATTTGGGCTGCAAACAAATACCAACTCATGCAAAACAAAATAAAAAAAATGTCCATGTGAGGAAAAATTATACTATAGGTAATTCTCATCATGTCATACATGGGATCAACCAATAAAAACCACCCACTTCACCATGATTTTTCTATGTCATTTTTTCCAACCAATGAATCATCACTAAAAATTTTCTATGTCATTTTAAAAACTTTTTTTTTGAAAGTTATTTTATTATTAAATTAATAACATGGAAAAAATGATGAAGTGAGTGGTTTCTAGTGGTTGGTCTCATGGATGACGTGGTGGGAATCACCCTGATATAATTTCTCCAATGTGAAGGAGAGATGGACTAGTTTTTAATCCTTGAATTAACCATTTTGTTATAGGTATCATTAATGTATATATCATCAAATAATGCAATCAAAATCAATGTTAATAAAAAATTAATTAATATAAAAAATCTCAACATTTACTTTAAGAATATAATTTTTTTTATATAAAAAAACCTCAGTGAACAATTAATTACTAGAAAAATCAAAATTAAAATGAGTGTGTAAATACTTTAAGAAATATTTGATACATCATGATGTGTAATTCTATGTACCAAAAATAAAAAAATAATAACATATCGTAAAAAATAAATTTAAGTGAAATTATTATTTTTTAAATGATATGGTCCATGTTATCATGACTACCCAATACTTATCAATGATTCTAAAATTCAATATATATATATGTGTGTGTGAGAAATTTTAGTTTTAATCTTAATCTTACTTTGATGGAAAGAGGGGATGAGAAGTGGACTTTAGGGGAGGGAATGAGTGTTATTAGTGGGTCTAAAACTCATAACCTAAGGGAACAAAAAAAAACAGTTTGACCAACCGCTTACTTTAAAAAAATCTTTTGTCTCTTAAAAGTTGTCCATTGTTGACTTTTCATGTAGTTTTAGAAAAAAAAATATATAAGAAATGTGTTGTAAAATAATTAATAGTAATTTCATCCTTGAAAAATTGAAGTTTGTTTTGTTAAAAAAAATAAAAAATGGTGAAAAATGTTTTTAGTAAAAGTTGATGTATTTTTCAAAAGAAGAATTTAATGTGACAATTTTAAAACACACACAAAATTACTCAGACATAAGGGAGGGCATTGTCGGGTGCCCGGTTCATCCGGGTACCTCATTAAGCCGCATGTGTCTCGGTCCATTATATTCGGGTACCCGATTCATATTTTTTTATTTTTTTAATTTTAAAATTAAAAAAAATCACATGTTAAACACAAAAATATTAAAAAATAAACTTAAAACTTAAAAGAATATAATACAAACATAAAAAATTAGAGATTTAAACTAAAATTTTAGAGTAAAAATATTAAGAAACATAAAATAAAAATATAATTTTAATTATAAAAAATATATATTAAATTTTATCGGGTGTGGTCGGGTACCCGGTAAGAAAAATCTTTCGGCCGTGCCCGGAAAATTTGCCGGGTCGAATACCCGGCCCGGTTGAACAATATTTTTTTAAAAATTACCCGACATTTTTAAGTTCAGATCAACCGGTTCGGTATTTTTGTCCGCCCTTGCTCAGACATGTAAATTTTGAAATCTAATCTAATAATGCATAAAATCATAAAATACGAGAAATAATAAACCATAAAATATATATAGTCCATAAAGAGAAAGCATACCTTCTTCTCCTTGCCAATGTTGAGAACAATAAGTTCAACCAATCCTTTAGTATTCATTAAAACCCCAAGCGCTAACGACTCTTTGAAACCCATTGTGAACATCAACGCCACCGCAAACGTCCCTATAATCTTTCCGGCACACGCCGTCGATATTACCAGCGCCAACAGTCCCCAAGATTTCCCTCCTTTGATTTTCGTCACATCGGTTTTCAACCCACTGGATGCGAAGTAAAGCGGAAGAAGCAATCCCGATACGAAATCTTCGATCCTCTCTATCAACTTCTCAGCAAAATCCCCTTCTTTGGGTATCGTTAATCCGAAGATAAAAGCTCCAAAGATTGCATGGATTCCGATCAGGTCAGTCATGAAACCGGAGACCATTACACCGGCTAGAGTTAAGCAAATATAAGCCTCGTCGATGACGTCTCGCTCCGCGGAGCAACGGTGAGCCGCCCATTTCATGGCGGGTCCGATTAATACCAGCATGAAAATGACGAAAGCGACGCCGGACAGAAGGACCCAGATTGATATCAAGGGGCTTTTCGGTTGACCGGAGTCGTTACCGGCGAGTGCGACCGCGAGGGCTAGTAAAATCCAGGCGGCGACGTCGTTGAATGCGGCGGAGGCCATGGCGACTTCCCCCACTTGGGTGGTTAACAGTTTGAGCTCGGCCAAGATTCGTGCAAGAACGGGGAAAGCGGTGATGGAGAGTGCCACTCCCATGAAGACTAGGAACTGGCCGAACCCGACTTTGTCGGCGCCGTCGACGGTTTTCCTGAGGATAAAGGCGACGCCTATGCCAGAGATGAAGGGCAGGGAGATACCGCAAAGCGCTATACCAAACGCTTTACGGCCGCTTCGACGAATAGAGGCTAAATCTAGCTCAAGTCCGACGAGGAAAAGGAAGAAAAGGAGACCAATGGTGGCGACGGTTTCAAGCCCCGGCATACTCCAAGCTGGAAATATTCGGTGTAGGTAAGCTTTGTTTCGACCAAGCGCAGACGGTCCAAGAAGAATTCCCCCCTGAAAACATGAGAAGAAGAATTAAGTAGTATGGATATATGGAGTAATATGTATATACAAATACAACTACAAGATGATATACGTACAACAATTTCAGCAATGACTTTGGGTTGGCGGAGGGGTTTCAGAAGAAAAGCCAGGAAGCGGCTAAGAACAAGTATGAGAGTGGTTTGAGCTATTAGCAGAGGGAAGGCGAAATTCAGTGGATTATCACCTTGCCATGCTCCATCTGATGACGTTTTTATGGAGCTTATGTTAAAACCCATCTTTTGTGTTCATCACGATGGATCGGTGTCAACATGCCTGCGAATTTATAGCCAAATGGGCGAGAGGGTGGAGGCAGATAAGGAGGGGTTTTTTTATTTATTTATTTATTTATTATTATTTCCTAAACAAAGCTCAAGGCCCTCTTTTAGCTTAATATTAAATCTCACACTCCATTTTTGTTTGTTTAAATTTTACGATTAATTTTTACTCATTTTTATTTTCTATTGTCTCTAGCATTTGACAATGAATGTTCAATCACCCTACTGCAGCTGTTGGTGTTCGAACCCGTGACCTCTAGGAACAACAACCGTTCTCTAAACCACTTAGTCAAGTGTTAATGTAAGTATATTTTTTTATCGAAAGTATGATTTTATTCTAGAAAAATCATACAAAAGAAATTAATACAAGCCTCATTAAAACTCTCTAGACCTAAATAGGGGAAATAGTACTCGTATTAATCCAAAAAAAGAATACAACGGTGAAACATACCCAACCACAACAAATCGTGTACGACTACGACCGGCAATCAAACCCACACCCGAAGCCAAACCTCCCTATCCACGCCTTGCTTTGCTAGTGTATTAGCAATACTGTTTGCTTCGCGCAAGACATGATGAAGCGTCGGAACCAACGCCCCAACCTCCATGGTCGACTCTCACTATGAAGCGTCCATGCCACTGCCACCATCAAATTCGATTCCACAACAATTGACGGACCACTACACCATGGAGAAGCCACCACCATCTCCAAGGCATAAACAATCGCACACACCTTAGCCTCGTTAGAATCCAAAACACCTAAAGGCCCCAAGAACAATGCCAAGATACACCCTTTCGCATCTCGTAACACCCCTTCACATCCTGCCGAACCCGGCTTACCTCGCGTCGAGTCATCAACGTTGAATTTCAATGAACTTAACAAAAGAGGCTGCCAAACTATAACATCTCTACCTGAAACTCTCATTGTGCCAGATACACAACGCTATGGGCTATCCCACCAAACCGACTCCACCAGCGTCAAAGTCTCCCTTGACAAAGCCTTTACCCAATACCAACAACGCAACTGAACAAGGAAAAAGATGTCGCCCACCAACAAATGTTTGTTATTAAATATAGCCTCATTCCGCACCAACCATAAGAACCATAATACCGCTAAACAACCCATTAATCACTATTGACAGATTTCTCTCACAAAACAAACATAAAAACCTTGAACCAAAAACTCGGATAACAATCGTTGTAGCACCAAAGCTACTTGCCACCATTGCAAAAACAACATCCAAACATCCCAAGAAATTCGGCAATGGAACAAGATGTGCTCTAAATTATCTTCGCCTTCCCCACATTGCACACACACTAATGACGTCTCACCTAGCGACACTCTACGAGATCGAAGCAAAGCTAACGTGGGCAGCCTTTGAACCGACACAAACCATAAGAAAAACTTAATTTTTGGCGGCACTACAATGTTCCAAACCTTGAAAACCTCGCACCCATCAACGACATAAGCCCACAAGCTCATCAAAGCAATGAGCTCCTTCACCGAGAATCGCCCTTCCACATTAGGCTCCCACACCAACAAATCCTCCACACTCGGTCACAACACTCAGTCGCGAACAGCATCACGAAGCTCTTGTAGTTGTCTCGACTCGAGTACTTGGAGCTCTCTAGTGAAAAACTCAGCCCATCCACCATGCTCCAATGAGTCATTCCAAGTATAAGAACAAACCACGTCCACCTTGTCCACTACCACCAAAAACAACCGTGAAAATGCAGTCCACAATGGCTCCCTCAAGCACCATCTGTCATGCCAAAATAAAATCCGACCTCCATCACCTAATTGCTAGGAGAAATTATTGAAGCTCATAAATCTATCTACCTTATCATTTTCATGCACATCCACAATTTTCCACCATATAATAGACATCTGATTACGCCCAATATTATTAAAACGCCAAGTGAACACTTGTGATCCATACTTAGCCTTAATCAATTTCTTCCATAATGAAACCTCTTCATAAGCATAACGCCACACCCACTTTTCCAATAATGCAAGATTGCGCAAACGTAAAACGACTCCTAAACCCCTAGCTTTTTTGGCGTGCAAACCGTATTCCAATTTACCCGACTCGTTTTCCTTTTCAAATCTACATCTCCCCAATGAAAAAAATGTCGCATCTTATCAATTTTCCTAACCACACCTTTCGGAATCAAAAAGACTCACATATAGTATATAAAAAGTGAATCACGATGGAAATACCCATAAATGGTATTTTCCGTAGAAAAAATATTCTGGTTTTTTTTATAATCCTTGATACAGAAGAATGAGTTCAGAAATTACTAAATATGGGACTATAAGGGAACATTCAATCGTCAAAAAAGAGGATGTGATTGATTATCGAGGGGTTAAAAAGTTTAAGCCAAAATACGAAATGAAAGTAGATCGATTTTTTTTCATTCCCGAGGAAGTGCATATTTTATCTGAATCTTCGTCCATAATGGTACGAAGCAATAGTATCATTGGAGTAGATACCCAAATCACTTTCAATACAAGAAGCCAAGCGGGTAGATTGATCCGAGCGGAGAGAAAAAAAAGGATTGAACTGAATTTTTTTTACTGAATTGACCAGCATCAATCGAGCAGTAAACGACAATGATCCACATTTCCATCCCGCCAATTTCATGCGAAATCTTTGTAGAAGTAGCTCCCAAATATCATGGCCTCTTGGATTAACACCAATAGGCAGCCCAAGATATGTAAAGGGTAGTGTTCCTCGCGCACACCCAACACCCATGCCATCTCATCCAAACTCTCCTCATCCATACCCACCGAGTAAAGACAAGACTTCTAAAAATTTACTTGCAAACCCGAACAGTGTTGAAAACAAAGTAGTAATCGCTTCACATTATATGTCATCTCCACCTCGCCTTGAAAGAAAATAATCGTTTCATCTGCAAATTGCAGATGCGAAAGAGTCACATTCGGATCTAACAACACCCCACGAAACAATCCACTGTCCTCAGCGTTACTTAACAAAATATGTAGCACTTTAGCTATCAATATAAATAACAAAAGAGAAAGCAGATCCCCTTGGCGCAGGCTCTTCTCTATTAGAAATTCACACGTTGCACTTCCATTGAGAAAAATCGCAAGCCGAGTCGTAGTTTCACATACACATATTCAACGTCGCCACCTTTCCCCAAAACCCAATTGTTCCAATACAAGCTCCAAAAACTTTCAACACACACAATCATACACCTTGTCAAAATCTAATTTCAGAATCACACCTCCATTTCTACTACGTGATTACTTTAACGAGTTAATAACCTCATTTATGAGCATGATTCCATCCACGATTTGCCTTCCATGAACAAAACTAGATTGTGAATCACTCACCAACACATTCATCACCCCTTGCAAATGGCCCGTCAACACCTTCGCTACAATTTCAAAAGCTGAGTTAAGTAGACAAATAGGCCTATAATCGCTTACCTCCATCGAATTATCCTTCTCAAGAATCAACACCACAAAAGTGGAATTCAGACCACGAGAGAGATGACTTGTTTCGTAAAACTCCTTCATCATCTTCATTATATCCGCCTTAATAAATGACCAACCTTTCTTATAAAACTCAAAACTAAAACCATATGGTCCAGGCGCTTTACACTCCCTCGCATCCCTTGATCGCTCCCCATACCTCCTCTTTGGTAAACTCTAACTCCAAAGTGCTTGTATGCTCCCTCGATAATGTTTGCAAACCCACATCCATGTCAAAAGTGTCAAACCCTGAAACTCGCAAGAAATGCCTTTAGAACTCCCCAAACACGTGATGCTTAAATTTTATCAGATCTGACACTCAATGCCTCTTTATACGCATGCCTCGTATCGAGTTGCGGAGATCCCGTATCTTAGACGCCCGCTGAAAATACTGAGTGTTCTGGTCAAATGCTTTCAACCAAAAAGCACACGTCTTTTGTTGCCATATCGACTCTCGTAAATGTAGCAATCACCACAAATTACCTTGTAACTTTCCATTTTCCGCGGATAAAACCACATCACCCTCCTCACCAGCCCCTTGATCATCCAAATCTTCTATCAAATTCGTAGTTTTCGAAATCTGAGTTTCGATGCTACGAAAGACTTGTGCATTCAAAACGCGCAGAAAATCACGCAGTGCTTTCAATTCCTCAAGTAGAGACAATCTACTATTCAATTCTAAAATCCGCAGCCATTTTGCCTCCATAATTCACACATGGCTCTTCTTTTCAACCTAACCATTTAAGAAGCGAAATGGACGTGGTCCCCAATCTTGAACATCAAATACAAACGTAATCGACGTATGATCAGATATAGTTCTCGGCAACCCAACTTGTGAAAAATTGCTAAATTTATATACCCATTCAAGCGAGGCAAGAAAACGGTCCAGCTTATTACACTTGTTCCTTTGGCCAAACCAGGTAAAGTGTTTGTTAGACATCTGTAAATCAATCAAGCTTGTTAAACTCAACAAATCACACAAGCATGCCATCCATCTCTTATCTCCAATGCAACCACTCCTTTCGTCTAACGATCATACAACATTAAAATCACCACCCACACAACATGTCACAATAAGAGTAGTCGCCAAAACTCCAATACATTCCCAAAGAGTCGTCAGCCCTTCCACATCGTATGGCACATAAACCGCCACTGTTTCGTACACCCAATTTTCCAATACCCAGGTATCTCACAAAGCAATAAAGTTACGATCAACATACAAATACATGAAGTAAAATTTTGAGTATTCCCAAATCATTAATAACCCCCATGATTTACCAACTAAGGGTGAGAAAACAAACTCACACGAATCCGAAGGCCATACCTTATGAACCAAATGAACATCATTTACCTCTAATTTAGTTTCCTGTATGAACACTATCTGTTACACACGAGTTTGGGGATCGAGTGAAATTAAATTATTAAAATATAATTTTGGGCTTCATATTTCAAAACAAATAAATATATGTTGGGCTTGTTTTAAATTGAACCCAAATGGGCATGGATTTTACACTATTGTAACTACCCATTTTCATTAAGGGTAAAATGTCCTTTGACTTTTAAAATAAAACAAAACAAATAAACAAAAACTCATATTTTCATCATCTTCCTCCCATCCTCTTTCAAACCAACGACATCTTTTCCCTCTCAATTTCAAGTTACTATTCCATCTCCTTCTCTCTTCATTCTTGAGAATTTTTGAAAGGTAATGATGTTTTTGAGTTGTTCTTATCTTCCTCTCCATTTCTATACCATTAGTTTTCAATAAAACCTATTATATTGCATTTTGAGATTTTTGGGTTTTGAAATAAAATGATAACTTTGATGGCTTTTAGTTAAGCTTTTGATTCGTTTTTGTTAAATAAGCTATTTACTATTCAAAAGGTCCAACATGTCTAATTTTTACATAGTTTTATAACGATTTTTGGATATGGGTTTTAAAGGGGTTTTAGGTGGTTCAAATAATGGTTTTTGGGGCTGTTTATGAGTGGAAATTGATGGCTGATGATTGTATGACGTTTAAGGGTTAATTTGGAAGCTTATGAGTATGTTAAAAGTGTTGGAATCGATGGTTAATTACTGTGTGTTTGGGCTACTCGAAAATGCTAATTTGGGTGTGTTCTTAATTGGCCAATTGCTTGAAAATGTGTTTCGGGTTTGCTTCGGTGATTGATGACTGATTGTTGATGTTTTTGCTTGTGTTGGATTACTTAGAATCAAGGTTTTGTGTTGGTGAAGCCTCGAGAACGAATCTGGATAGCTTGATGGATTGATCGGCTAGTGTTGAGCTTGGATTGTTGGTGAGTGGTTCTTCAGTTTTTAATTGGTTTTCAAAATGTTTGCTTCGAGCACATAGACCTAGGTCGGGCTTGGTAAACCCACCTAGAGTTGGGATTAGATTGGTAGTCTAATCTCAAGCTTTCGTTTAGAGAACTATGGTTGAACTTTGAATGTTGTGTTTATGCCTCATGTATTAAATGTGATTGATGTTGCTATGCATTTTGCGGATATGTGTTATGATGAGGCATGATGATTTATTTATGCATTGTGATATGCATGTGTTTGATGAAATGTGAGTTGCATGATTGTAAATCATGGTGGATACGTGCTAGGCACAGGAAATGGTAAGGGTATTGTGTTATGATGAGCTTGTGATGAGTTAGTATTGACACTAGTATGCTTGGGTACAAATGATCGATCATTAGGATGTTAGTGTGCACACGAGTGTCAAAATGCGCGCGTGGTCTTGGTGATGGTAGTCACCAAGATGGAGTACGAGTACACCTGAAAATCTTCATTTATAGTTTAGTCGATGATGAGTGGAATCCCATCGACGAGGCGTGAGGATGAGTGGAATCCCCTCCACGTGAAACGGTGATGAGTGGAATCCCACCGTAAGGTAATGTAATGGTTAAGTTGTTGGATGTGAGTTCCAACGATTATTATCCGCGTATTCGAGTCATAGTTAGGTGCCAATACGGTTTGTTAAATGTGTTTCATATGGTTGTATTATGGACATGTTGAGCATGGCATGACATATGAGGTTATGTTCATGCATTTTATATATTTGATTCATGTGGTTCCGAAGGTAAGGAAACATGCATTCATCCTTGGTTTTTTTTTCTCGTGCTTGGACCCTGCATTGTCGAGGTTTGTTTTATGAGCTTACCCTCACTAAGCTTTGCGCTTACGCTTTGGGATGTTGACCTAGTCAAGGCGTATCGATACCCTCTGCTAGTGTATCGATACAGCCTGCTGTTTAAACTAAAATGGGCTATTTTAAAATTACTTGTTTGGTTGTTTCGCCTCGCTTTTTGTTTTTGCTATTGTTGTTTCACATAGGGTGTATCAAAGCCTTTAGACAAGATAATAAATAAAAGAAAATTTTCTAGGGTTGCTAACTGAAGGGGAGCCTTAACGGGGTTCACTTCGATTTTCCCCGTGTGACCCACTCGGACCAGTCAGTCGCCCAGACCGGGACGAGGGGGTTACACCATCTCACAACAATACTGCCGCAAAAGATTTTAGATCGTCTTTTGCTTTGTCGATAAGCCCAGCTCCTAACATTCCAGGATAGCACACGCATCAATATTCCATATTTCTCCGAATCAAGAATACGTGTGATGTCACGAACGATCTTCTTCTCATGTCCAATAGCTTTAGCACCAAGCAGTTTACCCAATTCCATCGTTTCCCTATCCTCTTTTAAGATAGCTTCCCTACGCCCGATCAAATCCTTGTTGTGCAAATCCACACTCGCATTCACATTAGCCAGCTTCGATTGTTTCCTAGGCCTACCATGCCCCCTTTTTTGCTACCTCGGTTGCTCTTCAATTTGCCCTAACGAACCGGTCCCTATTGTTGTAATTGCAAGCTATGTAGTTGTCGAAACAAGTACTAGGTCCATACACGGACCCCTAATATCCAAAGCCTCTGGATTGAAACCGAGGCCCAACGAAGACTCATGATTTCGATCCACCTCCTCGCAAACACCCAAATCCTCTCTGTTCTCCCTCTTATTCCGAACGATCATCCCTACATCCTCTTCCAACGGTCTCATATTCGGCCTCACCAACTCATCCCTCGCCTCAAGCACCTCCCTATGCCCATTCTCCCAAAGTGCATTGTCCTACCAGTGTAAATCCAACTCCAATTGGTATCAGAATCCCTCTGTATCGTTTACATGTTACACCAGAGGCATGCACAAATTAACAGCCTCCCCATTGTCCTTAATATTGTCCATGTATACTCGCTCACCATCCTCCCGATCGCTATCACAGTCTTCACCATCACTCACAATCTCATCATCCTTATCCATACAGCAACACTCGCAATTATGTCGAAAATAAATCTCTGCCTCCGTTACCCGAATTTGAAACAATTGACTATGCACTCTAAGGTAAACAATCTCATCAATTCGCTCCATCCGATCGGTTTCAATAAACACTCGTCCTCACTCAAAACAAGTAGGCGCCACTCTGTCATCCTCTAATTTTACCATTGTACCCCAATAGGATCCTAAATTTTCAAATGTTCCCGCTGACAATGCATGAATCGAAACCCCAAATACCGAGATCCTAGTGCGTCGAGATCTAACTTGTGTATTTGGTGATCAAATTGCGACTTTGACAAACCATTTCGATAGCGATCCATTGTCCATAATCTGTCGACGCAACTCAATATCCGTAAACATCAGAAGAACGCATGATCCTACAATATACATAATAGAAAACCATTTAACTTTGTGATTCTCAACTCCTTTGCCAAGTCCATGATTGCCATTGTTTTCTTACACCATCCAATTGCACACGAACCCAATAAATCTATATTCGCCTCTTCCACCACCGCGCCAATCACTAATCTTTTCGATTTCCTTTCCTGTGCATTTCCTTTCATCTAAATTTAATGAGTAAAAATAAATTCTTTTGACTAATGTGTCATATCATCATACTAACAGACTTTAACTATTTAGTGACCAAGATATTATAAATCGATACTGTAAATAACCATAATATAATTTTTTTCTAAATCGATGACCAAAATCTTACAACTCAAAAACAAAATAGATCAATATAAGATGGTCTTTTCTAATAATTTTTTAAATATACATGCATTTACTTATTCTGAAATGAGTAGTATTTGAGAACCCTAAACTAAGTCAATCATAAACAGTTCAAGCTTGATAAAATAACCATGCACCAATTACTGAATCATTCAAGCTTGTAATTAATGACAGAATTTGGTGAAAAGTTTGGCGGAACCAATTTAAAAATTTTAAAAATTTAGATGTTTAATTTTTAAAAAATTTAAGGGATCAAATTATTATTATTTAAAAAAAAAATTATGAGAGCATGGTCGCACTAATCCTTCTTATTTTCCGCTACTGCTTGTAATTGATTAAAATATTTGAAAAATAAAAAAATAAGAATTATATATGCAAATGTTTAAGGCACCATACTCGACAACGTATGATTAAGTAATTGATCAAAGTTTTTTATTCAAAGCTTAAAACCACGTCAACCCTTCCATTTCTTTCTCTATAGTTAAAGGGACGACGTTTGTAAATATTATAATCTTAAATTTTATCATCTTTCAAGTGTCGATACTTTAGTGTTAAAATATAAAAAATTGATGATTATTTCTCCATGTTTCCGATAATTTCTTATATGACCTTGAAGGTTTGAATTGCATGCAATTGAGTTGAAATGTTTTGATTATGATAATACCTGCTGCATGTGATCATTGATTTGTAAATTAATTAGTTCAACTTATGGAATGAATTTCTATTTGATTACTATACCTTACATATGACAGTCACAGTTGACCCTTTATGATGAGTGTACTTGTTAAGTTTTTAAAAAAAAATGTCTTCGGATATAATATCTCATGTTTGTGTATAACTAGATACCAAGAAGGGGTGTTACAAATAGGGTTATATTTATTTATGCGATAAAATTGTGAACTTTTATTTATGTGTGTACTTGTAAGGTCTCACTTGTAGATAGCTAATTGAAGAAACTCTAGTTAGAGTTTGTTGAAGAAAAACAAACGTTTAAAAGAGTGAATTTTATTAGAAGACCAAAAATGAGCATTTCTTTTAGTTTTAAGAAATTTTTAAGGGTAAATTACGTAAATCATCAGTAAACTTTATTCTTAAACCTATTTTGGTCATTGAAGTTTCAGAACTTTCAATTTACTCATTGAAGTTTAGACATTGAACGGTTTTTTTCACTAAAGTTTAGACAATGAATATTTTTTATCATTCTTAAATCTCAAGCGGACATGATGATTGTTGTTCGGTACCAAATTTCACCAGTCACTTCATCTCGGCTCCCTGAGTTTGAATTCGACCTCCATTTTGTTGGAAGGTGCTCAAAAGTTCTCGAATCAGGCAAAAGCCTACTGATTTTTCTCTCATCTATCTTCCCTCTCTGCCGTCGAATGGAACCCATTTCTCAGTATGTTGCTTCTCTCGTGTTGATGAAGTTTCGACCGTTTAGATCTTCGAGAAGTTCATTTGTTCATTGCTAAATGAGCATCATTAAAAAGTTAATAGAGGAGTGACAAAAAAACGTTCAATGTCTAAACTTCAGTGAGTAAATTAAACATTTTAAAACTCCAGCGACCAAAATAAGTTTGAGACTAAAAATTTAGTGATAATTTACGTAATTTACGTTTTTTTAATTATAGGTAATTAAAAAGGGCTAAGAATTGACACATTTGATTCATACATATTATCTCTCAATGTGTGAATGTAACAAAAACTGAATAATGCATTCATGTACCAAATCTTTTGTTCTTCCTATTTTAAGATGTGAATGCTCTTTAAATTTAAATGTCCAATGAGTTTATTCAAAACACACACACACACATATATATATACATATATATATATATATATATATATATATATATATATATTATTTGAGTATTGAATTAAACTTCGTAATTTTATACAAAATAATAAAAAGTTTTTTGGTGGTTTTAAGAATAAGCAAGGTGGATTGTTCCAACTTTTTCAGGCAAAAGTAGTTCATTGATAAACTCATAAGTAAGCATCTTTCATTTGCAAGTTATGTAATTACTTGTGTTTAAAGTTTTTTTTTACCAATATTTGCATAGAAAATTATACCTCTTTTAGGGTTGACCATATCTATAGTCAATGGCAATAAAAAGGAAATTAATAAATGTAGCAAAAAATTAGAGGAATATAGCCAATAACATGTTGACTATGTACACCAACACATGTTCTTGTTCCAGAACAGCGAGATAGCGAATCCTCCAAGCCATCTAAATTAAGCTTATCTTTTATATTAAAATAATGTTTGTATAAATAAATGGATTTATATTTACCGATTTGAGTGGAGATTAAATGAAGAAAATTTGTTCAAATTTAATTATCCATTTTCGATTAATATTTGCAAGCAAATCATTTAATTTGTAGACCAAAGTTTGGAAGTTGAACCAATCATAGGAGGGTGTATAGTGTTATAATTTTTACAAACATGTGCAAACAGTGTCATTTAATTAGTTATATACATTTTTAGGGATTAAAATTTGAAATTTTTTGATACAATTTATGTCCATTTTAAAGTTTATGTTCGAGATTCGTTCCTCTCCCTCCTAACAACGTCGTCTTCAAGGTTCGAACTTGTATTTTGTACTTGAGAGTGCAACGTGCCTGGACATCATAGGCGGAGCAACACCCACAGTGCCTATCGACACCCCTATTTGCTATTGCACCTAACACTTATGGGTTAAAATTTTGATAGTAAACTTGAATCAATCATAGGAGGGTGTATACTATTATATTTTTTCAGGTTATATTTTTTTGATGAAATATAATAAATGAATTACTAATAAAATAATAATTGAGTCAAATTGAATACTCAAATTTTAAATAAAATCAATTCAAAACTAATTGACTTGAATTTGAAAAACTCTGAAATCATAAATAAATTTAATTACATTCGTTACATAACAACTTGTAGTACTCAATCAATGAATGAATACCAAGTTGTACAAAAGAAGAAAAAAAAATGAATGAATAGCAAGACGTGATAAAAAGAAGAAGGGTATCTTAAGGCAAGGCGTCCGTGAGTCCAAACTATGCTTAGGCAATTGCACCTCATGACTCTTTTGACAATTTGCTTTATAACGACGACTCTTATTTTTCGAAGGGAAAAAATTTGCATGCACCGACCAATGAGATATTTTTAGGAAAAATATTATAATTAAGATATACTTATATCTTTTAACTTTGCTTAATAACTAAAACAAATCCTTTATATTTTTTATTTGTAATATTTTGTTTGAATGCAATTATATTCAATTTTTCAATAATTAATGTTATTTTTGTTTTTCACATTTTTGGATCATTGGATGGTCAAAATGATGACTCAAATTAACTTCATACTCTCTTTTTTTAATTGATAATCTTCGCATGTCTTATTGTTACTCTTAGTCATTCATTTCGCCCATCTAACGATCCAAAAAAATATAAAACTTAAAAAGCTCTTACACTGTATAAACGTATCATATATATATATATATATATATATATTTCAAATAACGTTCGTCCGTGACTCTTTAGATTTGGACTTTGTTCACGTAAATCTCTTTGCTTGCAAACAACCTTTATATGATGATCTTTCTCAAGACTCCCGCCTTAGATGGATAAAATAAACAGAAAAAATGCTAATTAAGTTTCAATGAAATTTTAATGTGATTGGATAAAACATGTCCATTGGTGACCAATTAGTGATGCGATATAAGTAGGGATGTAAAAAGTTGACCCGACCTGAAAACCCGACTGAAACCTGCTCGAGTCAGAACTTGATTTGACCTGAAAATTTAATGACCCGAACCCGATCTGTAACCGAGTGTTGTTGACCCGAACCTGAATTCGACTTGTTACTGTAGTGACCGAACCCGACCTGTGTCCGACTGAAAACGACCCGAACCCGAATTGGACATGTTACTGTGGACCTGAAACCCGACCTGCGCCCGACTGAAACGAACCCGAACCCGAAGCCGACCTGGCAGATAACCGATTTTACCCGAGATCCGATATTACCCGACCTGTTTTGGACCCGACCTATTTTGAACCCGACCTGTTTTGGACCCGACCTGTTTTGAACCCGACCTGTTAATTGACCCGACCTGCTTTGAACCCGACCTATTTTTAACCTGAACTGATATTGATCTAACTTGATATTTACCTGATATATAGTTGAAGAAATCTACGATTTGATAAATTTAAAGTGTTGCTAAATGTAAAGTATTAATTTATTAAATTAATTTAATACTAACTCGTTCAATATAAATTATTTGTAAAGTTTAATAAGAATTAACGTACTTAAATTTATTTTATTAAAAATATTCAAAATTTAAAAATTTTATTAAATTAATAAGATATGATGGATGAATTTAAAACAAATTATTTAAAATTTAAATCAATTTATTAATTGTGATCATTAAATTTAAGAAATATTTTATTAAAAATTAATTATAACTATTAAAATAATAAAAAAAATATTTTTTAGTTCAGGGGAATTTTGCCGCCTATAAAACAAATTGAGAGTGGTGGTGAGATTTTTTTTATTTAGGGGTTAATTATGCTTTAGGTCCTTCCTTAATTAGATGGTTAGGGTTTAGGTTTTTTAGGTTTTAGTTTATTTTTTTAGTCTTAACTTTTGGTTTAGTTTTTCAAATTTTATTTAATTAGGTCATGCTTCATAAATTAATTAATTCTTAAGCTTTTTGGTTTGCTTTAAATTTAATTTGGTCCTCGTATAAAGATTTGGTAAGTAATTAGGTTTAATAATTTTATTCATTTGTGATTTGGTCTCTAATTAATATTTTGGTTTTAATTTTTTTTAGATTTGTCCTTTTTATGTTTCAATTTATTTTGTTTGTTAGATTTATGAGTTTATGTTTAGGGTTTAAGGGTAAGTGTGTCAAGTTGATTGTTTGGGGCTATGAGATTAGTTTAGGGATTATGTGATTATGCTTGCACTCTAATTATTAGTGAACAGTGTCTGTAAGATTTAGATAATCATGTTTGGGGTTTAGGGGTAAATGTGTCAACTTAATTATTTGGGGTTATGAAATTAGTTTAAGGATTAGGGGACTAGGCTTGTACTCTAATTATTAGTGATTATAAGATTTAAGGGTTGATGTTTATGGGTATTGTTTAGGGGTATACATATATACATACATACAAATATGTATGTTCTAATATATATATATATATATATATATATATATATATATATATATATATATATATAATCATAACAATATATATACTAAAACTTACATACATACATGTATATATATACTAAAACTTAAATATATGCATATATATGTGTTTTAGTATTTTCTTCATTCTAGTCCCTTAACTTTATTTTAATTCCATATTAACCCCTTTATATATTTTTTAATTCATCATGTTTTATAATTTTAATTTGAAATTTTGTTCATTATAAACCCTAAAACTTTATTTTTATTCTAAATTGACAACTACTTATTGTTTTTTAATTACTCTAATTTTTATACTTTTAATTTGATATTTTTGTTCATTACAGTCCCCAAAATTTTATTTTTATTCCAAATTGACCCCTTTTCATTGTTTTCTTTTAAATTTGTCTATTGTTTTATAATTTTAATTTGATATTTTTGTTCATTATAATCCGTGAAACTTTATTTTTAATCCAAATTGACCATTTTTCAGTCCAAATTGACCCATTTTCATTATTTTTTAATTACTCCAATGTTTTATAATTTTAATTTGATATGACTTTAAATAATTAACTCCAAATCAATGACGATTGATGAAGGCCAACCTAAAGTCTATCGACTACTTATACGGTTGTACCGAACTCAAACTCAATACGAATTTCAATCCTAAAAATACCCCGACCTGAATTACCCGACCTGAAACTACCCGACCTGAAATGCACCCGACCTGAAATGCAACCGACCTGAAATGAACCCGACTTGAAATGGACCCGACCTGAAATGGACCCGACCTGAAATGGACCCGACCTGAAACGGACCCGACCTGAAATGGACCCGACCTGAAATGGACCCGACTTGAAGTGTATCCGAACCCGAATTAACCTGTCAATTATCTGCTTCGGACCCGACCCGTTTTGACCTGACCTGAAATGGACCCGACCTGAAATGGACCCGATCTGAAATGGACCCGCACCCGACCCGAGTCGAGTCAAAATAGAAAAATGACCTGAAATGACTTGTATCCAATTTTACTCGACCTGACAGTACTCGACCTGAAACCCATTCGATTACCTGTTTTTACATCCCTAGATATAATGAGGGGGCATTTTTCTCTTTCTTCAATATTTTTGCAAATAGGGACGTAAAAACAAGTATCGGATGGGTTTTAAGTCGAGTCAAATTAGATATAAGGTCATTTCAGTTTGATTTGATGTTTCAACTTGACTCAAGTCGGGTGCGGGTCAATTTCAGGTCAGGTTCATTTCAAGTCGGGTTAAAATGGTTCGGGTCCGAATCAGGTAGGGGTGGCAACAAGGCGGGTCGAGGACGGTTTTGCATTCCTCACTCCATCCCCAACACTTGCGGGTACGGTTTCGGGGAATCCCCATTAAACTTTTCAAGAATTTTTTCGTCCCCGTACCCATCCCTTACGGATCTTCGCGGTTTTCGATTAATCTCCAAACCCAAAAAATAAACATAACTTAATACATTAAAACAAATACCCAACATTAAATATCTAAAATTATAAACATAACATATAAATTTAGTTTTACCAAAACAAACAAATCATTTCAAAACTATAAAACATGACTTAAATATTAATTGTTGAAACACGACATCCTACACTATCTTTAAAAGAAAATATGTAACTAATAATCTATAGTTTCAAATCATGATCTGTTTGTTCTGAAAGGAACTAGATTCGATAACCTTTCCAACCATATAAATTACCTATTTTAATTTTACTCGTACGATTTATGGCGAATTTCCGAAGTTATTGTTATTGTTGTTTTTAGAAACAATTTATTGTTATTTCTACTGAACTTTGCTCACTCAAAAAATAATAATTCTTGGTATATAACTCGAAATTCAGAACCGTTTGTTTTAAATGAATATAGACTTCCGTATGATTATAGAAATATAAGGCTCACTTTCTAATTTGTCTTTTTGAATTCTTGGTGATTTTTCAAAGTCATTGCTAAAACTTTTTCAAGAAATTTGTTGTCATATTTTATGACCTCTCAACATTCAAATATTCATATCATTTAGAATACATATTGAAATCGACCACCATATATTTTAAACAAAATTAGACAGAATCACGTTTACAACAATGTATAGACCACATTCTAATTATTTTTATAGAATTTACAAAGAATTTTCAAACTTACTTCATCCGACCATACTCAGATGAGATTAGATTTTTGATGAAAAATAGGTAAATTACCCTTATGGCCATCAAACTTGTATTATACGGGTACAATTCGGTTATCCCCACGGTTTGGATATAGCAATCCCCGTCCCCATTCTCATTTGAGCTTCGGTGATAAAACTGCATCCGTCCTCGTCCCCGTGGGTGAAGATTTTGGTTATTCCTCATACCCATCGGTTCGGATCCCCATAGTTTTCAGTTATTCCCCACTCGATTGCCACCCCTAGAATCAGGTAATTGACGGGTTAATTTGAGCTCGGGTGGACTTTAGGTCGGGTTCATTTTAGGTTAGTTTAATTCCAAGTCAGTTTCATTTCAGGTCGGGTAATTTAAGGTTGGTTTCATTTCAGGTCGAGTTAATTCGGGTTTCGAATTCGTATTAAGTTTGAGTTTGGTACAAATAGTCGATAGACTTTGGGTTGGTTCATTTTGAGTGAATTATTTAACACCTTTAACAAGCACGAATCCCATTAAAAGTAAATATTAGGGACTGAAATGACAAAAATATCATCATATTTAAAATATTGGACTAAATTACAAAAAATAGAAACAAATAAAGGTCAATTTTGGCTAAAAATACAATATTAGGGACTAGAGTGAACAAAAATATTATCATATTAAAAATATTGGACTAAATTACAAAAATATAAAATAAAAGGGGTTAATTTTGGTTAAAAAATAAAATTGTAGAGACTAACATGAACTAAATTTTAGGTACTAGAATAAACAAAAATATTATTGGACTAAATTGCCAAAAATATAAATAAATATGGGGAAATTTTGACTAAAAATTAAATTGTAGGCACTATAATAAATAAAAATATTATTCGACTAAATTACAAGAAATAGAAATATAAATGGGTCAATTTTGGCTAGAAATAAAGTTTTAGGGACTATAAATATAATGAACAAAAATATCTTCATATTAAAAACATTGGTCTAATATACAAAAAATTAAAATAAATAGGAGTCAATTTCGGTTAAAAAAGTTAGGACTAATATGAAAAAAGATATACCTAAAACCCAAACATCAACCTCTAAATCTTATAATCACTAATAATTAAAGTGCAAGCTTAATCCCCTAAACCATGAATCCATAAATTAATCTCATAATCTCAAACATTCAACTTGAATCATACACCCTTAAACCCCAAACCTCAACCCATAAATCATGCAAACACTAATAATTAAAGTGCAAACCTAATCCCCTAATCCCTAAACTAATTCATAATCCCATAACCCAAAACACTCAACTTGAAACCTATAACCCCTACACCCCCAAACCTCAACCACTAAATCTTACAAACACTAATAATTAGAATGTAAGCCTAATCCCCCAATCCCTAAACTAATACCATAACCCCAAACATTCGACTTAAAACATATACTCCTAAACTCAAACATCAATCCCTAAATCTTACAAACACAAACAATTAAAGTGCAAGCATAATCTCTTAATCTCTAAATTAATCACATAACCCCAAACACTCAACATGAAACCTATAACCCCTACACCCCAAACATCAACCCCTAAATCTTACAAACACTAATAATTAAAGTGCAAGCATAATCCCTAATCCCTAAACTAATCACATAACCACGAACACTGACCATGAATTTTATTTTTTAATTTTTAATTAAATACATTATAATTAAAATTACAATAATTTGAATAGTAAATTGAATACTAATTTAAATACATTAAATTATTATTTTTAATTAAAATTAATTTAAATACATTAAAATTATTGTTTTTAATTAAATATTAATTTGAATATTAATTTAAATACATTAAAATTATTATTTTTAATTAAATATAAATTTGAATACATTAAAATTATTATTATTAATTAAAATTTAAATAAATTTATTAATTTAAAATTGAATAACTTATACTATAAATTGCAACTTAAACTCAACCGGCCGAACCCTAATTTTATTTTCACTTTGTATGTTGTTTCATCTCTCATCTCTCTTAAACCTAAAGCCTCTTCTCTTGAAACCAAAGCTCTCAACCTCTAAGTCTCTCAATTGTCATCGATCTGTTGATTTCGTCTGGGTTTGGTGTGCTTCTTCTTCGATTTCGTCTAGGTTCTGGACTTCTGATTTTGGATTTGTTGTGCTTCTCTTTCGATTTCATCTGGGTTCTACTTTTGATCTTCTGGTTTCTGGACGTCTAGATTCTCATACTCTAAAGCTTCCTATCTCTGCCATTTCTTGGTCCTAGTTGTGAAACTAAAGCTCTCAACCTCTCAGTCTCTCTACTTTTATCATTTATCCCTTGATCTTCAGCATTTCTTGGTCATGGCCTTCTAACCTTCGATCTTTCTGAAAAAATCTTTGTTGGTTTGTATATATATATATATATATATATATATATGTGTGTGTGTGTGTGTGTGTGTGTGTGTGTGTGTGTGTGTGTGTGTGTGTGTGTGTGTGTGTTTATACATGTCTAGTTTAACATATATTTTTGTGCTTCACTTTACACACACACACACACACACACACACACACACACACACACATATATATATATATATATATATATATATATATATATATTTGCATATGTTTGTATATCTCTGGTTTAACATATATATTCTATGTTGGTCTCTGCTTCGTATATATATGTTTTTATATGCCTTGTTTAACATATATGTTCTTTGTTGGTCTCTGCTTTGTATATATATATATATATATATATATATATATATATATATATAAATGTTTGTACATGCCTGTAGAAAATTTTCTTTTTCTTTAATCTAAGTATATTGGCTGGACATCCCGTTCTACGAGACAATTGGTCTCAAAAGAGATATCTAAAGGACCTTGTGAACTGGATTAACAATGTCGCATAGGAGGATTAAACTTAAGGAATTTTCTCCTCTTTAAGTTGATATTATTTGACCTTTCCTGCTTGGGTTATATTTATATTGTGTTTAACATATATGTTCTCTGTTAGTTTGTATATATATGTTTGTATATGTCTCGTTTAACATATATGTTCTCTGTTTATATATATATATATATGTTCTCAAAGGAGGTTTCTAAAGGACCTTGCGAACTGGTTTAACAATGTCGCGTACGAGGATTAAACTTAAGGAAGTTTTCTCCTTTTTAAATTAATATTATTTGACATTTATTGTTTATTAATCTTATTGGTTTAACATCTCATAATTTCTCACTTCATTGTCCTTTTCAGTCTCTAACAATAAATAACAGTGTTTTCTTTTCAATTTTTAGCACAGCTATGGATGAATTATCTTATGAGTTGGACTATCTAGGTGAAAGGGGTAATTATTTAGCGACTTACTTTACTTTTTTTTATTTATACTTTTATATAATTTCTAACTAATAATAACATTTTTGTCTTATGTCGTTTAGCTGACTTACTAAGAGGTCAAAATGAGCAACAATTTAAAAAAATGTATATTCCTCTCTTTTTTCTTAATTTCATAATTTATATTTGTATTATTTTTGTTTACTAGTAATATATATTTGTTTGTTTGAAGGGGGTGTAAATGATCAACTGTCCGAAACAGTTCGTACCTCTAAGAGGAGGGCTACAATTACCAATTCAGGGGAATTTGGGAGAAGAACTTCTTCTGTTTGGGATCATTATACCTTCATTAAGTTTCATGAAAGTGTTTTTGCGCAATGTAAGTATTGCAAAACCAAAAGCTATGAAGCAGATTCTTATGTTGGTACATCTAACCCTAAAAGGCATACTAAAAAAATGTGAATCTTAAAAAAATTATTCCTAATAATCTCAATAGTAGTAGGGAAAGTTCTTTTGATCAGAAAAAATATCGTGAATTATTTGTTGAGGCTATAATATGTCATGATTATGCTTTGAGTATGGTTGAGCATGAAAAGCTTAGGGCTTTGCATCAGTACCTGAATGTTATTGCGAAGGATAACTCGAGGTATACTATTACTAAGCATTGCATGTTAAAGTATGAGAAGCATAAAAAATGCTACTTGATTCAATGCATTCTGTTTCGAGTCGTATATGTTTTACATGTAATGGATGGTCTGCTTGCACTTCATGTTTTTATTTTGCTCTTACTGCACAATATGTGTGTTGGGAAACGCCGGTACACCCCATGGCACAACAAAAAACTATCCGGCGATTACCTCCAGAGATCCATGTACGAGGAACAAATACGGGGTGAAAAGGATGAAACGTTAAGGTAATAAATTTGAAAATCTGTAGGGAGTATAGGAGAATCCAAATCGAATATGAGTCGTCACAATCGCATTTCGACCTCTACGCAGTCCATACGAATGAAGCGAACAATATTTTCTCTTCTCAAACTGTTAGAGAGGTTTTCCAAAAGCATATATTGGCTGCTAGACCTTATGTCTTTCTATAGCACTCAAAAACAAAATTCTAATTAAATTCGGATTCATTAACTATACAATATATTTAGCCGAATATAATTAAATATGTAGAATCTAATTCTACTTTAATTTAGATTCAATAAATATACAATATATTTAACTGAATATAATTAAATATGTAAAATCTGATTCTACTTTAATTAGGTTTCTTTAGATATATATATATATATATATTAATAGTATTTGATAATTATAATAATTATCTAGTATTAATATATATATACGAGATTATCTATAATTATAATAATTTCATTTTAATAATTATTACGTGTACAACAAGTTTGTACAAATGCTATTTAGTCTATATTTGTTCGTTTTAATCATAGGGTGTGACCCTTGTAGGTTCATGTAACATTAGTAGTAATATCTAGAACAATTCTAATATTACAAGCAATGAGTGGCATCTAGCAATACATCATTGTTACCTATGTTACATGAAGTCGTTGTTCGACTTTACCTTTTTCCGTGATTAACTTCTTTTATGTATTACATCCTTTTGTCATCATATCTAGATCGAACACAAGTCATGAATTAGTCACACTTGTATAGTCTATCTAATATTTCTTGATATCTTGAGTAGACTATTATAAACGAATAACTATGATATCTCATATCAATTTATTCAAGCATGGCCATGCATTTTCTAGTCTCACTCAATCAAGTGGCCTATGATATTACTCCTATTATGTAGGAGAGACAAATCCTATCTTGATCAACCATATGTCGCTACATAGATTGTGACATATCCAATCTCAGTCTTTATAGTGTAGTCGGTTACGACACACGTTTGACCGTATCAAAATATGTCACTCACGATATTGAAATAATGATGATCTCAAGTCTGAGGATCATACATGTAGTTATCATCATGACCAATGTCGTGACTGTCACATAATAATCAAAGAAACATGCTCATAGCAAGTCAGTCTTGTATGTCATTCTCTAACACATACTTATGTATTGATTTTGACATCTCCATGTCAATAACAATGCTTTGTCATCAATCAACTACATATTAGTCTTAATATATTATTGCTTTCCATGCCCACAATAATACTCGACTAAGGAAATTCAAGAATAACTATATTATTCTAAGGACTTTATTAAAATTTAGTTTATATATAAATACACAGAATAAGATTGAAATTATTATAATGGCTTTATATTAATAAATAATTATGTCTTTTACAATTATATTATTATTGGTCTTTGGGCATACTCCAACAATCTCCCGCTAAAACTAAGACATATCACTCATGTATCTAATACCAAGAGACTTAGTGTGACGCTCATGCGTCATCTGTTGGTACTATGTATATTTCTACATCTCCTCGGTCAATGATTTCACGAATGAGATGGTAACGCCTAAGTATGTGTTTGAATCGTTGGTGAGATCTGCGTTTTTTTTCTCGTGTGATGGCTCTGTTATTGTCACAGTGCAGATCTATAGCATTTGATATGCTAGGCACGACCCCTAGTTCAGATATGAAATTTTTGATCCAAACAGCCTCTTTTGCAGCATCGCTTGCTGCAATATACTCAGCTTCTGTTGTAGAATCTGCTATTATATCTTGCTTTGAACTTTTCCAGCTTACGACACCTTCATTAAGGCAATACACAAAACCCGATTGCGATCGAGAATCATCTGTATCAGTTTGGAAGCTTACGTCAATATAACCTTTTATACTTAGCTCTTTCTCACCTCCACACATAAGGAATGTATCATTAGTTCTTCTTAAGTACTTAAGGATGTTTTTTACTGCAATCGAATGACCTTCATCGGGATCTACTTGGTGCTGACTTATCATACTTAGTGCATATGATACATCTGAATGTATACATAGCATGACATACATAGTAGATCAAATGGCCGAAGTATATGGAATCTTACTCATGTGTTCCCTCTCTTGAGGCGTTGAAGGACACATTTCCTTCGAGAGCGAAATATCATGTCTCATAGGTAAGAATCATCTTTTAAATTCTTCCATACTGAATCTTTTTAGTACTTTATCTATGTATGTATTTTGACTTAGTTCTAGGAGTCGTCTTGATCCGCCTTTATAGATTTTGACTCCTAATATGTAGGTTGCTTCACCCAAGTCTTTCATAGAAAATCATTTTCCTAACCAAGTCTTTACAGACTGTAAGGTAGGTATGTCATTTCCTATTATTAGTATGTCAACTACATACAATACTAAGAATGTAACATTGCTCCCACTAGTTTTCTTGAAAACACATGGCTCATCTTCATTTTTAATGAAACCAAACTTTTTGATTGTCTCATTAAAACGAAGATTCCAACGGTGATTTGGTGATGAAATATTGAAACTTTTCTCAAGCTTGTGTATTCATCGGTCCACATACATCAGTATGTATTAGACCTAATAAATCACTTGCTCGCTCGTTTTTTACCGTCAAACGGTGATTTGGCCATTTTTCCCATTGAGCAAGGATCACATTTATCAAATTGTTTGAAAACAAAAGAATCCAAAATCCCATCTTTATGAAGTTTTGATATGCATTTCTCACTCATATTACCCAAGCGACAATGCCAGAGATAAGTTTGATTAGAGTCATTTGTTTTTGACCTTTTCGTATTTATGTTATATATGTCTTGATCTAAGATATAGAGATCATTGATTAATTGAGTCGTACCATAAAAAATATTATTGAAGGAAAAAGAACAACTATTATTCTTAATAATAATCTCAAAACCAATCTTTTCCAAACAAGAAATTGAAATGATGTTTTTAGTCAAACTAGGTACGAAATAACAATCCTTTAAATCTAAAACAAGTTCACTAGGTAATGACAAAGTATATGTCCATATAGCTAACGCAGGAACTCTTGCTTCATTTCCCACTCGTAGGGCCACATCTCCTTTTACAAATTTTCTACTCCTTTTTAGTCCTTGTACAAAAGTACAAATGTGAGAATCACAACCGGTATCTAATGCCCAAGAAGTAGGTGTGGATATATTAATATCAATAACATAAATACCTAATTCGAAATGTCCATTTTATCTTGCCTTCTTGATGTCTTCAAGATACACAAGGCAGTTTCTCTTCAAATGTCCAGCATTGTTGCAATGCAAACACTTCCCTTCTTCTGCAACTCCTCCTTTGGGTTTCAATGCAGCCTTTCCTTTGCTTGGCTTTGGCTTTGCCTTGGTGTTGGGCTTTCCTTTTCTGTTATCCTTTCGGACGTTCAGAATAGGTTTGTAGCCAACCTTTTTCATGTTGTTCTCTGTTGTTCTTAACAGACCAAGCAACTTGGGCAACGATTTGTTAATTTCATTAATACTGAAATTAAGAAAAAACTGATTAAAACTATTCGACAATGATTGCAAGATAAAATCAGTAGCCAATTAAACTCTTAGAAGGAAGCCCAATTTTTACAAGGTCTGAATATACCTATCATTTTGAGAACATGAGTTCCCACTAGAGTTCCATCCACCATTTTGCATCGAAACAAAGCCTTAGAGATCTCATACATTTCTTGATGAGCATGCCCCTCATATAATTCTTTGAGATTTTTAACCATCTTATAGGAAACCATGTCCTCATGTTGCTTCTGAAGCTTAGGGGTTATGGTCGCAAGCATCAAGCATCCGAAATCTATCATGGCATTTGAGTATTTCTCAAAGGCTTCCTTTTCATCTTTGAAGGCATCATCTGTTGGCTTCTAAGGGGCAGGTTCTTCGATGATTTGCAGTTTTCGTTCTTGCTTAAGGACAATCTTTAAGTTACGGAACCAATCAAGGAAAATCAAGACATTCAATTTGTCCTTCTCAAGGATGGATCGCAATGATAATGTGTTTGAATTTGCCATAAAATCTACAACGATAAAATATAATTTATAAGTACATTTTATCACGTTTATAAAGAAATTACATTCCAACTATTAAAAACCCTCAAAATTGAAAAACTTACTAAAAGTATAGTGGGTAAGGATCCATATTTCATTTCATCCTAGGTCAGCTTTGGCTTTACTCCTAGAATTCAATTATTTAGGTAAGCAACACTTGTTAATTACATCTCATGTAATTCCTATATTTGGTGAAAAATTATTGTTCCTAATCATCTTATGATTATCCAAATCATTAGTCTTTTGGTTTCTAATCTCATTAGAACAAACCTAGTTTAACCAATATTACAACTAGTGAATATTATTTGCTTAATATTCGCATTTAACCAAGATAGATCTAAGTATTTTTCTTTGGCAAAACCTACATGTATCGATCGAGGTTTTAACGAGGGCTAATATTGGATGACTAATTTTAATTAAATATAGAGGGGTTTTGTTATATAAACCTTACCATTCATCATGCTAAAAAACATACATTGTATCACATACATGTAAAGTAGTAAATATAAATGCAATGGTTATAGTCCTTAAAACTAAGGTGGCCCATCTCAAGCCAATGGGAGAACCAAAATTACTAAAGATAGAACTTGCTTCTCAAGCACCTAATCCACCTTTGATCGGCCCATCAGTCTGCTACTTTGGTTCACGCTTTCTCCACAAATATTATAATTTTTCAGAAACTCATTTTACATACAAGGAGTAAGATGAGAAGAGAATTACAAAAGAAAGAAGAAAGGCACGACACGCTGACCGTATTTATATAAAACCGAAGTAAATAGGCTATTGGGATATAACCATGCATTTCAAACATCGTGCATATCATGCAAAACATACACATGTTTAAACTTGTTAATTAAGATTATCTAAAAAGTTCATCCGCCCTTTGTTGCCTACGCGGTCCGGCAGATCTAGGGTCGTCTTGTCCGCCCGATTACTATGGAAAAACCTTACAATTTGATAAATTTTATCAACATATTCGTGTTTTTGGAATTTTCAATCCCTCAGGTTTTTTCACTCTGGAACAACCATTATTCTTCTACCAAAAATGATCTGCTATATTAACCGCATGTTCATCATGTCAACTATTAACATATGATTATCAAAAGTTTACCACAACAAACACATGATTAACGTTTAACCATCGATCATAAAAACTTGTTAAAACATATTAACATATTTCTCCACTGAATTCAATTTCTATGTTTCGCACAAATATCGCATACTCGTCAAAATAGAAAAAGTAAAACACGTATCTCATACAAAAACATCATCCAAGTATTTAAGATTGAATTCGTAGCGTACAAGAGGCTCTGATACTACTGTTGAAAAATGCCAGTACACCCCATGGCGCAGCGAAAAATTATATAACGATTACCAACAGAGATCTATGTACGAGGAACGAATTCGGGGTGAAAATGATTAAAGGTTGCCTTAATAAATCTGGAAATCCGTCAGGAGTATAGGAGAATCCAAATCGAATCCAATTCGTCACAATCGCGCACTGACCTCTATGCAATCCACCTGAACGAAACGAACAATATTTTCTCTTCTCTAATTGTTAAAGAGGTTTTCCAAAAGCATATATTGGCTATTAGACCTTTAGACTTTATATAGCATTCAAAAGCCTAATTCTAATTAAATTTGGATTCAATAAATATAAAATATATTTACTCGAATATAATTAAATATGTAGAATCTGATTTTACTTTAATTTAGATTTATCAAATATACAATATATTTAACTGGATATAATTAAATATGTAGAATTTGATTCTACTTTAATTAGGTTTCTTTAGATATATATATATATATATATATATATATATATATATATATATATATATATATATATATATATATATATTAATAGTATTTGATAATTACAATAATTATCTAGTAATAATATATATATATAAACGATATTATCTATAAATATAATAATTATAATAATTTTGTTTTAATAATTATTATGTGTACAACAAGTTTGTACACATACTATTTAGTCGATATTTGTTCGTTTCAATCATAGGGTGTGACCCTTGTATAGGTTCATGTAACGTTACTAGTAATATCTAGAACAATTCTAATATTACAAGCAATGAGTGGCATCTAGCAATACATCATTGCTACCTAAGTTACATGAAGTCGTGGTTCGACTTTACCTTTTTTCGTGATTAACTTTTTTTTGTATTACATCCTTTTGTCTTCATATCTAGATTGGACAATGGTCATGGATTAGTCACACTTGTATAGTCCATCTAATATTTATTGATATCTTGAGTAGACTATTATAAACAAATAACTATGATATCTCATATCAATTTATTCGAACATGGTCATGCATTATCTAGTCTCACTCAATCAAGTGGCCTATGATATTACTCCTATTATGTATGAGGGACAAATCCTATCTTGATCAATCATATTTTGCTACATAGATTGTGATATATCCAATCTTAGTCTTTATAGTGTAGTCAGTTACGACACAGGTTTGACCGTATCAAAATATGTCACTCACGATGTTGAAATAATGATGATCTCAAGTCTGAGGATCATACATGTAGTTATCACCATGACCAATACCGTGACTGTCACATAATAATCCAAGAAACATGCTCATAGCAGGTCAGTCCAGTATGTCATTCTCTAACACATACTTATGTATTGATTTTGACATCTCCATGTCAATGACAACGCTTTGTCATCAATAAATTACATATTAGTCTTAATATATTATTTTTGTTCATGCCCACAATAATACTCGACTAAGGACATTCAAAAATAACTATATTATTCTAAGGACTTTATGAAGATTCAGTTTATTTATAAATGTACAAAATAAGATTGAAATAATAATAATGATAATAATAATAATAATAATAATAATAATAATAATAATAATGGCTTTATATTAATAAATAAGTATGTCTTTTACAATTATCTTATTATTGATCTTTGGGCATACTCCAACAATATGGATAATAACTGGAAACTTCAGTCTAAAATACTAAATTTTCCCTGCTTTCCCCCACCCCATGATCGTAAGTCTATTTTTAAGATTGTGAAAAATATGTTATGTGAGTGGGGTCTTAAAAAGCTTTTACCATAACTCTTTATAATGCTTTTGCAAATGAGAGAATGATTAAGCGACTCAGAGATGATTTGCATGTTATTTCTTCCCTTCCATGCAACGATAAGTATTTTCTTATAAGGTGTGATGCCTATATTTTAAACTTGATAGTTCAAAAATGTTTGAAGATAATTGATACTTATGTTATTAAATTGCGTAAAATAGTTGATTTTATTGATTCTTTTGATGCTCGGCTTTGTAGCTTTGAATTGGTTGTTAAAGATTGTGGTTGCTCTTTTTGTGGTAAGTTGATATTGGATGTTCATACTCGATAAAACTCTACTTACTCAATGCTTCGTAGGGCGATTGATGTTAAATTAACCATTAACTTGTTTGTTAATAGGGAAAATGACTTAGATATAACTAGTGATGATGAGTGGGAAACTGCTCAAATAATTTGTGATTTTCTTATGTCATTTTATGAAATTACTACTTTGTTCTAGAGATCTAAGTATCTCACTTTTAACTTGTACTTGGTTAATATTTTTGCAATTAAAAAGTTGTGTGATGCTCACAATGAACCTTGTGAGGGCATTTTTGCAATGCCAGGGCCCATGCTTGAATTATATGAGAAATATTTGTATGATCACTCAACGATTCTCTCTTTTGATGTTTTTCTTGATCCTCGCTATAAATTACAACTTTTGATGGAGTTGTAAAATGTCATTTATGTTGATGATGAGGTTGAAAGGGGGTAAGTATTGTATATAATGAGTTTGTTAATTTATATATATATATATATATATATATATATATATATATATATTAAAATACGTACTTTTTTCTTCTTCTTCTAATTCTTCTATCCAAAGTAACTCATCTCAAAGTATAAGTGTGTCAAGTTTTAGTCGGCCTCAAACATTTAAAAAATTCAATATATTTCAAGTCAGTTTTTATTTTCTTAAAGTTCACTTAAGTTTCTGTTTTCACAATTTTACTTAACGCTTTACATTTTTGCATGTTAAAAATTTGATGCCAATTTAGCTGCTTCTAGGAGTGGAAAATCTGATGTTGACTCTTGCATTAACTTGCCCCTTATTCCTCGTACTAAAGATGTTGAGTTTGATATTTTAGATAATTGGAAAGCACAAATAGTTTCTTTTTCACGTACTTTTGCGCATGGCGAGAGATATTATAGCCATTCTAATCACTTCAGTTGCTTCCGAATCTTCATCTAGCATGAGGGTCAAATTTTGAACAAGTTGAGAGCTAAATTCTTTCCTAAAAATGTTGAGATATTTGTAACAACTCGTAATTAGTTGTATGATTTTGAACCAGAGAAAAGGGATGAAGGTTATCTTACTGTGGTTAATGATTCTCCAGTCTCTAATCTTGGTGAAGATTCACTTCCCGTTTAAAGTTAACCATTTAAATTAGTTTTCTAACATTTTATGTTTATTAATTTTCAAAAATGGTTTGTAATTCTGTTTTTACTTTTGTATGGTACCTTCACAGCAAGTACATTAATACTTATAGTATAAGTAGGGATGTAAAAATATGTATAAGCTTGTATTCTATTCATGTTATAAGAACATTAATGCTTAGTTTTCTATCCATGTTATAAGCACATTACAACAAGTATTACATTCACATTGGTTAAACATGCAATGTAATACGTGTATTCTTCTTTTGCTTAACTTTAATATAAGCTTGTATTCTATTCATTTTATAAGTTGTTTTATCCTATTTTTATGAATTATAAGGGTTTGGTAAAGTCGAAAATGTTTGGCACTGTTGGCCATCATATTTCTCTTTGCTTTACCGTTGTGTGTTTGTTCTGGATGAATAATGATCATTATTTTATTTATCTTTATGTACTAAAATTTTTGTTAATCTGAGTTACTATTACTGCTTTTTCCCTGCCTTTAAACTGGACAAAACATAACTGCTTATGCTTGTTGTCTACTTCTGGTTGTTGGTTGTTGTGCTTCTGCATTTACAAAATTGTTGGTCGACTTATAGTTATTTTTTTCTTATCTAAGTAGTTGTCCTTGGTTAAATTATGTTGGTTTCACTTTGGCCTTCAAAGCTGAGAAGTTACCCATAATTTAACCATGATATTAGCATTTAGATCTTTTGAGAGCTTGATGAGGATATTTTTGGCAGTAAAGTCGAGCATTTAGCCTCGTAAAACTTTTACTATAATATTTGAGAGCTTAAATTTTTACAAAAAAAAACTTACTGTATTCATTTGTAATTTTTAAGTTTACTAAATTATAATAAATTTAGTATTATTTTATTTCTTAATTTCAATTTGTACATTTGTTATCTAACCTCAGTGGAAAACGATACTTTAGCATCAATTAAAACTTTATTTTTACCAAAATTATTTATCAACAACATAAATTTGTGTATAATAATTAAAAATTATGGTACTATAATTACAATTTACAACTATAAATTTAAAACATTGTAAACGATTAACCTTCTAACATTTGGTTTTTATCAAATCAACAAATAGTTTCTAATCATCCCCATTAAAATTTAGGCAAGACAATAAGAAAAAAAAAACATAAATTTCTATACGTAAGGTAATATTGTACTGGAAGATGATCAAGTCGGTTTAATTTTTTTAATGTAAACTTGCATTTCCTTGCTAACCAAATAGCAAAAAGACTTTGTTCATTTAGGACTTTTAATCTTATGTTCAAGAAGTGACTTAAACAATGCGATTTAGTTAAAAGAAAACATAAAAATAATTTTCTTTTTGTTTCTTTCCTTTCGTTTTTGATATTTTTTATTCAAGATGAATTTACTTGGTCGTTTAGAACATAGACATAAATATAGTTTACATTTATCAAAACTTTAAATTGACTATATATATATATATAATTTAATAAATTAATAGTCAATAATTGAATTATTTAATAAAAATATTTTAAATAAAAAATTAATAATTTAATGGTAAAAACTAGTTTCTCACATTATAATATAATAAATTTATAATTTCTCAAATATTTCATTTTTCTCTTGAAAATCGTCAAATAATAGACTTCCTCAATTACAGGTCAGTAAAATATCAAGACAAGTCAATATCAGTTCAGGTCAACAACAGGTCGGGTTCAAAACAAGTCGAGTCAATTAATAGGTCGGGTTCAAAACAAGTTAGGTAAAATCGGATCTCGAGTCATTTTAGTCAGGTTATAACGGTTATTTGCCAGGTTAGTCTCGGGTTCGAGTTCTTTTCAGTTGGGTGCAGGTCGAGTTCGGTTACTACAGTAATGAGTTCAATTCGGGTTTAAGTCGGATGCAGGTCAGGTTCGGTTACTACAGTATCAGGTTGAACTCTAGTTCGGGTAAAAAAACAGTCGGTTATAGAACGATTTCGGGTCATCACTTCCTCGGGTTAAAACATATTCTGACTCGAGTAGGTTTCAGTCGAGTTTTCAGGTCGGATCAACTTTTATACATCCCTATTTGCAAATCCTATTTACCTTTTTTTCTTGGAGGCTTAGTACCTAATATAACCCCATGCATTATAATAAAATTCTCACTTTAATCCTTTTATTCTTTTCAGACAATTCAATCCTTCAATTTTCATTAAGTTATCATGTTTGTCCATTGACCATTTCCGCTAAAACATTAAAATTCTAAAAAGAGAAAAAGAATTCAATTAAAACCTTACAAATGCCAACAAAAAAAACTATAAAATCCTTTAAATATTTTTTTTAGATTTTTTTAATTTAGGGATGTTTTATAATTTAATGTTGTCATTAATTTATGTTTTTTAAAAATAAATATAATTAAAACTTTTAAAAAATAAATTTAAAAACATGACTTCTGGATTTTTGGTAACTTTTCTGAATATGTTACACTTTTATGATTTATTAAATAATTTGCTTTTTTGATAAATTTTTAACCTTTTATTTTACGAGACAATTTATTGGATACATGATATTTGTAACGGAAAACGTCAAGAAATTAATATTGTAGATGAAAAAAAGTTATAAAGTTAAATTGACAAAAAAAAATAGTAAAAAATCAAATGAAAATTTTCACTGAAATATATAAATTATTTAGAGTATTATTTATTTTATACAAGAAAGGACAAATAATATAGATGTGACATGAGGTATGATCAGACTTATTTATGGCTTAAAAAATTTAAGCATTGGTCTGACGGCCTATTTTTTCTTAATATATTAATGATAATCTAAAATATGTTATTATTATTTATATTAAAAGTAAGTTATAGCGACTATAATATGAAATGCAACAAGGTTTATTATATTGAATATAAGCCTAAAGTTTTGTCAAAAAAATATAAGCATAATGTGTGAATATGAATTTTGATTATGGTCATATTTGGTAAATAGCGGTTTGAGTTAAAATTAGAGGTTTCAGCTAATATTAAAGGTTTGACCCGTCAAATTTATTAATTTGAATGTTTGGTAAATAACGGATTGAGGTGAAACCTTTAATTTTGAAAAAATTGTCAATTGGAGCTTTTTAAAATTAGCGGTTTAACATAATAGTTATAAAGATACTTTTACTCTTAACAATTATCAAATATCTCCAAATAACATAAATTTAACATTTTCTATTTTAATTTTTCACACTCATGTATTTATATTTTGACATTTGTAAAGTAATATTTTTTATTTTTTATTTTTATTCTCACACATTTATATTTTTATTTAAATTTAATAATTAATTAAATTGTATTAAAAATAATTATATAAATAATAAGTTAACATATAGATCTTCAAATATGCTTAGTATTGTTTTTTACGGGTGGACTCAATTTAGGGTTTAAGTGTTTTATTTAAAATTTAAAGATTTAAATTATATCGTTTAGAATTTAGAGTTTATGGTTAAAATTTAAATTTTAGCGGTTCAAATTTAAAATTTTAAAGTTATAATTTATTATTTTAATTTTTAGCGTGAAATTAGTCATAAAATTGGCACAATTCAAAACCAAATTAACTCAGTTAATTACAAAGTTTAAGGGTTTTCTTCTATAGTAGGAAATAGGGGTGTAAATGAGACAAGATATATCACGAGTTACTCAAGTTTGATTAGGTTAAAACTCGGTCCATACTCGACTTGATTGGACTCGACTCGAGCTCGAACTCGGCTCAAGTTTTAACGAACCGAGTCGAAAATATAGTATACTAATTTTTTAATTTTTTAAATTTAAAATCTAAATTCCTAAACCTAAAACCCTAAAACATAAACCCTAAACAGAATTCAGAAACCTTAAAATCTAAATCCTAAATTCTAAACCTAATAATTTAAACCTAAAATTAACAAGCTTAACTTGTGCACAATTTTTTTCCTAATAGGGCTTCAAATGAGACGAAACAGATCACAAGCTATTCAAGTCCAACTTTTTTAAAAGTAAGTCAACACTCAACTCGTTTAAACTTAACTCGAATTCTTAATGAACTGAACTAAGCTCAAATTATTCAAAATTCTTAAAAACTATTCAAATTTAAACTCGACAACTAGCTAAGTTTGACTCAACAATTCTCAATCGACCCCTAATAAGAAAGGTACAAATAGTTGATCCTAGGGATGTAAAAACAAGTCAGAACCTGGTAACCTGACTGAAACCTGCCCGAGTCAGAACCTGATTTGACCCGATTTTTTTTTTTTACCCGAACCCGATCTGCAACCGACTGTTGTTGATCTGAACCCGAATTTGACCTGTTACTGTAGCAACCGAACCCGATCTGCGTCCGACTGAAAACGACCCGAACCCGAATTGGACCTGTTAATTTGGACCTGAAACCCGACCTGCGTCCGACTGAAAAGAACCCGAACCCGAAGCCGACCTGGCAAATAACCGAAATTACCCGACTGAATTGACCCGATATCCGATTTTACCCGACCTGAAATGGACCCGACCTGAAATGGACCCGACCTGAAAATGGACCCGACCTGAAATGGACCCGACCTGAAATGGACCCGACCTGAAATGGACCCGACTGAAATGGACCCGACCTGCTAAGTGACCCGACCTGTTCTTGACCTGAGCTGAAATTAACCCGAAACCTATGACATGATGAATTAAAAAATTTATAAAAGTTCATATATCATATACATATATAATGTATATACATATACACTTACATATATTGATATGGGTGATGTATATGCGCGCATACATATATATATATATATATATATATTAAGTACTAAAGTTTGAAAAAAGAATAAGTAATTGATAATTTATGAAAATAAAAAATTAAATGAAGAGTTATTTTTAATTTTAAAGTTTATTCATTAACTTGAATAAAATTGTAAATTTAGAAATTATAAAAAATTAAATAACAATTGTAAACTTATTTGTAGTTCATAAAATTTACTAAAGTTATAACATATATATGTATAGCATTTGTAGTTCAAAAATTTACAAGTCAAAAATTTTATAAGTCTACAATTTTATTTTTTTATACTTACTTAACAGATTCTTTAAGATTGTAAAACTTAGTGAAATTATAACTTACGTATAACATTTATAATTGAAAAATGACTAAGTAAATTTAGAAATTATAAAAAAATTGAAAGTCTACAACTTTAATATGTAATATTTTATACTTAACATATTCAAGTTATAAAAATTGTAAGTTACAAAATGTTGTCTTAAGTTATATGATTTTAAAGTATATGATTTTACTTAAGTATATGATTTTACTTAAGTAGAACAAATTAAGTAATTGTTGTCTTAAGTTACAAAATGTAGAATTAAGTTAAGATATAAAAAAAAATTCATACACTTAAGTAAATAAATTAACAGATATAAAATAAAAATAACTAGAATTTCAGATTATCAATACTTTATTACTTAAAAAAATATCAAAACAGAATGTAAAAAAATACAAGATAAAAATTTACACTTATAATTTTACAAACAGAATGTCACAAAATACAAGTTTGTAATAAAATTAGCCCTCAGATCTTATAGCAAAGCTAAAAGCACTTTGCTACCAGATAATTCTTCATCGGGCTATCTCATCTAAATGCTACCAACAGCTAATTATGGGTAACTGGTAAGAAACCAACATAATTATGGGCAACACTAAGATAAGAGAGGAACAGCAAGCTACCAGTAACCAACAGCAACACCAAGCCATTAACAGCAGCAGCAAACAGCATCACCAACTCACAAACAGCAGCAGAATTCAGCTAAGAAGCAAGAAAAAAACAGAATCAGATGCAAAACAAAACACTAAGTCAAATTAAAGAAACAGAAACAAGGATTATACCTCACTTAACAAGAAACACTAAGTCAAATTAAAGAAACAGAAACAAGGATTATACCTCACTTAACGAGAAGGATTATACCTCACTTAACAAGAAGGATTATACCTCACTTAACATCAGATGCAACATACACATCAGATACTTCTACATTGAAGTGCTTCCTGCAAAACAAAACAAAGTCAGTAACTGAATATAAAAATAAAACAAGAATTGAAAAAACAGAAAAAGGATTATACCTTAACCTTGAAGTGGATCTTCAACAGACACATCAGAGACTGAGGCATCCTTCCCAACAGCAAGAAACTCTTCATCCCTTTCCTCAGGCTCAAAACCATACAACCAATTTCTGGTTGTTACAAATACTTCTACATTTTTAGGCAAAAGCCTAGCCCTCAACTTGTTCAATATTCGACCTCCCATACTAAATGATGATTCAGAAGCTACAGAGGTGATTGGAATGGCTAACACATCTCTAGCCATGAGTGAAAGTACTGGAAAAGACACAGATTGTGTTTTCCAATACTCTAAAATATCGAACTCAGCATCTGATGTGCGAGGGAGAAGGGGCAAAGAAATGTAGGAGTCAACATCGGACTTACCACTCCTAGAAGCTGCCAAATTGGCATCAAAGTTCTGCATTAAATAAAAAAAAATTAGTAAACTGTAAATGAAAAAAATTAACTATAAAAACAGAAGCTAAAAGATAAATTGACCTGAAAGAGATTAGATTTTTTGAAGGTCCTAGGGCGACCAGAACTTGACAGACTTGAAGAATGAGTAGAGTTACTTTGGACAGATGAATTATTAGAAGAAGTACGTGCAGATCTTGAATAATAAATATACATACTCACAAACTCATTATAAACAACACTTACCCTCCTTTCAACCTCATCCTCAACATAGAGGACACCATACAACTCCTTCAGAAGTTGTAACTTATACCGAGGATCAAGTAAAACAGCAAAAGACAGAATAGTTGAATGATCAGACCAGTATTTCTCATACAATTCAAGCATAGGACCAGCCATAGCAGAGATGCCCTCACATGGATCATTGTGAGCATCACATAGAAGTTTCTCAATGGCAACAACATTAGCCAAGTACAAATTAGCAGTAGGATACTTGGATCCTGAGAACAGAGTTGAAATTTCAAAGAAGGGCTCAAGGAAATCACAAATTAATTGAGCAGTTTCCCACTCAACATCAGAGATTACATCCAAACCATTTTCCCTATTAACAAACAAGTTAATAGCATGTTTAGCTTCTAGTGCCCTACGAAGCATCAGGTAAGTAGAGTTCCATCGAGTAGGAACATCCAAGACCAACTTACCAGAAAAATCAGAACCACAGTCATTAATAGCAGAATCAAAGGAACAAAGTCTAGAATCAGAAGAATCTATAAATTTAACAATCTCGCGCAATTTAACAACAGATGAGTCGATTACCTTCAAGCCCCTTTGAACTATCAAGTTCAGGATATGGGCAGCACACCTTATATGAAAAAACTTACCATTGCATGGCAGAGGAGAAATTGCATGCAAATCATCTTTCAGACGCCTCACCATTCTTTCATTTGCAGAAGCATTATCAAGAGTCATTGTAAAAGCTCTCTTCTCAAGACCCCATTCAGTTAACATATTTTTAACAAATTTGTAAATAGACTCACCATCATGGAGAGGGGGGAAACGACGAAAATTTAAAATCTTAGACTGAAGTTTCCAGTTATTATCAACATAATGTGCAGTCAGTGCAAAGTAAGAACGTGAAGTGCAAGCAGACCAGCCATCACATGTAAAACAGATACGACTCAGAACAGATTGCATTGAATCAAAAAGCAATTTCTTATGCATCTCATGCTTTAACATGCAAGCCTTAGTAATAGAGTACCTTGAAATATCTTTCACATTAGGATTTAAATAATTATGCAAAACCCTAAGTTTATCATGCTCAACAACACTCAAAGCATAACCATGACAAAGAATTGCTTCAGCAAACAGTTCACAATATCTTTTCTGATCAAAAGCAGCTTCTGAACTACTATTGGGATTAGTAGCCAGAAACTCCTTATAAGCATCACATTTTTCAGTATGTCTTTTAGGATTAGAAGTACCAATATAAGAGTCAGCTTTATACCTTTTCTTTTTGCAGTACTTACATTCTGCAAAAAGCCCTTCTGGAAGCTTGATGAATGTGTAATGATCCCAAACAGGGGATGTTCTTCTCCCAATGTCCCCTCCAGCTGAAGCTGCAGACTTCCTCTTGGAGGTACGAACTGTCTCAGACAGTTGATCATTTGCATCCTCTTCTAGCAAAAACATACAAAAAAAGAGTCAGAAATATACAAAATATAAGTTAAAAAAAATCATAATGAACAAGGATTAATAAATTACCTTGAGACAATATAATTTGGTCATTTAGATTTCTTTCTCCAGGAAAGTCCAACTCATAAGAGAAAGAATTCATAGCTGTCACAAAACTGAAAAAATGCAAATCAGAGAACCAAAAATAAAAAAAATACAAAATCATATATGCAGACATCCATAAACAAAGAATAAGATTTCTAATGGTTTCAGTTTAACCCTTGTACGTGGCGTTGTTACACCTGTCCACAGGGACAAAATTTATAAATCCCCCTTTGGCACCAGTAGCCCCGCAGGTCAGGTAGTCCAGCCGATATACTCAGGTTAAACCAACGAAACCCTAAAGACTCGGACCATACATATACATACATGCATAAAGATATAACATGCAGAAAACAGATATAACATGCAATAAACAGATCTCAGATAACATGCAAACTGATATAACATCCAAAAACAGATCTCAGAAAACAATCATACATATAAACAAACAGAAACATAAATACAGAAACATGCATAAAAACATACATGATACAATAAACAGACTCGGACCATACATATAAATACATGCATAAAAATAAAATCATAGAAACTGACATGCATAAATACAAACTGACAGAAACATACATGATACAGATCTCAGATAACATGCAATAAACAGATCTCAGATAACATGCAATAAACAGATCTCAGATAACATGCAATAAACAGATCTCAGAGAACATGCAAACTGATATAACATCCAAAAACAGATCTTAGAAAACAATCATACATATAAACAAACAGATCTCAGAAAATAATCATACATATAAACAAACAGAAAGAAACATGCAAAAGGAGATATACAACCTTCCAGCTTGATGAACAGACCGGCACGCAACAGGAACAGACAGACAGAAGCCAGAAACGATTATGAGAAAAAAAGGAAAATAGTAAGAATCTGAAAATCAAACAAAAAAATAAATAGAAGAAAAAGAATATATAACTTACACGAACAGATCTGGGAAAATGAAAAGGCAGAGAACAGCTCTCGGAAAATGAAAAGACAGAGAAGAACAGATCTCAGAATCTGAAGAGGTAAGATGAGAATACGAAAGGATGTTGGGATTAGAGGTTAGGGTTTGGGGATTAGATGTTTAGGGTTAGGGTTTAGATGTTAGGGTTTCAGATTTAGGGTTAGGGTTTTGGGATTAAGGGTGTAGAGGTTAGGGTTTCAGATCTAGGGTTAGGGTTAAGAATAAATTAGGGTTTAGGGTAAAACAGAAATGATTTTGGGTTTTGGGTTTAGAAGGATTGAAGATAGAAATTCTCAAGAACACGAGGTTGTTCTTGAGAAAAGAAGGGGGTTTGATCGAAGAAAAACATGTTTAAGGAAGAAATTTGTGTTTATAGAAGATCTGGGAGGAAATTTTGGAAGAACAGGGAAGAACACGAGGTTGTTCTTGAGAAAAGAAGGGGGTTTGATCGAAGAAATTTGTGTTTATAGAAGATCTGGGAGGAAATTTTGGAAGAACAGGGAAGAACTTGGGAAGAACACGAGGTTTTGATCGAAAGAAATGAGGAAGATCTGGGATTTTGGTGTTTGTGGATGAGAGAGAATTTGAGACGATATTTCGGCAGAGTAACAGTAGGGAGAAAGGAGCAATTTTGGCTGAGGGGTGGGGGTGTATTTATAGGCCTCGAGCCGGGTCAGAGGATCCGCGCACTTTGAAACGGGTTATTCGGGTTTTGCTCCGCAAGCACTCCTTCTTTGCTTTCTTTCAATTTCGTCCTTTTTGTTTTGAAATTGAGCTTAAAGCTTTGATTATTTTTCAATTGCATCCTTAATTCAGTTTTAACTTTTAAAGTTTAGGGTTATGGTTTTAATTTAGAGTTTGTGGTTTTAATTTAGGGTATAAATTAAGGGTTTACTGATTTGTTTATGGCTAAATATTTTATTTAGTTTTTTTAGGGTTAATATGTTAATTTAGGGTATAAATTAAGGGTTTTAGGTTTTTCATGTAATGTTAATGTGGTTTAGGGTTTATGATCTTTAATTAGGGTTTTAATTTAAATGTTTAGGGTTGAAGGGTTTTAGGTTTTAGTAATTAATTTTTAGTTTTAATACTTGTAGGGTTTTGATTTAGGGTTTAGGGTTTCATGAAGCAATGTACTTCGATCCTTTAGTTTTAATGTTTATGGTTTAGTGTTATGGTTTAGGGTATAATACTTATGGTTAGGGTTTAATGCTTTGGGTTTAGGGTATAAGGTTATCATTAGGGTTGTTATTATGGTTTAGGGTTTAGGGTTTCATGAAGCAATGTACTTCGAGTGATTAGTTTGTAAGGTTTAGGGTTTAGTGTTAGGGTCTAGTGTATTGTGCTTAGGGTTTAATGTTACGATAACATGTGACATAGGGTTTGGATTTTATGGGTTTCAATTTAGGGTTTAAGGTTTAGGGTTTAGGGTTATCATTAGGGTTTCATGTTTTTTTTTAATTTTAGAATTTATATTACAATATATGTATATAGAAAATTGGAAACCCTAAACCCTAATCCCTAACCCATAAAACCCTAAGCATTAATCACTAAACCCTTAAATCCTAAACCCTAAACCCTAAGCCCTAAAGTATGTAAGTATTTATGCATTTAGGTTTTACTGTAGTGTAATGAACTAAGGTTAGTTCGAGTGATTAGTTTGTAAGGTTTAGGGTTTAGTGTTAGGGTCTAGCGTATAGTGCTTAGGGTCTAGGCCCTAGGGTATAGTGCTTAGGGTTTAATGTTACGATAACAAGTGACTTAGGGTTTTGATTTTATGAGTTTCAATTTAGGGTTTAAGGTTTAGGGTATATGGTTATCATTAGGGTTTTGAACCTTGACCCTAAGCCCTAAACCCTGAACCCTAAACCCTAAACCATAAACATTAATCACTAAACCCTTAGATCCTTACCCTAAACCCTAAGCCCTAAAGTATGTAAGTATTTATGCATTTAGGGTTTACGTTAGTATAATGAACTAAGGTTAGTTCGAGTGATTAGTTTGTAAGGTTTAGGGTTTAGTGTTAGGGTCTAGGGTATAGTGCTTAGGGTCTAGTGTATAGTGCTTAGGGTTTAATGTTACGATAACAAGTGACTTAGGGTTTTGATTTTATGAGTTTCAATTTAGGGTTTAAGGTTTAGGGTATATGGTTATCATTAGGGTTTTAAACCCTAAACCCTAAACCATAAGCATTAAACACTAAACCCTTAGATCCTTACCCTAAACCCTAAGCCCTAAAGTATGTAAGTATTTATGCATTTACGGTTTACGTTAATATAATGAACTAAGGTTAGTTCGAGTGATTAGTTTGTAAGGTTTAGGGTTTAGTAATAGTTGGGCCTTGGGCCTTTGGGCTCTTATCCCACCACCCATTTATTTTAGATGGGCCCTAAAACCTATATTGTATAAATATAATATATATATATATATAAACTTATAACTTATAATTTATATAATAATTAGTAATAGATTGGGCCTTGGGCCTTTGGGCTCTTATCCCACCACCCATTTATTTTAGATGGGCCCTAAAACTTATATTGTATAAATATATATATATATATATATAAACTTATAACTTATAATTTATATAATAATTAGTAATAGTTTGGGCCTTGGACTTTGGTAGTAAAACCTATAATGTATATATATATATATACATATATATATATATATATATATATAAACTTATAAGTTATAACTTATAATTTATATAATAATTAATAATAATTGGTAATAGTTTGGGCCTTGGGCCTTTGGGCTCTTATCCTACCACCCATTTATAATAATCAATAATATCAATAATAAATATTAATTATCAATAATAAATATTAATTATTAATATCAATAATTAATAAATAATATTAAATTATAATATATATGGGCGGGAAAATTTGATTTCAAACCGCCAATTTTCAAATTGAATTTCAATTTTGGGTAAATTATAAATAAAGCCCTTTATATTATATAAGTTTTTTATTCAAGTCCTTTAAGTGTGTACATATTAATAAACCCTAAACCCTAAACCCTAACCTACATACACTACAACACAACCCCTAATGTATGTAAGTATGTACATGTGTACACATTAATACATTAATCTCAAACCTCAAACCCTAAACCCTAAATCCTAAACCCTAAACCCTAAACCCTAAACCATAAACCCTGACCTACATACACTACAACACAACCCCTAATGTATGTAAGTATGTACATGTGTACACATTAATACATTAATCTCAAACCCTAAACCTTAAACCCTAAACCCTAAACCATAATCCTAAACCCTAAATCCCAAACCCCAAACCCTAAACCATAAACACTCAAACCCAACCATATTGTATATAAGTAATTAATTATATACGTGTGTACATATTAATACATGAACGCTCAACACAAAACCCTAAACCCTAAACTTTATTTTTATTCTAAATTGACATATACTTATTGTTTTTTTCATTACTCTAATTTTTATACTTTTAATTTGATATTTTTGTTCATTATAGTCCCTAAAACTTTATTTTTATTCCAAAATACCCATTTTCCTTGTTTTTTTTAATTTGTCTAATGTTTTATAATTTTAATTTGATATTAATGTTCATTATAATCTCTGAAATTTTATTTGTAATCCAAATTGACCCATTTTCTGTCCAAATCGACCCATTTTGATTCTTTTTTTAATTACTCTAATGTTTTATAATTATAATTTGATATGACTTTAAATAATTAACTCAAAATTAACGACGATTGACGAAGGTCAACCTAAAGTCTATCAACTACTTATATGGTTGTACGACCGAACTCAAACTGAATACGAATTTCAATCAGAAAAATACCCCGACCTGAATTACCCGACCTGAAGCTACCCGACCTGAAATTACCCGACCTGAAATGCACCCGACCTGAAATGCACCCGACCTGAAATGAACCCGACCTGAAATGAACCCGACCTGAAATAGACCCGACCTGAAACGGACCCGACCTGAAATGAACCCGACCTGAAACGAACCCGACCTGAAATGAACCCGAACTGAAATGGACCCGACCTGAAATGTATCCGTACCCGAATTAACCTGCCAATTATCTGCTTCGGACCCGACTCGTTCTAACCCGACCTGAAATGGACCCGACCTGAAATGGACCCGACCTGAAATGGACCCAACCTGGAATGGACCCGACCTGAAATGGACCCGCACCCGACCCGAGTCAAGTCAATTTTTTTTTACCTGAAATGACCTGTATACGATTTTACCCGACCTGAAACCTGACCGATTACCTATTTTTACATCCCTAGTTAATCCGTTAACTTGGGCTACAAACTGATAAATATTAAAACAAATAAATCAAGTCTTGGTAATGATACAGCCCATTAAGGATAGCACAACTTTGCCCAAGTTTACCGCTCAATTCTTCCAACATTTTCAATGGCGAAATCCAATAATTCAGTATATTCTGAATTTATTAGCCACATTTCTTAACAAATAACAAGATTTAGCAGATTCACAGGAAATCAATTTTTTTTCTTAATTCGTCCAAACCTAATGTCAGACGAACACAAAAAGTAAAATAACAAACTGAATCGAAAATCATGTTCACAAAACAAAAAAATTCAGAAAGATTTTGATACAAAATTTGAACAGAAATTCATTGAAGGTCGAAATCAAAATACATTGAACTAGAGATAAAAGCCAAAGAAAGGCATATCAACATCCCTATTGCAAAAGATTTACAAAAAGCCGAAAACCAAATTGAAAACCTAAAGCCCCAATCAACCACCGAAACCATAAAGAGTCCTGCCCTGCCTCTTGAGAGCGTAAACAACATCCATGGCGGTAACAGTCTTACGCCTAGCATGCTCCGTATAGGTAACGGCGTCACGAATCACATTTTCCAGAAAGATCTTGAGGACACCACGAGTTTCCTCATAAATCAAACCGCTGATTCTCTTCACGCCTCCCCTACGAGCTAATCTTCGAATCGCAGGCTTCGTAATGCCTTGAATGTTATCTCGAAGAACCTTCCTATGCCTCTTTGCTCCTCCCTTTCCCAAACCCTTGCCTCCCTTTCCACGGCCCGACATTTTCACGATTCACAGAGAAAATCAAATGACTTGAGTCGTTTATCTGAGTTTTGAAACCTGAGATATTGATAGGAGTTTAAATAGGGAGGTTTTTGGATTGTGTTTTTTGGGGGGTTAGCACTTAGGAAATGCGAGAGAACAATATAAACCGTTAGATATGATTGTTATCGAACGGTATGTAAAAGCGATCTGTGGCTTTGGATTTATTGGTTGATAATCGATATTGAAGCGGATGTAAGAGGAGCGCCGTTGGATTAAGATGTTATCCAAGGGTTTGTGTGTGTTTCTGTGCGGTTTTGAACCGTTGATAAACACCCTTCAGTGTTACTTTTGAATTCTTTCTTCCATTATCGCTTTTAAGAAAGATTATACATTTATTGTCCAAGAAAAAAAAAGATTATACATTTTGCTTCCCAGTATATTTTTGTTGAATTTCTTAATATGATATGATCACTCAATATTATTGATAGAAATGTCTAAAAATTTAAATTAAAGGGACCAATAATAAATTGAAAAATTTTATAGTGCTTGTCGAGCAACGACGAGCATCACTATTGACGAGCACCGATGAGCACTGATATATTATTTTATAAAAATTTTAAATTCAAAATACTTAATGCGTAATTATAATTTTTAAAAAATTAAAAGTGTAATTTAATCAAAGTATTTTTTAGTTTTAAATATTATTAATCAAAATAAAATATCTCAAATCAAGAAATCCTATGTTTTTTTTGCTTTAAAATTAGGGTAAACTATACCAGTGGCCACCGAACTAATTGGGGATTCCTATTTTGACCACCGAACTAACGAACTCGTCAATCAGACCACCGAACTTATTAAATTAACCTATTTTGACCACCAGCCGTTAAAAAACTAACGGCATGGCTGAGTTGGCTGTTAATTACTAACGGCGGAACACATGTGGCATTAAAATAATGTTTATTTTCCATGTCAGAAAAATCATTTATTATTAATTTAAAAAAAAAATTGAATGATTAACCTCTTTGAAAAGACGATTAATTACCCTAACGGGTTTTTTTTTCAATTGTTTCATTTGGGAAAAATCCTTTCGACTTTCCAGAGAGAAGAGAAGAGGGAGATTGAGGAAGGGAAATCATCTGTAATCGTTGCTGTTGGGATACTGAAATGAGCCACGATTCTCGCGAAGAAGGAAAAGCAGGAGCGCGATATGGTAGGTTTATCATGTCTTTCTTTTCTTTTTGAAAAATCCCTAAATCATGTTTCGATTTGGGGTTAGGGTTAGTATATTAGTTAGGGTTATTTCAAAGTACGATTTGGGGTTAGGGTTAGGGTTAATTTAAAATTAGAAAGTGACTTTTTCAAAGTACGATTTGGGGTTAGGGTTAATTTAAAATTAGAAAGTCGTATTAATATATCAGTTAGGGTTAGGGTTAGTATATCAGTTAGGATTTTTGTTTTTAGATTACAAGACCACTAAAAAACAAAAAATTTTAGGACCACAAACTCATTAAAGTGACTTTTTTCATAAAGGAATAATAGAAAGAGATGAATAACTGTTATGCATTTGTTGTGCATGTGACAGAATTGGTGCAGGTTTAGTGACTTTTTTCAGAAAGGAATAATAGAAAAGAGATGAATAAGGGTTAATGGACTGTTATGCATTTGTTGTGCATGTGATAGAATTGATTATGCATGTGACAAAATTGGTGCAAGTTTAGTGGAACTGAGTTTAATGCATGCTATATGTGAATTCTTTAATATGAAAATAGTATGTGGGGTCTTTATATAAAATGGGGTATGCATGTGTTAGCAGAACAAAGCTAAAAGGTTGGTACTTGGTATATGTGCATGCATGTTTGGTGGACCATGTTGATTATTTGTTTCATTATTATATGTACATATTGTCTTGTAGTTGTTGCTTAGTTGCTGGTGATTATTTATGTCATTAGTATATGTTTAATTGATTATGTTGCTGATACATATTTTTTTTAACAGAAATTAATTCATCCAAGTTCACTCTTGTAATTCATCATGGTGGTTACTTTCTTAGGACCAGAAATCTGTTATATACTGGTCAATCTGTGGATTATTTTGATACATGTGATGTGGATGAAATGAGTATTTTTGAAGTTATTGGTATGGTTAAAAAATTAGGGTTAACTTATACAATGAAGATGTATTGGCAAGTGTCTAAAAATCCATTTGAGGTTAAAGCCCTAGGCAGTGATAGTGATGTTCTAGAGATGGTTAGCCAATTACCTAGGGACCATTATGTTCATATCTATTTGAAAGAGTGTAGACCTTATCAATATAATAATGCTGATAATGTTGAGGTTAATGATGAACATAATGATGCTGATAATGTTGAGGTTAGTGATGAACCTAATGCTGATGCTAATGTTGAGGTTGAGGAAAATATTGGTGAACCAGAAACAAATGAGAATGTTGTTGAGTCTTCTGAGATTAGGATAGAGTCTGATTCTGATTCAGAAGATGTTGATTATGAAGCTTCTAAATTAACTAGTTATGAGTCTGGTTTTTCTGATAGTGAGAATGATTATGAAGATGATGCTGATAATGGGGTGGATGTTAATGTCAATAGAGAAGGGTCACATAGAGAAAATGGGGAGGGCAGTGATGAAGTCAGGGCTGACAGTGACATTGATAATGTACATTCTGACTCATTACACAGTTTAGATGAGTCAGATTCTGATAGCTCACATAGGAAGCCCAGATATCCAGAATTTAATTCCACTGTAGACATTGTAAATCCTATTTTTAAGGTAGGGTTACTTTTTGCATCGAAGCAGATTTTGAAAGAGGCTATTAAGAGGTACTGCATCAACAATAGATATAGTGTTAAGCTTAAGAGAAATGACAATAGGAGAATTCAAGCAGCTTGTAAGTCAGGATGTCCATGGGTTTTATGGGCTTCTCCAGTTGACTTTAATGCACCTTATGGTACTTGGCAAATAAAGTCACTTAGTGGGGAACATAAATGTCTGAAGGAGTATAAAAACTCAAACATGACTGCTAGGTTTATGGCAAACCAGTACTTAGACAAGTTTCATGTTGACCCTAATTATTCCAGTAAGTCCCTTAAGCAAGATGTATTCAAGGATTAGAGCATCTATGTCCATTTGAGTAAGTGTAGTAGGGCAAAAAACTTGGCACTTGAAAAGTTGCATGGTAATATAAAGGAGCAGTACACAAAGTTGTATGATTACCTAGGTGAGCTTAGAACCTCAAACCCTGGTACTACCACAGTCTTGCAATTGGATGAAACTGTATTCCAAAGACTATATATTTGTATGCAAGCTATGAAGGATGGCTTCAAAGCTGGTTGTAGGCCCATTATATGTTTGGATGGGTGTCACTTGAAGGGTCATTATGGGGGTCATCTTCTAGCAGCTGTTGGGATGGATGCAGAAGACAGTCTTTATCCTATTGCATTTGCAATTGTGGAGGCTGAGACTGAGTCATCATGGTGCTGGTTTTTGGAAATATTAAAGAATGATTTGGAGTTGAACAATTCCCATCGATTAACATTTATGACTGATAAACAGAAGGTAATTTTTATTTTTTTTCAAAATAATTACTGTTCTATTTAATTCATTTCCTTTAATAACACTTGTTATTTTGTTGTATAGGGATTGATGGAATCTGTGATGGAGTTGTTTCCCCATGCAGATCACAGAGCATGTGTGAGACATCTTTACAACAATTTCAAATTAGATGAAAAGCATAAGGGAAAAGCTTTGAAAGATCAACTTTGGAGAGCTGCTAGGGCAACATATGTGAGAGAGTTCGAAGCTGCCATGGCAACTTTAGAAGTATAATAATTTAATTTTTAAATCATATTATATATTATTTTTATGGATTGATAATTTTATTTTTATATTAATGTGCAGGGTTTATCAAGTACTGGATATAGATGGCTGCTAGGGAAAGACCCTACAATGTGGACCAAGTCTCACTTTTCCTTCAAAGCTAAATCTGACATTCTTTTAAACAATCATTGCGAGTGTTTCAATAAGGTTAATCTATCTATTTTTCTCTATATTTTTTATACTTAACTTACAATATTAATACTGGTTGTTTTGCTTTGCAGATGATTGTTGAAGCTAGAGACAAATCAATTATAACTTTGGTGGAGTCAATAAGATCCAAATTAATGCAAAGAATTGCTACAAAGAGGAATGAAGCTGAAAAATTAAGTGGTCCTTTGTGTCCTAAAATTCAGAAAAAGTTGGAGACTGCAATATCACTGTCACATAGGTTTGGTTTTATTTTTTTGATTCACTTGGTTTTATATATCCTAATTATTCACTGCCATATATATTTTGATTTACTTGTTTATGATTTACTTGTTTGATTCATATACCCTAATTATTCACTGCCATATATGTTTTGATTTACTTGTTTATGATTTATTTGTTTGATTCATATACCTTAATTATTCACTGCCATATATGTTTATGATTTACTTGTTTGATTCATATACCCTAATTATTCACTGCCATATATGTTTTGATTTACTTGTTTATGATTTATTTGTTTGATTCATATACCTTAATTATTCACTGCCATATATGTTTATGATTTACTTGTTTGATGGAGTCAATAAGATCCATATATTTGTTTGATTCACTGCCATATATATTTTGTTGATTGATAATTTTTGATTTGCATATGATCAAATTTGTTTGATTCACTGCCATATATATTTTGTGGATTGTTTGTTTATGATTTGTATATGATCAGATCTGCCATATATATTTGTTTAATTCACTGCCATATAGATGTTAACCTCTTTGTATATGTTTTTTTTTAAATTCACTACCACATAGATGTTGGCCTTTACGTGCTGGTGGTGTAATGTACCAAGTTTCATGTGGTCCTCAAGACCAACATTGTGTTAACATGCAAGAATTAACTTGCTCATGTAGAAGATGGCAACTAACAGGTTAAGTTTCATGTTGGCCTTTACTTGTTTATTTAATGATCAAAATCTGTTGCTTGAAGACACACTAATCAAAACTTTTCTAAGCAGGAATTCCATGTATTCATGTCATTTCGGTTATACTGTTGCTTGAAGACAGACCTGAGAATTATGTGGATTCATGCTACTCAGTGTCTACCCAAAAGGCTATATATTCTCATTGCATCAATCCAGTAAGGGGTGAGAATCAGTGGAGTCGTCAACAAACTCATTTACAAATCTTACCTCCTGTCTTGAGAAGGCCACCAGGAAGACCACACAAGAGACACAGAAGAAGGGAGACAGATGAAGCACCTAAAGGTGCTAAGGTGCCCAGGAAAGGTGTAAAAATGTCTTGTACAAAGTGTGGAGGGTCTGGTCATAATACAAGGACATGCAAGGGTCCTGTTCGTGCCAAAGCTAGACCATGTCAACGATCATTCACTTCTGCTACAAGGAGAGTTCCTATAAGATCTAAACTACCAGTAAGTTTTTTTTGTACATGACATTAATTCTTTTTTAGTCATTTAAATTTGTTGTTTAATAGTAACACATTGTTTTATGTGTATAGGTTAGAAGAAGATCTGGGACAAGTGTGCACCAAAATCCTGTTGCAACACCAAACCAACCTGGCAGGCAGCATCAAGGCAATCCAAGGCCAAGCCAACCCTCACCACAAGCTTATACTGTTAGATGGATGCCCACTCCTACAACTCAGGAGAGTTCAGTTACTCAATCTACTATGCAACATCAAGGCAACAGTCCAAGGCCAAGCCAACCCTCACCACAAGCTTATACTATTAGATGGATGCCCACTCCTACAACTTAGGAGAGTTCAGTTTCTCAATCTACTATGCAACATCAAGGCAACAGTCCAAGGCCAAGTCAACCCACCCCACCACCATTCTAAACACTCCAAGCCTTGCTGTTTTAACTTTTTGTGTAATGCATGCAGTTGACCATTCATTTTGTTGTGATTTTGTTGTGATTATAGGTATCACATGATAGTTTTTGTGGTAAAAAACACTTGTTCAACAAAAACATTTTCTGACCTTTTATGACTATAGGTATCACATGTTCAAGAAATGGTCCAAAAACATTATGTATTTTATGGTATTGAAATGATCAATTATGGTTAGATCTTATATATTTTGTTTACAGTTTCTGTTTTTAAGGCATTCATTAATAATCAAAATTTCAACATAAACATAACAACTCTATTACAATAAGCATAAATCAGACACAACATAATCATTCATTCCATTTCAATAAGTAACACATACACTTAATACTAATATAACAATTTCAACAACCCAGATACATAGTTGGAATACAACCTTGAAAGATCAAGAAACAACCCGGACACATAGTTGCAAAACCACCATCCAAAACAACATTCATTACATAGCCCCAAAACCTTCTTCACTGCCAAACCACAAATTAAAATATCCATTTTCCTAATCCTAAACCCAGCAGAATCCCTAAACAGAAAAACAAAACCCTAAAAACCTTCTCATTTCTTATTTCACGTTCCATAGTTGAAATCTTTCTTAGAAGACCAAGAATCACAACCCTTGATTGATTATATACTGGTGGATCGTACCAAACAAAAAAGTTGCAAGTACCAGTGTTTTTTTTCCCATAATTTCCACAGCCCCAAAACCTTCTGCCAAGATTATTCGTTTTCCATCCTATCTTCAACGGCGAACGTGCTCCACAGTAGCATTCTCGATCTAAAGTCTCACCCTCCATTGAAATCTTTAACTTTTGTTCCTTCCTTCTTTCTTCTGCAGACTTGTCTTCACCAAGTAGAAAAAAAGGGTTGAAATAGAGAAGACAAAGAAATAACCTTTATAATTAGGGTTCCACTACATAGAACAATCAATTTACTAAAATGTCCCAAGCTTATGTGGCAATATAACTCCAACATGGCATTTAAAAATAATAATTAACAGCCAACTCAGCCATGCCGTTAGTTTTTTAACGGCTGGTGGTCAAAATAGGTTAATTTAATAAGTTCGGTGGTCTGATTGACGAGTTCGTTAGTTCGGTGGTCAAAATAGGAATCCCCAATTAGTTCGGTGGCCACTGGTATAGTTTACCCTTAAAATTAACCAAATTGTCGATGCACCCACCACCAACCATCTTCGACAACCTTTTGCCGCCACCAGTCCTAATTATTTGTTGCAATTAGATAATTTATCGCTAATTTTTGAAACCCTAATCATCACTCTAACCAAAATTATGTTAATTGGCTTATGTAATTCATAATTGAAAACCCCAACGCTTTTGTTAAGACCCCAAAATCAATTACAGCAAGCCAATTTTTTTTATTGATTCGTAAAATTATTGGCCGATCTGAAACCCCCAAATTTGTTGTTCACCACGCGTATCGGTAGCGCATTCTTCGCATACCGGTACACGTGAGAATACCGTACCAATACGTTATGTGTACCATGGGCGGAGCTAGAAAATTATTTAAGGGGTGTCATTTTTCTTGTATTGTAATTAAGGGGTGTCAATTATTTATAAATGAGTGCCATTTATTTATTTTTTAAATATTTTTATATATAAATTATGTAGAAAAAAAATTTCTTAACAAACTTTGGGGTGTCATTTGAACCCCCATGGGGCCAAGTGGCTCCGCCCATGATGTGTACCGATACAGTTTTTAGCGAATGAAAATCCAATGATAACTTACCGTACCGGTACGGTACTCTCACGCGTACTGGTACGCTGCATATTATTGTATCAGTACGGTATTTGTACCGATATATTTTTTGGTCACTGAATTTCAGTGATATCATGTAGTACCAGTACGATATTTTTACCGTACCGGTACGTTACTAGTACCAAACTGGTATCGGTACGATACTGATAGCGTACTGGTACGCTAGCTTCAAATATTGTAAATTGTTCTTACTTAAAATTAACCTCTTTGATGTAGATGATGGATCTAAATTTAATGCCTTCAAAACAATATACAACAATGATGAAGTGCAAGCGTCATATCGACATGTGTTCGAGAAAGACAAATACCAAGTTACATTTATTATAATTACTTAAACTTTCAATGCTTGTCTTAAATAGTTTTTGTTGAGATTAATGTTTTATGTACTTATAGGAAAAGTGTGGAGTTATACTTGAGGAAAACATAAGCACTCATTATCAGAGTGATTAGAAGTTCGAGACACTCATTCAATCTGTGCAAAATATTGAAAATAAGTTTGTGAAAATAAATTCTCATTTTAAAAAATTTAATGGTCAATTTGAGAAATTAAATGGCCAATTTAAGAAATTAGTGTCCATATTAACAGTGAGCAATGTAAAATGGTCAAAACAAGATGGTGATTCATTAAAAGGAGAGGTTGTACATAATAAATCATTAGAGAGAAACGATTTAAAGAGTATACCTGAAGATATTAATTTATACAGCGAGCCATTGAATGCTGATGGTTTAGAGAATAAATTTTACGGGGAAGAAGAACTAACTGCCGGGGCAATGAAGGAAGAAACCGTGAGTGATATTAAAATACCGACTATGTCTCCATTTATTAATTGTGATATGGATTATTTTCTCTCATTAGAACGTAGTGGTAAAAGCAAAGTTGAAGCTATTTCAGAAGATAAAATCAAGACTGATAGAGATGATTTTCCAGAAATTCCGAGTGATTTTTTAAATTTAAATTTAGTCCCAACGATTTCCTAATCAACTAGTTACGTTGAAAGAAACTACAATAAGTAAAAAATGTGGCCTAAAATGTCTAACGGCCAGAAGTCATTGTCAAAATTTAGTAACAAGTTAGTCTTTTTTTGTTAAAATTTTTACGATAGATAATATGCCAGTTAATAATATTAATATGAAAAAAATTAGTTACGACTTTTACACATTGTTATAATTTGGTCTTAATTCTAAAAAAAGTTAAACATCAACTCTTCAAAATTACACAAATTTAATCCCTTTCGATTATAATGATATCATCTCATTTTTACTCTATACAAAATTTAAGACCTTTAAACTTCCCGTATGAGGGGTCGACAAGATTTAAAAGAAAAGAATTTAAAATTTTTAGTTTTCTATTTCTTGAAAGTAAAACCTATATTTGAAACAACAAGCAAAATGGATTGCGTCAATAATCACACTAACATAGATTCTCTCTAATTTTTCTATTTCAAAAAACAAATTGTTAATACCTAAAATCTATAAACACTAAACAAAAGATATGAAAAAAAAAGAAGAGAATGGTTGATAGCAATTTCAAGCAGTTTACCCTTATAAATTTGGGCAGAGAGCCGTAGTTGGTATGATAGTCAGAATAAGAAAAAATGAACAATGGAGAGTAAAGTGGAAGATGGGGTCCCCTTTGTTCTCCTTCTCCCCTCTCTCTTTAGTTGTATGGTATAAAACTCATGTACTATTTTTGATGGGATGGTGTTAGGCCTAACATCATGATAACTATTAATGAGCTGACAGAGTAAGCTCACTTGTGGAGTAATAGGTTGAGTTGTTGAGTTAAGTGGACTGGACAACTGCCATGTCAATGCGTGACAACTCAACATGGAGAACGGTCTGAAGAATTAGAGCTTTGGAGGCCATTATGCCTCACATGTTGAACAGTGATGTAACAAAAATACCAATATATTGAAATTATTAGATTAAATTATAAAAAATAGAAATAAATAGGTGTAAATTTAAACTAAAAGTAATTTTTTAGGGACTAAATCACTGTGGGAAGAGGATTGTTATATCTGAAATCCAAATTGTGGGGATACTTCATACTTAATTAAAATAAAACTTACAAGTGAATATTAGGACTAATGTAACACTTTAAACGTAGCATGGCTTAGAAATGAATTAACCTCTAATCTAAACATGTAAAATCTGATTAAATATGTAGAATCTAATTCTACTTTAATTCATATTCATTAATATACAATATATTTAACTGAATAGAATTAAATATTTTGAATCTAATTCTACTTTAATTCAGATTCATTAAATATACAATATATTTAACTGAATACAATTAAATATGTAAAATCTTATTCTACTTTAATTAGGTTTCTTTAGATTTATATATATATATATATTAATAGTATTTGATAATTACAATAAGTATCTAGTATATATATATATACGAGATAATCTATAATTATAATAATTTCGTTTTAATAATTATTACGTGTACAACAAGTTTGTACAAATGCTATTTAGTCGATATTTGTTCGTTTTAATCATAGGGTGTGACCCTTGCAGGTTCATGTAACGTAAGTAGTAATATCTAAAACAATTCTAATATTACAAGCAATGAGTGGCATCTAGCAATACATCATTGCTACCTATGTTACATGAAGTCGTTGTTCGACTTTACCTTTTTCCGTGATTAACTTCTTTTATGTATTACATCCTTTTGTCCTCATATCTAGATCGGACACAAGTCATAGATTAGTCACACTTGTATAGTCCATCTAATATTTATTGGTACCTAGAGTAGACTATTATATACGAATAACTATGATATCTCATATCAATTTATTCGAGCATGACCATGCATTTTCTAGTCTCACTCAATCAAGTGGCCTATAATATTACTCCTATTATGTAGAAGAGACAAATCCTATCTTGATCAACCATATTTCGCTACATAGATTGTGACATATCCAATCTAAGTCTTTATAGTGTAGTCAGTTATGACACACGTTTGACCGTATCAAAATATGTTATTGCGTGTAAAATAGTCTATCGCAATGGTAGTGCAAGTATACACGACGCAAGTAGTAAAGTGATACGAAGTATCGGATATCGTCTCCACAGGGATTGGGCTAATAGCTTCACCTTAATTCACTAAACGAAAGAAAAGAAAATATTTGAGAAGTTGTCACGAAAATAATAAAGTAAACATAAATAAAAGAGTAGGGATATCAAGATAGAGAGAATGGGCTAGTATTGAATTGCTCAGTAGTGCAGGTATTGCTAAGTCTCGGAACTCCAGTTCTGTCGGCGTCCCTGTCGCGGCAGCACCTGTCGCGGCCGCAGTCCGTTGCTTGTCGCGGCAACGAACAATCAACTAAGTACTTCAAGTTTGGCAAGAATCCCAGAAGTGCCTTGGCCTATCCCTAGGTCCAAGTCTGTCGATGATCACGTCTTGATGTTACCTCCTGGTGTGAATCGAAGGATGAACACTGATGTCGATTAATTCTTCTTTAGCCACTTAACCTCGTCCTATCCCTAGGTCCGAGATAGTTCAATTATAAGCTAGAGAACTTGCTCTTATTTCTTTCGTATACTTAACTCTCCCGATACTAAGTAAATTGATAACCTCACAATGCTCTCCCGATGCTCTTGCAAGATATTAATAACCAAAATAAGAGAACTCGAAGTTTATTTTATTGAACTGAAAATTCCTAAAACAAAACAACCCTTGCAACTACTTTACAAATCAACCTGTGGCCCTAAGGGGAATTTAGAACATGTTGTGGGAAGAAAAACGACTAGAGTTTTGGGAAGGAAGCTAGGGTAATCGGTTATGCCCTCCTAGGTCAAAATATATGCCCTTATATAAGCTTTGGGCTCAAGTTATCTAAAATAGCAAGAATACAACTTTAAATAAAAGTATGATTCTAATAAAGACTAAATCTTCAAGGAATCTACTTTCCAGCCGTCATCTTTCTTGCTTGGGATTTTCTCTCCTTGAACTTTGGGCTTGACATTCCTTTTGATCTGAGGCTTGGAAAAATATGAGGGTTTCACACGACAGACGGGCTGAATTTTCTCTATCTGTCGAGGTCCATTTTGCTTCTTCTCCTCAAAACTGTTGTCGTCCTCTGCTGTCATGGCGGCAACCATGGCAGCATCGTCCTCCTTGACTGCTTGTCCAGTTCCAGCTCTTCTGCTTCACTTCCCAGCGCCTGCCCTTTCCGTCTATTACGGCAGCAACCTGCAAAAACAACCATTCTTAGTAGAAACTGTACCTTTTAATATATTTGTGATGTTTTGCTGTAAACTAACCTAAATGCAATGAATTGCTTGAATGCAGCAAAAATATGGGTTAAATAGGGTGTAAATAATAGAACTTTTACACACTCAACACACCCCCAAACTCAAGTTTTTGCTTGCCCTCAAGCAACTAAGACCTAAAAGAAAAATGAAATATTTTTGTTTTGGCTTTCAAACAGTGAACTTTCCCTTACCCGTCGTTCGTTCCCTGTGATGGCAACAACCTGTCGGATAATTTAGGATATGTCCGGAGTTTCACTATAGTCCTCGTGCAGTGTGTGCATGCTTGTGAACAGTTATATGCCAAGACTCTCTTAGTTTCACTAGAATATTCAACTCTTAACTCGAATTTTTATGCCAAAGTTTATCTTTTGAAGGCACTTTTTCATGCTTCTTTGAATTTTTTGTTTTGACTTGATTTCTCTATTTTTTAAGCTAAAGTTTCACTAGAGCCGGTTTTAGGCACCTCTAGTTAACTTCCTAGAGCCAGTTTCGGGCACCTCTAGGGCTGTTGAGTCTCTTTTGCTAAACTTCTTTCCTAGAGCTAGTTTCGGGCACCTTTAGGGGCTATTCAAGTGCTAAGCTTCCTATTCTAGTTTGGCTAAAAGAAGTCTAAGCAGTATAACAGTCACAATGGTGTTTAAGTTTTCAGAACTATAGAAAGGCTCTAAACTTCTCCTAAAACTATCCTAAAGTCACTGCCACGACAGGTAAGTTCGATTCACAGTTTTCAGCCAAAATTTTCAATATTTTCATCTTTTTTTAAGACAAAAATAAACTAAGTAAAGACACAAATTTAAACTAAGATGTACTTCATTAATATGGAGGGTTGCCACCCCCAATCTTGAGGATTGCATTGCCCTCAATGCAAATGACAATTAAAAACAAAATAAAAGGCAGTACATCACAAAATATATAGCAGGCAGCAAAATATAAGATAAGAAACTTAAACTTAGTCGTTGTTTTCACTACTGCTGCTGAGGCGGATCTGGCGGCGGGCTCTAGCTTTCGGGGCAGGCTGGGGCACGGGGGAGGCGGATGTGTTCTTGGCCTTGGCCTCCCTTGGTGGCTGGACTCTAGTTGGGGAGATTTGGGGTGGTTGCTCTACAACTTGAACTTCCGAGCTGCTGCTGCTGCTCTCCCCGCTGCTGTTGTCACTACTGCTGCTGCTGCTGGCCTTTGGCAATTTATTCTTATCAGCCATCCGCTTCTGCCTCTTCACGGGGGGGAATTCCTTTGCCAGATTTCTCTTGATGGAAGGTTCAATATCACTGGCAGCCCAAACTAAAGAGGAGGAGAACCCAACAACAAAGGCATCTAGGTCCTCTGATGCCATCAGACGTTTTGTCCCTCGGGCAGATGGCTCGTCAGGGGTGCTGCCTGCTGCTGTTGGGGCAGGCGATGGTGTTGAGGCAACAGAAGGCGTGCGTGGGGTGGCAGCAGGTGTAGGCATATGGGCAGGGGTAGTGACAGTAAAGTAATGGGCATGAAAAGTAGGAAAGACAACATCATGAAAATTTAAAGAACTTTGTATGAATATTACCGTGGAGGCAGCAAAGTCCCTGATGAAGGTCATTAAGCCCAACTGTCGTTCCTCCAGTTTCTGAATGGCAGCTAATATCCGGGCAGAGGAGTCTGTTGGGGCAGCTGCTGCGGCAGCAGGTTCAGTGTGTGGCTGCTTTGTCGTTTCGGCTGTGGCGTCAACGGGGTCGAATGATGACAGAGGGGTCACAACAGTTAGCTCCATCAGGCTGAGGATGTTCTTTTCAGTCCAACCCCTTCCTTCTTCTATCACATTAGTGCGCACCTCAAGGACATTATGGTCGCGGCAGAGCGAAGTAATGAGGTATGACAGGTAGAGGGGACCCGTTGGTCTATGTGCACACTCCAGAATACTTTCTCGAATAAAACAGTCCACATTAATGGGTCGTTCATGTAGAATAGAGTGTATCAATGCTAACAGTGGTTGGTCGACGGTGGTGTTGTGGGATGACAGCATGATCCTCTTCTTTATGAAGGCATTCCACAACTTTGCCTCCGGCAGCAACTGGGTCCTTCTAACAGTCCTCAGATTCTTTCTGTTGGTATTCCATTCAGTCCCAACTTTGGTCAGTTCTGCCATGACAGCGTCGTAGGCAGCACTATCTAGTGTATTCAAGAATTGCTGGTGAGCATCATCATTGACACCGATGTAGAAGCCATAGAGGGTATTAATGTATTCTGCTTCAAATGGCACCTCCTTCCCTCGAATGAACACTGTTGTCGCCGTTCTACTGCTGATGGCAGCGTAGAACTCTCGGACCAGTGTAATATTCATTTCCTCCGGCTGCTCCGCAAAGGTCTGCCATTGTAAAGCTCTAATCTTCCGGGCTATGAATGGTTTGAGGCCCAGATTCTCCTCCGTTGGTGCATAGATAAAGCCTCTCTCCTCCCACATGTCTCTGCTAGCAAAGGAACATGGGGGAGTTGCTGTTGGTGAGGAAGTGGAGGCAGCATTGCGTCGGGTTTTCCTATAAGACATATTTGTGCAAGGGTTGTGAAAAGCAAATGAAAGCAAAAGAAAACTAAAGAGAGAGAGAGAGAGCAAGTAAGGAAGGCAGAAGTGAGTGAAAATGAAAATGGAACGGGGTTATATAGGAAAGGATTTGCTGCCCGTTGAAGCTGTAATGACAGGCACGAATAATGGGGCCAGCTGTTGTACGTTAGCGTGTCTGACGCGTCTGACACACGTTTCTGCGTCTGTTGCGGCAGTGTGATGACAGCCTGTATTTTCCGTGTCTGTCGTGGCAGCTGTAACGACAGGCTTCAACACTTGGGCTTTGCTGGGCTGATGGATGGATGGTGGGCTGAGTTCACTTCTCCTGTTCTTCTTGACTCCTTTATTTCCTAAAAACAATAAACATAAAAACATTATTCAAATAAAATAAACCTTATTTCCTAATAAATAATAAATAATAATAATAAAATAAATAATTAAAATTTAGGTTAAATTAGGGATGCCATGTGGGGCATCTCCTAAGGTAACCACTTCCTGCATTCCTGGGGCTTCAGTCCCCTTATAATGCTTGAGGCGCTGTCCGTTGACTTTGAATTGGTGCCCGTCTTTTAATGATCGGATTGTTATGGCACCATGGGGAAAAACTTGTACGACTTGGAACGGGCCAGACCATCTAGATTTCAGTTTCCCTGGGAAAAGTTTCAGTCTAGAATTGAACAACAATACAAGCTGCCCTAGGCAGAACTGTCGTGGCAGCAACTTTTTGTCATGCCACTTCTCCGTTTTTTCCTTGTAGATTCTTGCATTGTCGTAGGCCATAGTCCGGATTTCTTCAATTTCATTCAGATCTAGCAGCCTTTTCTGCCCTGCCCTGTCCAAGTCCATATTCACTGCCTTGATCGCCCAGTATGCTCTGTGCTCTATCTCGACAGGTAGATGGCATGTTTTTCCATAAATCAATCTGTACGGAGACATTCCTAATGGAGTTTTGAAAGCTGTCCTATATGCCCATAATGCATCATTGAGGAGTAAAGACCAGTCTTTCCTAGTTGGCTTAACCATCTTCTCAAGAATGTTCTTAACTTTCTTATTGGATATTTCAGCTTGTCCATTGGTTTGTGGGTGATATGATGTCGCGATCCGATGCTTGACACCATATTTCTTCAAAGCAGCAGCAATAACCCTGTTGTCGAAATGTCTCTCTTCATCACTGATAATCGCCTTAGGGATGCCAAACCTAGAAAAGATTTTTTTGTATAAAAACCTTTGGACTGTCTTGGCATCATTATTTTGAGTGGCGATAGATTCAACCCACTTAGAGACATAATCTACTGCTAGGAGGATGTATAGATTCCCACACGAGGATGGGAATGGTCCCATAAAATCAATCCCCCAAACGTCGAAGATCTCAACTTCTAGAATGTTCTGCAGCGGCATCTCGTTTCTCCTTGAGATGTTTCCTGTCCTTTGGCACCTGTCACAACTCTTGTAGAAGATTTGTGCATCTTCATACAGTGACGGCCAGTAGAACCCTGACTGCAGCACCTTGGCAGCAGTTTTGTTGCCTCCTAAGTGACCTCCATACTGTGAAGCATGGTAGTGATGAAGAATGTCTTCTTGCTCTTCTTGTGGTACACAACTCCTTATAACCTGATCTGCACAGATTTTGAAAAGAAGAGGTTCGCCCCAATAATAATGCTTAACATCATTTTGGAACCTCTTCCTGGCTTGATAATTAAGATCAGAAGGAATTATTCCGCTAACTAAAAAATTAACGAAATCAGCATACCAGGGGAGTTCAGAAGACTTACCTGCCATCATGGCTGTCGCGGCAGTGATTGCGGCAGCAAAGAGCTGCTCATCTGGGAAGGTCTCCAGTATGTTTGTCTCATCTGTTGGTAGACTCTGTCCCTTCTCCAACCTTGACAAGTGATTTGCCACCTGATTTTCTGTCCCTTTTTTGTCCTTGATTTCAAGGTCGAATTCTTGCAATAGCAGGATCCACCGTATCAATCGAGGCTTTGCATCCTTTTTCGCAAACAAATACTTCAGGGCAGAATGGCCTGTGTGCACTATTACCTTCGTTCCAAGTATGTAAGAACGAAACTTGTCAATGGAGAACACCACAACTAATAGCTCCTTTTCTGTGGTGGTGTAGTTCACTTGGGCGTCATTCAGTGTCTTACATGCATAATATATGACATGAAATAACTTGTCTCTCCGCTGCCCAAGTGCTGCCCCGACATCATAGTCACTAGCATCACACATGATCTCAAATGGCTGTGTCCAGTCTGGTGGCTGTACTATTGGGGATGTTACCAGTTTTTCCTTCAGAACCTTGATTGCTTCAGTACATTCATCATTAAAGTCAAAGGGTCGGTTCTGCTCCAGAAGATGGCATAGGGGCTTGGTGATTTTTGAGAAATTTGCAATGAATCTCAGATAAAAACCAGCATGTCCCAAGAAACTTCTAATACCCTTGACTGTGGTCGGCGGCGGCGGCTTTTCGATCACTTCTAGGTCAAAATATATGCCCTTATATAAGCTTTGGGCTCAAGTTATCTAAAATAGCAAGAATACAAGTTCAAATAAAAGTATGATTCTAATAAAGACTAAATCTTCAAGGAATCTACTTTCCAGCCGTCACCTTTCTTGCTTGGGATTTTCTCTCCTTGAACTTTGGGCTTGACATTCCTTTTGATCTGGGGCTTGGAAAAATATGAGGTTTTCACACGACAGACGGGCTGAATTTTCTTTATCTGTCGAGGTCCATTTTGCTTCTTCTCCTCAAAACTGTTGTCGTCCTCTGCTGTCACGACGACAACCATGGCAGCATCGTCCTCCTTGACTGCTTATCCAGTTCCAGCTCTTCTGCTTCACTGGCCAGCGCCTGCCCTTTCCGTCTGCTACGGCAGCAACCTGCAAAAACAACCATTCTTAGTAGAAACTGTGCCTTTTAATATATTTGTGATGTTTTGCTGTAAACTAACCTAAATTCAATGAATAATGCTTGAATGCAACAAAAATATGGGTTAAATAGGGTGTAAATAATAGAACTTTTACACACTCAACATATGCCACTCACGATGTTAAAATAATGATGATCTCAAGTTTGAGGATCATACATGTAGTTATCATCATGACCAATGTCGTGATTGTCACATGATAATCCAAGAAAAATGTTCATAGCAGGCCAGTCCAGTATGTCATTCTCTAGCACATACTTATGTATTGATTTTGACATCTCCATGTCAATGAAAATGCTTTGCATCAATCAACTACATATTAGTCTTAATATATTATTGTTTTTTTGCTCGTCAAAATGTCTTATATTAATAAGGAAATATACAATGATACGTCACAACGGTTGCCTCGTTAAAAACCTCCCTAATCCTAACAGAGGAAAAGAGTACGTCCCGTTTATGACAACAACAGACATCAAGGAACCTCACGAACAAAAGACTACCACCCACCTGATAACATAAGCAAGCGTGAAATAAAGAAACGCGCGATACCCCCTCCTTAGCCAACGTATCGGCTAGACCATTCGCCTCCCAGAAAATATGCGAAAAGCACATTGTAGGAAAACTAAGGCAAGCACTGTCTATCTCATGAAAAACCTCCCAAAAGCGCCACGGCCGCTTGTCCACATGTAGAACCCAACTAACTGCGACCATGGAATCCGACTCCACTACTAAAGGAAACGATGACCAAGCCGACTGCCGAAAGAACGTTAAAGCAAAAACAATTGCCCACAACTCATCCTCATTAGACTCGAGACAACCAAGCGGGCCAGAAAACAGAGCCACAATCCTGCCTTGATCATCACGCAACACACCCTCGAAACCTGCTGGACCCGACTTACCACGTGCAGACCCGTCGACCGAAAACTTCAACGTCCCTTAAACCGGTGGTTCCCAACAAATGCCTATGCGTATCGACCGCGTAACAGAAGATTCAGTATATAGACTTGGGCAATCCCACCACAACGCCTCACCAATAAGGAGATCATCCCGCAAAGTCCGCATCCAATAGTACGATCGTAATTTAATTAAGAAGCAAACCTCTGATGCCGGCATCAACTTCTTATTAAAGACCATCTCATTGCGCGCGAGCCAAACTGACCAAAACAAAGCTGCCACACACGAGACCCACAAGCAACGAAGAATGCCTGAAAAGGAGCAGTGGAGAACCGGCAAGAAGAAAGCTGACAAATTCTTCGGCATCGACAAGCATACACCCCACTAACTCCGAAACTAGTCCTAAATACTCTGAACAAACGAACATGAGTATAGCAAATGGTCAACATCCTTCTTACAATCCTTACACTAGATACACAACGTGCTTTGGCCATTAAATACTATACCCTGTTGCCGCAAAAATCAAACGTGGGCAATCTGCACAACCAAACAAACCAAAAAAAAGCTTGTACCTTAGGCGGAACATGAATTTTCCACGTAAAGCAAGCTCCAAAATCGCTTTCGCCGGCTCGATCAAGCATCAACATATGAGAAATGGAATTAACCGAAAATATTCCTCGAGCATCTAGGGACCAAACCAGCTTGTCACGATAGCCAACGTGAAGTTGAATATCACCCACAACAGACCACAATTCTCAGAGCTACCCCAACTCAAAAGAACGGAGGGGACGTCGGAAAAAAATTAGCCCACAGGGAATGTCGAAAAGCCCCCTACACCGAGTAATCCATAACCAAGGCAAGACGATTCCGGACACAAGAGAACAGTCGTAGAAAGATATCCTTCAAAGGTTTTTTCCACACACCAAGCATCAAACCAAAAAAGTACGTGACTCCCATCCCCCACTTGCCATAGCAATTTATCATGCAAATGCCTCTGCACATCCATTGAACAAGCCGTTTGCACTATTTGTTTCCATACGACAGACATAACTCGTTGACAAGAGGAATTGAAACGCCACCATTGGGCAGCCTCGCCATACTTTGCCACGATAACAGCCTTCCATAAAGAAGTTGTGTCAGTATCATATCGCCACGACCATTTATCTAACAGAGCTGTATTACGAACCTGTAGATCCGCCACCCCCAAACCGCCCAAGTGACGCGGTCGACACACTATTTTCCAACTCACTCGAGTTATCTTATGATGCAAATTTACGCCACCCCAAAGAAAGGCGCGTCTCACCTTATCAACTGCCGCAATAACACATTTCGGGATCCTAAACAAACCCATGCAATAAACTGGAAGCGAAGAGAGAACGTAGTTAACCAAAGTCACCCGCACCGCGAAAGACATCGAAGTGCGCTTCCACCCAGCAAGTTTCCTTCAGACATTAGCAAGAACAGGCTCCCATACCGCCACGCTTCAAGGATTAGTTCTTAACGGCATCCCCAGATAATGAAAAGGAAATGCACCACGTCAGCAACCCAAAGCCTTAGCGCACGAGTCAATGAGACCATCCTCAACACCAATAGTGAACAATGAAGATTTACCAAAATCAATTTGCAATCCAGAGCAAACTTGGAAACAACAGAGTAACCGTCAGATATTATCGGCACATCCACGCGAGGCTTCAAAAAAAATCGTGCCGTCCGCAAACTGCAAATGCAAGATTGACACACTCGGCACAACGCGCACCCACTGAATAAGGCCCCCCACCTCATCCTGAACCAAAAGGCTATGCAAAGCCTCAACCACGACAACAAATAACAGAGGCGACAACATATATCCCTTCCTTAAACCACAACCTAAAGGAAATTCTCTCGTAGCGCAACCATTCAGCAAAATCGACATACGAACAGTGGATACACATTCCATCATCCATTGACGCCAAACCTCACAGAAACCCATACACGCGAGCATATAATCCAAGAAATCCCACCGTACGCAATCATAGGCTTTAGCAAAGTCCAATTTAAGTACAAAACCACCCGTCATACTCTTGCGCAAGGAGTGTATTACCTCGTTGGCCAATAAAATGCCATCAACAATTTGTTGCCCACGAACAAATGCCAACTGATGCTCACTTATCAACGAACCCAACACCGTTTGCAATCTCTTTGCTAGCACCTTCGCTAGAATTTTGTATACATAGTTCACAAGATTGATCGGCCGATAGTCACTAAGAGCCTTAGGTGAATCAATCTTCGGAATCAAAACTAGAAAAAGTGCAATTCACTCCCGGAGCCAACTTGCCCGAAGAGTGGAACTCTCCCAAAAAATGTACCACATCCCCTTGAACTACATCCCAGCATGACTTGAAGAAAGCCATACTATAGCCATCCGGTCCCGACGACTTCGAGCCATCACACGCATGAATTACCTCCCAAACTTCCTCTATAACGAACGGAGCCACCAAAGCTTCATTTGTTGTTCTATCAACCTGATGAAACTCACTCTCAATACTCCATACACATAGCCGTTCTACGATCGCAAAGTGCGTAGAGAATGCATCCACAATGTAGTTACGTAACTGACGTACATCCGTTTCCCAACGGCCATTAATCAGCATCCCGGAGATTGAGTTCCGCACGGCTCGAATTTTTGCCGCGTGGTGGAAAATCGATGTATTACGATCCCCTAATCGCAACCAATTAGCCCTTGATTTTTGTCTCCAAAGGGACTCTTTGTGCCTTATAGCCTGCCAAAACAGCTGCAACCAATCTCGTCTCCGTTCTACCAGCTCCGATTCAGACTCACTCGGATCCCCCTCAACTCCCGCATTATCTAAACCCTCTAACTGAGCCTGTATCAAATTAATTTCCTGCTCAACATCTTCAAAAACAGTTCGGTTCCAACTACACAAAAACTTTTTCAGAAGCCTAAGTTTTACCATTATATTTTCGGTTCCAACTCCCAGTTCTGACAATTGACACCACTCTTCAACCATTTCCTGAACATGTTTCTTATCATCCAACCAACAGTTGATAAAACAAAATGGGTGAGGTCCCCAATCCTGATCATCACATAACAATAATAACGGCGTATGATCCGAGACCCTTATAGGCAATGAAAGCTGATCAATATTGGAAAAGGCATCTACCCAACTTGACGATATCAAAAACCTATCTATACGACTCCGACGAAAACCCCTTCCGAACCAAGTATATTGTTTCCCTTTCAACGGCAAATCAACAAGATCGACAAAATTAATAAATTTAGAAAAAGCTTCCATACCTGACACAATCGAGCTGCACCTAGCACGTTCCGATAACCATCTCACCGAATTAAAATCGCCCGCGAGGCACAAAGAACCTGGGATGTTCAGAATTAAATCTCCAAGATGCCGCCACAACAGATTTTGTGCCGACACATCGCACGGAGCATAGATACTCAATATGCAGCAATTCAAATCCTCTACGCACCATCTCCCCTATAAAAGAATAAAATAACGATCCACCTCCACCGAAGATAGACTAAAACGGGATCCTTCCCATATGGTAATCAAGCCCCCCGAGGCAACTATCGAAGGTGAAAAAATAAACTCATATCCATCGGACACCCATAGACTCGCAACCAATAACGATGACACTTCCTCTAGCTTTGATTCTTGAAGCATCACCATGTCTGCACGTTGTTTTTTTAACTACATCACTCACCGCCCTGCACTTCAAAGTTGAACCTAACCCCCTGACGTTCCACGACACTACACACATCCTCACTAACCTCGCTTCTCCCCAGAAAAAAAATACGTGTGAGATCCTTTATAATGTCTTCTTTGCACCTCACGGTCTTTACCCTGACAATACTACCTAATGCCACTATCGCCACAATTTTTTTAGATAAAAATTGTTGTCGATTCTGAAAATCTGAGTCGGATAGAGAGGCATTCACAACCTGCTCGAAACCTGTTGTTGCAGAACTGGTTTACGCGGTTTGCCCTATCAGTTTTTCGCATTAGAGGAACTCCCGAAAGGAGGTTGATGGACTTTGTTTTTCGACCATTAATCCAAAGAAGGGAGTTTTGGTTTGCAATGTCTAAACAAGATAGCTTTTATCTTGGGCAAACCTTATCTGTTGCCGCAACAATGTTTGAAAAATCTTTATCCACCAAGTCCACGGTAGTTGCAATCGGCTCAACAAACTCTACAATGTTTGCATCCAATCCAATGGGAGACTCCTAGTCGAATGCGAACAAATCACCTCCAGATGGTTGTCTATTGTAGGACTCTTCCCAGCCTCGCCAACTGCCCTATCGGAACCCTGCTCATCCATCGAACCCGCAAATTTCCCTTCTTGCACCTCTTTTTGCTCCGACATCCCCTTCGAGCCAAGCTCATCCTGGGTGCCATCAGTGTGGTCCAACCGGTGACTCACTTCCTAAAGGTGATTGCAGTGCCACTGTTTCGTCTGCTCCGAAGAAACTTAGACCCTGATAGGTTCTAAATTCCCTACTGCCTTCAAATGGCAATCATCACCCGAGCGCGTCTTCCTCCCATCCGATCTCGATGCCGATGAATCAGTATCGTCATCATCAGACAGTGCCACCGTACACTCACACTCCATCCACGGGCCAAAATGTGTTAAGTTCTTTAACAAGGATAGGGAAGCACACACTGTCCACCTCCAGTTTCACCTTAGCATCGATGAACGACATAGATGATGTTTCAATCAACATCCATCCATATTCAAACGACTAAGGGGAGTTAGTAGCATCCGTTAAACGAACGAAATTCCCCCAAATATGCGCAATTCTTTCGAATGATTTTTGTGACCACGCATGAATAGGTACGCCCTTGATCGAGAGCCAAACCCTTCTCGTCTCTATGCCTAGCTCCGATGACCACTATTCTAGCCTTGAGAAACACCCTCATATTGATTCTAAAAGCATCACCTTATCACGTGTTAAGGAATCCTTAAACATGAGCAAAATCATTGAGCCATCGATACGTAAGATCGACAAACCCTCTACCGCCGTCAAGTGCAGTCTCGCTGCAGGTTCCTTAATACTAATGGCTGCTTGCACCATCCCACTGCACAATTGTGCAATATTTCCAACTTATCGCCCGCCACAAACCCCTGCACTGAGTAATCAAATGTGTTGTAGTGATTAACCTCCTCCTCCGATCGCTGCTTCAATGGGACTTTAGATCGCAGATTCCCTGCCTGTGCCGACTGCTCTGTGCTTGTGTTGGCATGTTTCCGTCTCCAAAACGAATCGCGGTCTCCATATGTTGCTGGAAACACAGAGATACGGGAACTATAGATCCATTTACCATTTAGGCGTTCTACCACCCGCTCAGCATCGTCTCGACTACTCATTCTCACAAACCCAAATCGAGATCCATTCCTAGCCATTTTTCGAGGGATGAAAACGTCCACCACCACCCCGTGTCGATCAAACACATGCCATACCCCTTTCCAGTGAATGGTTGTCGAGAGATTTCCCACAAATACTGTCAACACTTTCCGGTAGCCAAAATCCGTTGACAATCTCGCTCTGCTCATATTTTCTTTTTTTTACGAGAAAGAGTTTCGATTACCAAAGCATTACCGTGTATAAGACTGCAACAACTGATATACTATTTGTTAATCTCCAGGAACTCAGTTGTGGTTGTGCTATCAAGCATACAAGTACATAATTTCTCCTTAATATATTATTGTTGTCCATGCCCACAATAATAATCGACTAAGGACATTCAAGAATAACTATATTATTCTAAGGACTTTATTAAAATTTAGTTTAATTATAAATGCACAAAATAAGATTAAAATTTTAATAATGGCTTTATATTAATAAATAATTATGTCTTTTACAATCATCTTATGATTGGTCTTTGGGCATACTCCAACAATCTCCCACTAACACTAAGACCAATCACTCATGTATCTAATACCAAAAGACTTAGTGTGACGTTCATGCTTCTTCTGTGTCAGTGGCTTTGTCAGTGGATCGACGATATTGTCATCCGTTGGTACTCTGTATATTTCTACATCTCCCCGATCAATGATTTCACGAATGAGATGGTAACGCCTAAGTATTTGTTTTGATCGCTGGTGAGATATGGGTTCTTTTTCTTGTGTGATGGCTCTGTTATTGTCACAACGCATATCTATAGCATTTGATATGCTAGGCACGACCCCTAGTTCATATATGAACATTTTTTTATCCAAATAACCTCTTTTGCAGCATTGCTTGCTGCAATATACTCAGCTTCTATTGTAGAATCTGCTATTGTATCTTGCTTTGAACTTTTCCAGCTTACATCACCTCTATTAAGGCAAAACACAAAACCTAATTTCGATCGAGAATCATCTTTATCAGTTTGGAAGCTTACGTTAGTATAACCTTTTATACTTAGCTCTTTCTCACCTCCACACATAAGGAATGTATCATTAGTTCTTCTTAAGTACTTAAGTACTTAAGGATGTTTTTTACTGCAACTGAATGACCTTCATCGAGATCTACTTGGTATCGGCATGTCATACTTAGTGCATATGATAAATCCAAACGTATACAAAGCATGACATACATAATAGATCCAATGGCCGAAGTATATGGAATCTTACTCATGTGTTCCCTCTCTTGAGGCATTGAAGGACACATTTCCTTCGAGAGCGAAATATCATGTCTCATAGGTAAGAATCCTCTTTTAAATTCTTCCATGCTAAATCTTTTTAGTACTTTATCTATGTATGTATTTTGACTTAGTCCTAGGAGTCGTCTTGATCTGCCTCTATAGATTTTGACTCCTAATATGTAGGTTGCTTCACTCCAAGTCTTTCATAGAAAAATATTTTTCTAATCAAGTCTTTACAGACTGTAAAGGTAGGTATGTCATTTCCTATTATTAGTATGTCATCTACATACAATACCAAGAATGTAACATTGCTCCCACTAGTTTTCTTGAAAACACATGGATCATCTTCATTTTTAATGAAACCAAACTCTTTAATTGCCTCATTAAAACGAAGATTCCAACTTCGAGAAGCTTGCTTCAACCCATAAATGGATCTTTGTAGCTTGCATAATTTTAGGGCATCTTTTGGAATGACAAAACCCTCAGGTTGTGTCATGTACACATCCTCATCTAATTTTCCATTAAAGAAAGCGGTTTTGACATCCATTTGCCAGATTTCATAATCATAATATGCAACTATTGCAAGCAATATCCGAATAGATTTAAACATAACAACAGGGGAAAAAGTTTCATCATAGTCCATACCATGAATTTGATGAAATCCTTTAACGACCAATCACCCTTTGTATGTTTGTACATTGCCATCCTTGTCGGTTTTCTTTTTGAAAACCCATTTGCGCCCCTATGGGTTTTATCCCTTCAGGTGGGTCAACCAAAGTCCATACTTGGTTTTCTAACATGGAATCCATCTTAGATTTCATGGCTTCTAGCCATTTCTTAGAGTCTGGGCTCGCCAATGCTTCCTGATAAGACATAGGCTCATCTTGGTCCATGAGAAGAGCATCTCTATGCAATGTGACGAGAAATCCATATCTCTCAGGCACATTGCGTTCTTCATAGTGGTTTTGATTCAAGAATGATTGGATGTTCCTCAACTATTTGTGGAACCTGTTGTTGTTCAACCGCTGGTTCAATGATCTATGGTTGACTTTGAATTTCTCCAAGTTTAATATCTTTCACTTCCTTTTCTGAGAATAAATTCTCTCAAGGAAGACTCTTGTTCGAGCAACAAACACTTTGTTCTCAGATGGATTGAAGAAATAGTATCCTTTAGTTTCTTTAGGATACCCTACAAAATTATATTTATTAGATATGGGTTCAAGTTTTGTAGACATCTGATGTTTAACATAAACTTCGCATCCCCAAATTTTCATAAAAAACATACTAGGACGCTTCCCAGTCCATATCTCATTATGTGTCTTTTGAACTGATTTAGATGGAACACAATTTTGCGTGAAAGCAGACGTTTCTAGCGCATGTCCCCAAAAAGAAGTTGGAAGATCAACATGACTCATCATTGACCGAACCATGTCTAACAATGTTTGATTTCTCCTTTCAGAGACTTCATTGTGTTGTGGAGTACCTGGAGGTATAAGTTGCGAGATAATCCCACATCCTTTAATAAGTAGCCAATTTAACACTTAGAAGGAAGCCCAATTTAACACTTAGAAGGAAGCCTAATTTTTTCAGGGTCTGAATATACCCTATCATTTTGAGAACATGAGTTCCCACTAGAGTTCCATCCACCATTTTGCATCGAAACAAAGCCTTAAAGTTTTAATACCTTTCTTGATGAGCTTACCCCTCATATAATTCTTTGAGATTTTTAACCATCTCATAGGAAACCATGTTCTCATGTTTCTTCTGAAGCTTAGGGGACATGGTCGCAAGCATCCGACATCTATCATGTCATTTGAGTATTTCTCAAATGCTTCCTTTTCATCTTTGGAGGCATCATCTACTGGCTTCTAAGGGGCAGGTTCTTCAATGATTTGCAGTTTCTGTTCTTGTTCAAGGACAATCTTTAAGTTACAGAACCAATCAAGGAAATTCAACCCATTCAATTTGTCCTTCTCAAGGATGGATCACAATGATAATGTGTTTGAGTTTTCCATAAAATCTACAACGATAAAATATAATTTATAAGTACATTTTATCACGTTTATAAAGAAATTACATTCCCACTATTAAAAACCCTCAAAATTGAAAAACTTACTAAAATTATAGTGGGTAAGGATCCATATTTCATTTCATCCTGGGCCAGCTTTGGCTTTACTCCTAGAATTCAATTATTTAGGTAAGCAACACTTGCTAACTACATCTCATGTAATTCCTATATTTGGTGAACAATTATTGTTCCTAATCATCTTATGATTATCCAAATCATTAGTCTTTTGGTTTCTAATCTCATTAGAACAACCTAGCTTAACCAATATTACAACTAGTGAATATTACTTGTTCATTCTTCGCTTTTAACCAAGATAGATCTAAGTACTTTTCTTTGGCAAAACCTACATGTATCGATCGAGGTTTTAACGAGGGCTAATATTGGATGACTAATTTTAATTAAATATAGAGGGTTTTTGTTATATAAATCTCACCATTCATCATGCTAAAACACATACATGTAAAGCAATAAATATAAATGCAATGGTTATAGCCCTTAAAACTAAGGTGGTCCATCTCAAACAAATGGGAGAACCAAAATTACTAAAGATAGAACTTGCTTCACAAGCACCTAATCCACCTTTGATCGGCCCATCAGTCTGCTACTTTGGTCCACGCTTTCTCCGCAAATATTATAATTTTTCAAAAACACATTTTACATACAAGGAGTAAGATGAGAAGAGAATTACAAAAGAAGAAAGAAAGGCACGACACACATGTCGTATTTATATAACCATGCATTTCAAACACCCTGCATATCATCCAAAACATACACATGTTTAAACTTGTTAATTAAGATTATCTAAAAAGTTCCTCCGCCCTTTATTGCCTACGCGGTTCGGCAGATCCGGGGCCGTCTGGTCCTCCGGATTACTATGGAAAAACCTTACAATTTGATAATTTTTATCAACATATTCGTGTTTTTGGGATGTTCAATCCCTAAGGTTTTTTCACTCTGGAACAACAATTATTCTTCTGCCAAAAATGATCTGCTATCTTAACCGCATGTTCATCATGTCAACTATTAACATATGATTATCAAAAGCTTACCATAAAAAACACATGATTAATGCTTAACCATCGATCATAAAAACTTGTTAAAACAGATTAACATATTAATCTCCACTATATTCAATTTCTATATTTCGCACAAATATCGCATACTCGTCAAAAATAAAAAAAGTAAAACATGTATCTCATACAAAAACACCATCCAATTATTTAAGATTGAATTCATATCGTACAAGAGGCTCTGATACTATTGATGGAAAACGCCAGTACACCCCATGGCGCAACAAAAAATTATATAGCGATTACCACCAGAGATCTATGTACGAGGAACGAATTCGGGGTGAAAAGGATGAAACGTTACCTTAATAAATCTAGAAATCTGCAGGGAGTATAGGAGAATCCAAATCAAATCCGATTCGTCACAATCGCGTACCGACCTCTATGTAGTCCACCCGAACGAAACGAACAATATTTTCTCTTCTCTAACTGTTAGAGAGGTTTTCCAAAAGCATATATTGACTGCTAGACCTTTAGCCTTTATATAACATTCAAAAATCTAATTCTAATTAAATTTGGATTCATTAAATATACAATATATTTAACGGAATATAATTAAATATGTAGAATCTGATTTTACTTTAATTTGGATTTATTAAATATACAATATATTTAACCAAATATAATTAAATATATACAATCTAATTCTACTCTAATTAGGTTTCTTTAGAGATATATATTTTAATAGAATTTGATAATTACAATAATTATCTAGTATTAATATATATATACATACATATATATATATATATATATATATATATATATATATATATATATATATATATATGAACGAGATTATCTATAATTACAATAACTATAATAATTTTGTTTTAATAATTATTACGTGTACAACAAGTTTGTACACATGCTATTTAGTCGATATTTATTCATTTCAATTATAGGGTGTGACCCTTGTAGGTTCATGTAACGTTAGTAGTAATATCTAGAACAATTCTAATATTACAAGCAATGAGTGGCATCTAGCAATACATCATTGCTACCTAAGTTACATGAAGTCGTGGTTCGACTTTACTTTTTTCCGTGATTAACTTCTTTTATGTATTACATCCTTTTGTCTTCATATCTAGATTGATCATTGATTAGTTACACTTGTATAGTCCATTTAATATTTCTTGATATCTTGAGTAGACTATTATAAACAAATAATTATGATATCTCAATCAATTTATTCGAGCATGGTCACACATTTTCTAGTCTCACTCAATCAAGTGGCCTATGATATTACTCATATTATGTAGGAGGGACAAATCCTATCTTGATAAACCATATTTCGCTACATAGATTGTGACATATCCAATGTCAATCTTTATAGTGTAGTCAGTTACGACACACATTTGACCGTATCAAAATATGTCACTCACGATGTTGAAATAATGATGATATCAAGTCTGAGGATCATACATGTAGTTATCATCATGACCAATGTCGTGACTGTCACATAATAATCCAAGAAACATGCTCATAGCAGGTCAATCCAGTATGTCATTCTCTAACACATACTTATGTATTGATTTTGACATCTCCATGTCAATTACAACGCTTTGTCATCAATCAACTACATATTAGTCTTAATATATTATTGTTGTTCATGCCCACAATAATACTCGACTAAGGACATTCAAGAATAATTATATTATTCTAAGGACTTTATGAAGATTCAGTTTATTTATAAATGTACAGAATAGATTGAAATAATAATAATAACTTTATATTAATAAATAAGTATGTCTTTTACAATTATCTTATGATTGGTCTTTGGGCATACTCCAACAATGTGTATAATAACTGGAAACTTCAGTCTAAAATACTAAATTTTCCCTGCTTTCCCCCACCCCATGATCATAAATCTATTTTTAAGATTGTGAAAAATATGTTATGCGAGTGGGGTCTTAAAAAGCTTTTACCATAACTCTTTCTAATGCTTTTGCAAATGAGAGAATGATTAAGCGACTCAGAGATTATTTGCATGTCATTTCTCCCCTTCCATGCAATGATAAGTATTTTCTTATAAGGTGTGATGCCCATATTTTATACTTGATAGTTCAAAAATGTTTGAAGATAATTGATTCTTATGTTATTAAATTGCGTAAAATAGTTGAGTTTATTGATTCTTTTGATGCTCGGCTTTGTAGCTTTGAATTGGTTGTTAAAGATTGTGGTTGCTCTTTTTGTGGTAAATTGATATTGGATGTTCATACTCAATAAAACTCCACTTACTCAATGCTTCGTAGGGCAATTGATGCTAAATTAGCCATTAACTTGTTTGTTAATAGGGAAAATGACTTGGATATAACTAGTGATGATAAGTGGGAAACTGCTCAAATAATTTGTGATTTTCTTATGTCATTTTATGAAATTACTACTCTGTTCTAGGGATCTAAGTATCTCACCTTTAACTTGTACTTGACTAATGTTTTTGCAATTAAAAAGTTGTTGTGTGATGCTCGCAATGAACCTTGTGAGGGCATTTTTGCAATGACAGGACCCATGCTTGAATTATATGAGAAATATTGGTATGATCACTCAACGATTCTCTCTTTTGATGTTTTGCTTGATCCTCGCTATAAATTATAACTTTTGAAGGAGTTGTATAGTGTCCTTTATGTTGACGATGAGGTTGAAAGGAGGGCAAGTATTGTATATAACGATTTTGTTAATATATATATATATATTTCAAAAATATATACTTTTTTCTTCTTCTTTTATTTCTTCTGTCCAAAGTAACTCATCTCAAAGTATAAGTGTGTCAAGTTCCATTCGGCCTCAAACATTTAAAAAATCCAATCTATTTCAGGTCAGTTTTTATTTTCTTAAAGTTCACTTAAGTTTCTGTTTTCACAATTTTACTTAACGCTTTATCTTTTTGCATGTTAGAAATTTGATGCAAATTTAGCTGCTTCTAGGAGTGGAGAATCTGATGTTGACTCTTGCATTAATTTGCCCCTTATTCCTCGTACTAAAGATGTTGAGTTTGATATTTTAGAGTATTGGAAAGCGCAAACAGTTTCTTTTTTCACTTACTTTCGCGCATGGCGAGAGATATTCTAGCCATTCCAATCACTTCAGTTGCTTCTGAATCTTTATCTAGCATGGGGGTTAGATTTTGAACAAGTTGAGAGCTAAACTCTTGCCTAAAAATGTTGAGATATTTGTAACAACTCGTAATTGATTGTATGATTTTGACACAGAAAAGGGATGAAGATTATCTTACTGTGGTTAATGATTCTTCAACCTCTAATCTTGGTGAAGATTCACTTCCCGTTTAAGGTTTTAAATTAGTTTTCTAACTTTTTATGTTTATTAATTTTTGAAAATAGTTTGTAATTCTGTTTTTACTTCTGTATGGTACCTTTACAACAAGTACATTAATGCTTATGGTATAAGTAGGGATGTAAAAACATGTATAAGCTTGTATTCTATTCATGTTATAAGAACATTAATGCTTAGTTTTCTATTCATGTTATAAGCACATTACAACAAGCATTACATTCACATTGGTTAAACATGCAATGCTATACGTGTATTCTTCTTTTGCTTAACTTTGGTATATGCTTGTATTCTATTCATCTTATAAGTTGTTTTATCCTATTTTTATGGACTGTAAGTGTTTGATAAAGTTGAAAATGTTTGGCACTACTGGCCATCGTATATCTCTTTGCTTTACCGTTGTGTGTTTATTCTGGATGAATAATGATCATTATTTTATTCATCTTTAGGTACTAAACTTTTTGTTAATCTGAGTTATTATTACTGTTTTTTCCCTGCCTCTGGACTGGACAAAACTTAACTGCTTATGCTTGTTGTCTACTGTTGGTTGCTGGCTGTTGTGCTTCTGCATTTAAAAAATTGTTGGTAGACTTATAGTTATTTTTTTTCTTATCTAAGTAGTTGTTCTTGGTTAAATTATGTTGGTTTCACTTTGGCCTTCAAAGTTGAGAAGTTACTCATAATTTAACCATGATATTAGAATTTAGATCTTTCGAGAGCTTGATGAGAATATTTTTGGTAGCAAAGTCGAGCATTTAGCCTCGTAAAACTTTTGCTATAAGATTTGAGAGCTTAAATTTTTACAAAAAAAACTTACTTTATTTATTTGTAATTTTTAAGTTTACTAAGTTGTAATAAATTCAATATTATTTTATTTCTTAATTTCAATTTGTACATTTGTTATCTAACCTCAATGGAAAATGATACTTTAGCATCAATTAAAACTTTATTTTTACCAAAATTATTTATCAACAACATAAATATGTGTATGATAATTAAAAATTATGGTACTATAATTACAGTTTACAACTATGAATTTAAAACATTGTAAACGATTAACCTTCTAACATTTGATTTTTTATCAAATCAACAAATAGTTTCTAATCCTCCCCACTAAAATTTAGCCAAGACAAAAAGAAAAAAAGACATAAATTTCTATATGTAAGGTAATATTGTAGTGGAAGATGATCAAGTCGGTTTAATTTTTTAATGTAAACTTGCATTTCCTTACTAACCAAATAGCAAAAGGACTCTGTCCATTTAGGACTTTTAATCTTATGTTCAAGAAGTGACTTTAGCAATGCGATTTAGTTAAAAGAAAACATAAAAATAATTTTTTTGTTTCTTTCCTTCATTTTTTGATATTTTTTATTCAAGATGAATTTACTTGGTCGTTTAGAATATAGACATAAATATAGTTTACATTTATCAAGACTTTAAATTAATTATATATATATATATATATATATATTCTTATATATAATTCAATAAATTAATAGCCAATAATTGAATTATTTAACAAAAACATTTTAAATAAAAATTAATAATTAATAATTTAAATGGTCAAAAACTTGTTTCACACTTTATAATATAATAAATTCGTAATTTCTCAATTACTTCATTTTTCTCTTGAAAATCATCAAATAATAAACTTCTTCAATTACAAGTCAGATAGATATCAAGACAAGTCAATATCAGTTCAGGTCAACAACAGGTCGGGTTCAAAACAAGTTGAGTCAATTAACAGGTCGAGTTCAAAACAAGTCAGGTAAAATCGGATCTCGGGTCATTTCAGTCAGGTTATAACAATTATTTGCCAGGTTAGCCTCGGGTTCGAGTTCTTTTCAGTTGGGCGCAGGTCAAGTTCGGTTACTACAATAATGGGTTCAATTCAGGTTTAGGTCGGATGCAGGTCGGGTTCGGTTACTGCAGTATTAGGTCGAACTCTAATTCGGGTAAAAAACAGTCAGTTACAGATCAATTTCGAGTCATAACTTCTTCGGGTCAAAATATATTCTGACTCGAGCAAGTTTCAGTCGTCATTGTCAAAATTTAGTAACAAGTTAGTCTTTTTTGTTAAAATTTTTACGATAGATAATATGCTAGTTAATAATATTAATATGAAATAATTAGTTACGACTTTTACACATTATTATAATTTGGTTTTAGTTCTAAAAAAAGTTAAACATCAACTCTTCAAAATTACACAAATTTAATCCTTTTCGATTATAATGATATCATCTCATTTTTACTCTATACAAAATTTAAGACCTTTAAACTTCCAGTATAAGGGGTCGGCATGATTTAAAAGAAAAGAATTTAAAATTCTTAGTTTTCTATTTCTTGAAAGCAAAACCTATACTTGAAACAACAAGCAAAATGGATTGTGTCAATGATCACAGTAACATAGATTCTCTATAAATTTTCTATTTCAAAAAAAAATTGAATTGTCAATACCTAAAATCTATAAACACTAAACAAAAGATATGGAGAAAAAGGAAGAGAGTGGTTGATAGCAATTTCAAGCAGTTTACCCTTATAAATTTGGATAGAGAACCGTAGTTGGTACGATGGTCAGAATAAGAAAGAATGAACAATGAAGAGTAAAGTGGGAAGAGGGGGTCCCTTTTGTTCTCCTTCCCCCCTCTCTCTCTTTAGTTGTATGGTATATAAAACTCATGTACTATTTTTGATGGGAAGATGTTAGGCCTAACGTCATGATAACTATTGATGAGCTGACAGAGTAAGCTCACTTGTGGAGTAATAGGTTGAGTTGTTGGGTTAAGTGGGCTGAACAACTGCCATGTCAATGCGTGACAACTCAACATGGAAAAAGGTCTGAAGAATTAGAGCTCTGGAGGCCATTGTGCCTCACATGTTAAACAATGATGTGGAGAATACGAGCTGCAGTGGAGGCTTGTAGATTGCAAGGGAAGCCTTAAATTCGGAGCAGTGCTTTTGGAGGAGACGAATACTAGTGGTATGACCTTTAGACCTGGCAAATTTGACCCGAGACCCGATATTTACCCGAACATGATGACCCGAAATAATTCAAACCGAAATCGGCTCGAATTTTTTGTTGAACCGAAATAGACCCAAATCAATTTTTATATAAACCGAATGGACCTGAACTGAAGGCTATTCGAACTGAAAGCTGAACTGAATATCGACCCGATTTTAACCCGATAATTAAGGTAAAGTAAATGAATAATTTATTTTTAATGTTATTTATATTTTAACAATATGATAAATAGTATAATGGTGTATGTTTTTATTATCTTTTTGTATTATACTATTAGAAAGACCGTTGATTTTCTTAAAATTGTTGTATAATAGCATTTTATGTCATTCTAAGTTTAAATATTAATTACATAAGGCTTTTGTCCCTATTAATTTTTAAATTTAAAACTTTAATAAACTCTTTGTCCTCCCAATATTTGATCTTAACTACACCATAAACCTTTAATCATTAACACTAAGCCTTAAAAATCCTAAACCATAAATCTTAAGCTATAGAAATTAATCTCATAAACCAATAACCCTAAACTACAACATATTCCCTAAACCATTAGTCCTAAGACTAAACCCAAAACTATAAACCGAAATTAGGGACCATTTTTACAATTTACCATAAAATGTAGCCTAAACCTGAAATTAGGGACTAATTTGACAATTTCAAAGTGGAGAAACTTGAGAGCCAGTGACCAATTTCAAAATTTTACCATAAAACATAACATAAAACCAAAACTATGCACTAATTTGACAATTTGAAAGTAATGAAATTTGAGAGTTCAGTGACCAATTTCACAATTTTACCATAGAAATAAATAGGGTCAATTTCGGTTGAAAAATTAAATCTTAGGAACTTAAATGAACAAAAATATCAATATATTGAAATTATTAGACTAAATTATAAAAGTTAGAAATAAATAGGTGTAAATTTAAACTAAAAGTACTTTTTAGGGACTAAATCACTGTGGGGAGGGGATCGCTATATCCGAAGTCCAAACTGTGGGGATACTTCATACTTAATTAAAATAAAATTTACAAGTGAATATTAGGACTACTGTAACATTTTAAATGTAGCATGGCTTAAAAGTGAATTAACCTCTAACCTAAACATGTAAAATCTGATTAAATATGTAGAACGTAGTGGTAAAAGTAAAGTTGAAGTTCTTTCAGAAGACAAAATCAAAACTGATAGGGATGGTTTTCTAAAAATTCCGAGCGATTTTTTAAAATTTAAATTTAGTCTCCAACGATTTCCTAATCAACTAGTTACGTTAAAGGAAACTCCAATAAGTAAAAAAATGTGGCATAAAATGTCTAACGGTCAGAAGTCATTGTTAAAGAGATGTTCGACTGAACGTTTTGATGTTACAGATGATCTGAAGCCAAAATATATGACATAAAAAAAGAGCTTGTACTTCTGGAGTGAATACAAATGTATGTATAAATAATTCTTTATTTGTTATTTAGCATATTTTACTTAAAACTAATATTTGACATATGATAACAGGAACAAAACACTACTTTGCAAGATAGTGGAGAAATATGCAAGGTTGATGCTCTCGAAAAAATGAGGTGGTAATGAGAAAAAAATTATTTTCTTTGTAGGGTGTAAATTTGAAAGAAATGATGTACAAATATGACATTTGAATTACATATGTGATCAGTTACTCTTTAGTTATGCAAGTTGGGAACAAGAACAATGTCTATGATGTTGATAGTGAAGAAGAATTGAAAGATTTGATCCTACATGCTCAAAAAAATTTAAGGAAAAAAAGGTTTAGATTCTACAAAAAAAAATTATTTATAAATATCGACATGTAATTTTTTGGTTATTATCATTTGTAAGAGTTTAATTAATGTATTTCATGCAATATTGTTCTAAGCCAGGTGATACGTTAGCTGAAGGACGTAAGAAAAATGCGAGGATAAGCGATGCATACAAGCAATATTTGAAGTACTTAACGCATGAAGAAACCAGAGTTTGCATAAATATTTCTACTTGGGATGATACAGGCAGAACTCTTTACATGGCAAAAAACAATTTGTTGGACGTTGGCAATGCTCGCATTGTTTTTCCAGAAAAGTGGTTATCTGATTGGGTAATGTAACATGTTATAATAAAGTTTTTAAAAATTTGTAGAATATATAAAACTTAAACATTGAATCTAAGTTGAGGATCGAAAATTTGTAGAATATATAAAAATAAACCGAATAAGAATGTATAATATACTTCATAATAACAACTTTAAAAATTTAAAAAATATCAAATCTTAATCATCCTAAATCTCTCAATGGACCGAGAAAACAATGAAAGTTTCAACTCTCGTACATCATGCAGTAGTTGTTTCGCATCTTGTCCCATATGCTATCAAGGCATGCACATACATTGTCATGTTTATCATTACAAAGAATATTCGTAAAAATTACCAAGCGCACTAAAACAATTGTATTTATAGCTCAATGAATGAATGACTTACAAGAACAAACACTCTGATTTCTGGAGGATACCATGCACTACCAAGCATTATTTGGTTGTCAATCCAAAATGGTTGGACCTTTTTCCATAATTTTCAATTCACGAGTATAAGCAGACTGCACAAAACATATTATATTATCAATATACATAACAAGAAAGCATAATTATTTGAATAATTCATATTTAATTACCTTCGAGATGTCGTTTTGTTTGTATGTGTTGGTCATGTATCAAACTAATTTAAAATTCTGAACTTCATCAATATGACTCATATCCTGATTTGAAGGCTTATTCGGAGAAGGTTCAGATGTTTTATACGAGTCCAATGTGACATCCTCATCATATGCAACACGTTTTGGGTTGGACGATGAATTTTGGCACTTCGTTCTCTTGGGTTTTCCTCTTCCAGTTTTAAGAACTATAGGATCGCCAATTCTAAGAGTCTCTTTACCTTTACTGCTTCTCTTATTAGATTCTACTTTAACCGTTTGCAATTTCAGACTCATTTTTGCAAATTGATATTTAACTTCATTGAAAGTCTTCAATGTCTGTGATGCACGGTGACATATGGTCATAGAATAAGAGGCTAGAGTGGAATATCTTGCTTGAATTATTACTAGATTATTATCTTCGAAGTCTGCATTCTTATTTTCAAGTCCAACATCTTTCTTCGCATAGATAGTATATTGTTTCATTATCCACCCTTGTAGTATTTCCTTAGCCTTTTCATATTTCAACACGGCAAACACATGGTGGCATGGAAATTCAACAGACTCCAACTTCATACAGCAACAATACATGGTCTCATGTGTCATATTTTTAAGTACAAGATACCACTTCTCCTTTTTCAACATGCTCTAGCCAATAACACATGCACTCATCTCGAATTTCGTTTTTTTTGACCAAATAATAACTCTCATACGACATTTCTTTGCACAATGTAGCAAAAGAATTTCGCGTATATACCTTGACTGCATTGCGCTTGAGAGTTTCCAACAAACCGTCACAATACGGTTCTTCATCCATTGATTTGTAATCTTGATGAGACTCCTCCCATCTTAGAGATTGCAGCTGTTTATGGTAGTTCTCAACGAATCGGTACAACATCACCTTTTTGTCCAACCAAGTTTTTAGTGTTTCATTCATTGATTCACACCGTTGTGTAGTCCTCATTGCTGCACACAAAAAATATTTATTAATTACGTTAGATACAATAAATAATATATTAAATTAAAGTGTATATAATGTTACCTGCATAAAAGTACCCTTGCAAATATGCTTCTGCCCATTTCTCTTTATCTTCATATAATTCTTCTACCCATTTTTTCCCTTGAACGTTGTGCTTTTCCACTAGTTCTTTCCAGGCACTTTCAAAATCAGATGACGTCCTACACATGTCAGCGCGTCTCATAAAGCCATCAAGGAAATCTTGTTCTATATGAGAAAGCATGTTCCTCATGACATGCCACAAACACAATCTATGTTTTGCCCCGAGTAGTACTCGAGAAATGACATTTGTCATAACCTTATCTCTATTAGTAATAACAGTAAGCGGTTTGTACGCATCTCCCGCTTCGATCAACTGTTCTAATACCAACACATGTATCCTATTTCTCGTTCACAATCAATGCACATCCAAATGGCACTTGTGTTTCGATGATGATTGACACCAACCAAAACAACGAACGGCTTGTTGTATGCGTTACACTTGTAAGTTGTATCAAATGCAAGTACATGGCCAAATTGTTTATAGTCGGCGTGTGATACACCATCAGACCAGAACAACTTCTCCAAATGTCCGGATTCATCCCTCGTGTGCCTAACAAAAAAGAAAAGATCATATTCTTGCTTCCCATATAAATATGCCATCACTGTTTCACCATCACCATCTTGGACTTCTTCTCGTCTAATTCTATCCAGATAGTTGTACAATTCCTTGGGTAGAAAACCAACATTCTGAATTGAACCAGTTTCATTCACGAAATTTTGCATTATCCTACTTAGAGTAATTCTAGAGTGGTGCATGCTCTTTATCTTCAGCTCATCTAACTGACTGATTTTTCAGAATGACCTAAAATAAAAAAAAAATCATTAAATATATATAATCAACTAGAATTTAGTATCTATCAATTTAATTATTAATAAAAATTACATACCTGATACATGTAACATGTGTTGCGTGAACCATATCATAATTATGTTCTTCCTGAAATTTCACAACTTTCCAATAATGATGGCGTTTGTCCAATTTAAATCTAATAAATGCTCCACAACTAACTCTGATGTCCGGTCTTTGTAGACGTTTTCTGTTTGGCAAGTTATACCATTTTTCGTCTCTATGTCCCTCCTTACGGCACACCATTTACTTTGCAATTATTTGATTTGTAACTCTACTTTTCACTGTCTAGTCGACTCGAACTCCGAACCCTTTCACTTTAGCATATGTATGGTAAAATTCAACGGAGTCATCTAAAGTTTTTCACTTTAGCATACTCATATCATTCTCATCATAATCCTTTAATTCTTTACCAATCTTATCCCATATGCTTTCGTCGATGAAATAGTCAAGGGTCTTCTCATCATCTATTTGTTTTGCATCGTCAACATCATGATTAGGTTCTTCTTCTTCAGAATTAAGTCCACGTTCTCTGTCCTCGATATAGGGCTCGAACTCCGTAGCTTCAATTTTTCTAGATCTTTAATATCTTCGATGTCATCGATATCAACCATCTCGAAAAAACCTACAATTTAATACAAGTAAATGAAAGAAAAATTAAATCTAATAAAACTTAAGAAAAAGGTAAAAATAAGACCTTAAGAAGCATGCACCGTACTTAAAACATGAAAAAGCCCAAAAATTTCAATGACAAAAAATTTCAGGCGTACCGGTACGGTAAAATTACCGTACCGATACGCTTGCAAAACAAAAAAATTTAGTGACAAAATTTTTTACCGATACACCTGGCGTACCGATACAGTTAGCCCCTGCGTACCGGTACAGTATTCTTACCGTACCGGTATGCGCGACGATCTGCACTTTTTGGGGGATCGAATCAGCCATTATTTTTGCGAATCAAACAAAAAATTGGATTGCTGCAACTGATTTTGGGATTTTGGGATAAATTGAATGAAAAATACTTAAATCGAATCAAATTTAAGATAATTAAGGTTTTAAAAATTGAGTATAAATTACCTAATTGCAACGCAGGATTAGGACTGGCGGCGACTGTTGACGACGATGGCTGTCATCGACGGCGATAACAAAGGTTATCGGCGACGGTGGCGGTTGGCGGTGGGTGCGGCGTCAATTGGGTTAATTTCAAAGCAAAAAAAAACCTAAGATTTTTTGATATACTGATAGTTTATTTTGATTAATAATATTTAAAATAAATTTAAAACTAAAAAATACTTTAATTAAATTACACTTTTAATTTTTAAAAAAATTATAATTACGCATAAAGTACTTTAGATTTAAAATTTTTATAAAATAATCTATCAATGCTCATCGGTACTCGTCAATAGTGGTGCTCGTAATCCGCTATTTGCTATGAGCTATCCGCTAATTGCCAAATACGGCCAATTTCATTACAATGTGCGGTTTGTCAGAGTAAAAGATGCTCATAAAGATTGCAACTGGACATGTATTGTGGGAGTTTGTACCTTTTTCATGTAGTATTACTATTAACTATTAAGCTCAGATAACAGTTGTTACAAATTTATATGCCCTGTTGGGTTCTCGCATTTTAGTAGTTCTGCTATTTCTTTCTCTATTTCCATGGCTTCTGTCTTCAAATTATTAAGACAGAAGCCTAGGCCGGCAAGACATATAAGCATTTGGCTCTTAAGCATCTCTTCAACTTCATTACCCTCGGTCTGATTCGAAACTCTGATTGTTTGTTGAAGCAAAGAGTTCCCTATCTCCAAAATGCTCTTCTCTTCAGCTGTAGAGAGATCCCCATTAGGCGATTTTCCCGACTCGAGGTCCGTCTGCATCTCTGCTGCTGACTTATCCAGGCATTTCAATAAAGAGCCAGTTTTGTCCGTGAGATGTTCAAGCTTATTGCTTATCTGTTGTTGGGTCTCTTCCCATGTAATTCCCAGAATCTGGAATGCTTGTGAGAGAAATCCAATTTGATGGATTGAAAAGTGTAGTAAATCTGCCACTCTGTCAATAGATCTTAGAAGCTTATTGTAGCAACCACGTTGAAAAGGTGGGAACCAGAAGTTAGGCTCCAATTCAGCTTCTGCAATGAACTTCTGGAGTTGCCGGGAATGGTATTTCAGCTTCTTCTGCTTTCCTCTCAACAATTGTCTGGATTTTTCCTTTGGATTAGTATAGAGACCCATTTGTCGACAGCAATCTTGCAGTGCCCTCAAAGTCCTTGAAAGTTCTGTTTTTGCTAGTGTTGCAGATCGTACAGGATTCAAGAGAATCTCCACTGCAATGAAACATATTAATCCGATGCTAGCCTCTGCGATTCTAGCAATGGCAAATTCGTTTGGAGTGCCATAGTTTTTCCGTCCCAAGATCAGCAATGCCCCTATATCTGCTGCAATCCCACCTGATTCGCCATACATGCGACTATGCCTCAGGAAACTGGTGAAAATGATCCAAGGAAGTAGCAGTAAAAACCTCAATTCTGCAATATTTTTAAACATAAAGCAGCATAGTATTCCATATACTGATCCCATTGCTGTCCCCTGTGCTCGGGCATTGGCAACCGTAAATGTTGCTTGCCGCCCTGTAACAAAACTAATGGAAACAGTTAGTCCCGACCAATATCCATTGTCTTTGTTATATATCAGACCCAATAGCACAGCGAGACCCAGAGTAAGTGAGCACTTGATTGCAAAAAGCAAATTTCCACAGCTGAAACTCAGCATCTGTTTCATTATACTTTTTCCTTGCTTCTTTGACTGATTTGATTCTTGTATTTTAGCTTCCTCACCATTGTTTACAATGCTCGCCGGAAAATCTTGATGGAGTTCCATACAGTACAAGAAGAAGAAGGGTGACAGATCTTCATGGTTTGTCGAAATGGCTTTTCTGGTCCAGGATGATCTGTTTGCATATTCTCCCTTTGTGTCTGGAGCTGTTGCAGCATCAAAAGGCATCGAAAGCATGGCCTGCTCAAGTTTGAGTGCTATCTGCTTCTTTGCAATTTGTACAACATCTAGGAGCTCTTCATCCATAATCTTGACAGGGAAGGAACTGCAAGTGGTCAAGGCCAATTCCATCCCTCGAATCGGCATGTTCGTCTCTTCCAACTTCTGTCCGGGATCCAAGCGCTCGGGTTTCAAGAATCTCAACCAAGGTTTCTCCCAAAGCACGCCTTCCTGTTAACAGAAAAAGCCTCATTAATGTTACTCTCTGCAAACAAAAGAAGCACAACTCTAGAAAATGACCTTACGTGTTTATCTTTGATACTTCCAAGAAGCTTAGCTCCTGCTTTAGAAAATAACCTTGCATCTGTTATTAAATTGAGTGCTGTCGTATTGTCTTTTGCACAAAAAGCTTCAACTAAGAGATTAAACCTGTGTGATGCATTTTCTGCATAAAACCTGCATACTTTCCTTACCTGTATAGCCATAAATCATAATATTAGACAAGGTTCATTGTCAGCTGAAGAACAATGAAAGCTGGCCCTAAATCTAATTAGCAGAGATGTATAACATGCAAACCAAAGCAAAGCAAAGCATTCATTATCAGCTTGATGCTTACCTCACGGTAGGCTAGGTGAGGGTATGGAAAGAACATGGCTAGAATGGATGCCAAGGCGCCAAGAGCTGTGCTTGCCGCAACCTGAATTGGGAGGATGATGACTCCAGTTTCTGCCCCTTGAATAACTGCACCTACACAAACAATCACGATCTGACCAAAGGCAATTCTCTTGGCTGTCAAATGCGTGTAACCAGGTAATGCAATCAGGAATGAACCAAGTGCCACCACTAGAGCAGCTAGTCCACAGCTAAACCCGGACGGTCCAATCAACCGGAGAATCGACATAGAAGGCAGAATTACTTGAATGCTGGCACATAAAACATGCCAACAACCTCTCAGGGCATCACCGAGTGTAGCATCCGGGACGATCAAGATGATTGTCACATAGGAAAAGGCAGGAAATCTTATGATACGCCGGACAGATTCTGGTCCATAGAGGGTGGTGCAACCCACTATGGAACATGCTAGCACAGTCCGGAAGGCAGAGGCTAGGCATAAACGCCACAGAGCTTGTGAGGAATTCATATTGTTCTTAGTGCGGGCTTTTGATCAGTAGGAGAACAAAGGCACACACTGTTTTTCAGAAAAGAGACAAACCCGTAAAATAGTATAGAATTTGAAGCCTGGAAGATTAATATAAGGATTCTGATGTGTTTGTGAATTATTGGAGTGAATATACTGAAGCCAGCAGGAGGATGATTGGTTGCACTTTTGTTTTCTTTTTAACTTGGCCATCAAAAGTCGGTGTCAGTTTAAGCAAGAAAGTATGAAAATCCTACAGGGATTGAGGTTAAAAAAGTATGGCTAATCTTTGCTTTCATTGTCTTGACACATGAACTTGGTTATTTTACATATTTCATTGAGTTCCACCTTGTTTGTCCTTTAGCATTTTACTACCCCAACTCAATCTGGAATCGTCCCTGCTCTACTTGTCTTTTGCCTTTATTCCAAATTCCCACCTTTTTGGAGCAGTTTCTCACCAATGTTTTCCGTATGAGATTTGGTAGAACTCCCCTTTTCTATTTTCTATTTTTGCCTTTATTCCAAATTCCCATTTTCTACTTTTTAAAGTTTTTAGTGTATATTTATTATAATGAGATAAAAATATGTGAAAAATGTAAATTGATTTCTAGAACTATAAAATAGCTATGCAAATTAAAGGTGAAAAAGTAAAATTATGATACTGTTTTTATATCTACCGTTGTACGTATCCTAATAGAAATTATGATACTGTTTTTATATCTACTTTTTTAGTGCTCCTAATTATGCCCTCACACTAAAAATTAGGCTTAGGATTTAAGGTTTATGGTTTAAGGTTAGACTTTAAGAAAATTTGGGGTAGAGTAGATTTTTTAGGGTATATGACTTAGCATTTAAAATTTAGGATTAGGACTTAAAATTTAATTTTTTTAGTATTGAGCCACAGAAAAGTACACTAAAAAAGGGCAAAAGGATTTTTGTCCGTACATATCTATGAGTATACGAATAGTTACGAGAGAAGAATCTTTCTAGAATAATTTTCCGCAATATTCTGTAAAGATAATAACAAGACGAGTTTTTAGCCGCCTCGACCCGACCCAAAGGATAAGAATTAAAGCTTGATCCCCGACCCATTCTAAGTATTTTTATTATTCAACCCATCCCGCGCGGATGCGAAACCAAATACACATATCACACCCCCATCCGATAATTTTTTTTTTTTCATTTTTAAAAGGAAAAATCAGTTTGTTCCTTAACACAACCCTAATCATTCACACCACCAAAAACAATAGTTAACGCCCACAAACCTATTTAATTCGGGAGAATAACACAAAATAACCATAAATTTGGAGTAAAAATTCAATTGTAAGTATTTGGTTGAATATAAAATCAACACATATATTATGAAATCAACATGTTCAAACAATAAAGTAATTAAAAAGTTAACAATATGTAAAGTAAGCTGTTAAAAGCTATCAGTTGACACCTCTACTTCTCTTCCTCAAGTAGAAATTGTTCAATAATAATAATAATAATAATAATAATAATAACAATAGAGAACAACGAACTGGAAGAACAAAAACTTACAAATGACCAAAAACTAAAGATCTTAAGTTCAAGCAAAAAATAACAACAAATAGGAGAAAAATAAAAATAAAAACAAATCTAAAACTCATATAAGAGAACGAGAAAGAAAAACATAATTTAATAAAGATATGAAACCTAAACATTTGTAGTCTCTTTGCAATGCATGTAGAAGTAGATTAAGGAAAATATTTTTGGGAATTATGCGGTTGTAATTTTGAGCAGTGATTTTATCATTGTTGTTTCAAGGCCATGTCTTGGTGCTTGTAAAGAAAAATTACATAAAAGGTTTTGAGCTATGGATTTACATAAGAGGTTTGTTGACAGAGAAATAGATTAACGGCACAAGGATGGAAATGAAAGTTTTAGGTAATTTTTGAGAGAGTGAAAAATCAAAAGATGAAAAAAAATTAGATGAGAAGAACGACAATCTTATCGATTTGTACCACCAAAATGAGGGTAAAAAATGAGAAACCTTAGAATTTAAGTTTACCTTTAAATCACCAAAATCAGGGAAAATGGTCTAGTTAGTGTGTCAAAATTTGAGATATAATCCATTTACTTTAATTTGATACAATTCACGTCATCACCTTAACGGTCTTGTCGATTTGTACTTGTTAAGTATGACTCATATATTGTTAAAGGACAGTTATTTTGGTAAATGTACCGTCGATGGTTACTTATATATATGTATATTATTTGTAACCTAATTTGATTGATTGAATCAATAAGAAAAACAACCGCTCTTTCTCCCGAGGACGTAAGCACATTGCTGAACCTAGTTAATCTCCTGTGTTCTTGCTTGTTTATTTTTTTGTTTGTTTACCTTATTTCACAACAACTGGTATCAGAGCCTGGTTGAGATGGCTATGTCCGGTGCGAAATTCGAAGCGGCAAACTTCAGTGGTGAGGGTAACTTCGAATTGTGGCAGACGAGGGTAAAGAATCTGTTAGCGAAGGAAGGGATTTTAAAGGCTTTATGACATGAAAAACCAGCATTGATGGATGGTGAAGATTGGGAAAAACTGCAAAAGCGAGCAACTGAAACTATACGATTATGTTTGGCAGATGAGGTTATGTATCACGTAATGAATCTGTCGTCTCCATCAAAAATATAAAAGAAATTGGAGAGTCAGTTTATGTCCAAATCTCTAACAAATAAATTGTATCTAAAGCAGAGATTGTATGGACTGAAGATGCAGGAAGACCACGATTTGGCACAACATGTGAATGTCTTCAATCAAATAATTACTGATTTGACTCAACTTGATGTGAAGATTAAGGATGAAGACAAATCAATGATTCTGTTGTGTTCATTGCCTCCCTCTTATGAACACATGGTGACTACTCTTACATATGAGAAAGAAACAATCAAAGTTGAAGAGATTACTTCAGCCTTGTTAGCTTACAATCAGCGGAAGCAGAATACATGTAAAAGTTTTCATGTTGATGGTTTATATGTTAAAGGTATTCAAGATCGTGAAAGGAAGTTAGAGAAAAAATGTTATGGAAAACAAAATTCTAGATCAAAGTCTAGAGGCAAGAAGACGATTCATTACTACAAGTGCAATGAGCCAGGACATATGAAGCGAAATTGTCCAAAGTTAAAAAGGTAGACAGATTATAAACATGATGCATCATCCAAAACTGTAAATGTGGTGCAGAATAGCAATTTAGATTGCAGTGATGGAGATATGCTTTCTATTTCAACAACTCAGTTCACGGATGCATGAATTCTTAATTTAGAATGCTCTTATCACATAACGCCTAACAAGGAGTGGTTTTCGACTTATATGTCTTTTAATTCTGGTTCAGTATATTTAGGCGATGATAGATGTTGCAATATTGTTGGTATTGGTGAAGTCAGAATTAAGATGTATGATGATATTGTTAGAACATTATGTGATGTTATGTATATACCAGATTTGAAAAAGAATCTAATTTCCTTAGGCACTTTGCATAAGAATGATTTTATTCCTAAAGCAGATGAGGATAAGGAAACCATTAAAGTTGTTAAAGGTGGCATTTTATGATGAAAGAAATGATAACTGCAGGAAATATCTATAAACTATTATAGAGTACAGTTGTAGGTGGAGCTCATTCTGTTGAGTCATATTATGATAATACAAAACTGTGGCACATGCGACTTGGTCATCTTAGTGAACGTGGAATGGTTGAATTGCATAAAAGAAATTTGTTGCATGGTGTTAAAAGTTGCAAGCTTGATCTTTGTGGGTTTTGTGTTCTTGGTAAACATACTAAAGTTAGTTTCACGACTGGAAAGCACAAAACTGAAGGAATTCTTGATTATGTGCATTCTGATGTATGGGGGGCTTACTAGGGAATCATCATCGGGTGAGTCTATGTACTATGTTACTTTTATTGGCGATTTTTCTAAGAAAGTTTGAGTGTATTTTTTGAAACAGAAGTCTGAAGTTTTTGCCAAGTTCAAAGTGTGGAAAGATGAGGCGGAGAACTAAAATGGTAGAAAGATCAAATACTTAAGGTCTGATAATGGAATAGAGTACACAGATTCACAGTTTCAAAAATTCTGTTAGGATCTTGAGATTCAAGGACATTTTTCAGTGCGCAAGACAACACAACAAAATGGTGTTGCTGGAAGAATGAACACATCATTAACTGAAAAGGCTCGGTGTTTGACACCGAATGCAAGGCTTACTAAAAGCTTCTGGGCAGAGGTTGTGACTATGACATGATATCTCATTAACAGGTCACCACGGGCATCTTTGGGTGGCAAAGTTGCATAAGAGGTATGGACATGCAATGTAGTTGATTTTTCACATTTACGAATTTTTGGTTGTCTTGCTTATGTGCATGTACCTGGAGATGAAAGATCAAAACTTGATGTAAAATTGAAGAAGTGCATCTTTATAGGCTATAAGAAATGTGTCAAAGGATACAAGTTTTGGGATCTAGTTGCAAGGAAAATAATGAGCATCTAGTTTGCAGGTTAAAGAAATCTTTGTACAGGTTGAAGTAATCTCCAAGACAATGGCACAAGCGATACGACTCCTACATGATTCATATTGGCCACAAGCGGTGTAAATATGATGTTTGTGTTTATGTTAAGAGCCTTGATAATGGTTTTTTTATTTTTCTAGTGCTGTATGTTGATGATATGTTGCTGGTTGTGAAGAATATGCATGATGTTGTCGGTTTGAAAGCTTTATTGAGCCAGGAATTTGAAATGAAAGACTTAGGAGCTGCAAAGAAAATTTTTGGAATGGAGATTCACAGAGATAGAGGCTCATGAAAACTGTGGTTATCTCAGCAAGGGTATGTTGAGAAAATGTTAGACATGTTTGAGATGGGCAATGCAAAGCCCGTGAGCACTCCATTAACGAATTATTTTAAGCTTTCTTCATAACAGTTCTCGAAGATAGATAAGGAGATTGAAGAGACGTCAAAGGTTCTATATGCCAGTGCCGTTGGTTGCTTGATGTATGCAATGGTATGTGCTCACCATGATTTAGCTCATGATGTTGGTCAAGTCTATAAATACATGTCTAAACTAGGTAGATCACATTGAGAAGCAATCAAGTGGATTTTAGGTATTTGAAGGGTACTGTGGGATATGAAATTATTTTTGGTAGTCAGAAACATGATCCTTTAGTTGTAGGATATGTGGATTTAGACTATGCAGATGATTTGGATGATAGAAAGTCTACAACTGGGTATGATTTTACTCTTGGTAGAGGGTCTATATATTGGAAGTCAACTGTTCAGTCTATAGTAGCATTATCAACAAATGAAGGTGAGTACATGGCAGTAGCTGAAGCTGCAAAAGAAGCCTTAGGACTCATTGGGCTAGTGAAGAAATTGGGTATTCAACAAGGTGAAGTTCAGTTGCATTGTGATAGCTAAACTACTATTCATTTGGCTAAGAATCGGGTGTATCATGCTAGAACTAAGCATATTGATGTGAGGCTTCACAAGATTAGAGAGTTAATTGCATCTGGTGAGATATTGTTACAAAAGGAGCATACCACAGACAATGCAGCTGATATGTTGACCATGCCTGTTACTATTGACAAGTTCATGCATTGTTTGGACTTTGTTGAATGTTTGCAAATGCTAGAGAAACATGGTAGCCAACCCACTTTGATGTGTGCGAAACTCCAGGTTTATCTCCTAAGGGGCATGATATTCGCCAATGAGGAGATTTGTTAAGTATGGCTCATATACTGTTAAAGAACAGATGCTAGAGCTGTCCCATAAAGGAATTCTTGAGTTAGTCTGCAGGCTTGGACTAAGTGGGTTGGGGTGCGGGGGAGAAGACCCCGCAGTACGGTACATGTTATTTTGGTAAATGTACCGTGGAGGGTCACTTATATATATTCCTATTATTTGTAACCTAATTTGATTGATTGAATCAATAAGAAAAACAACCGCTCTTGCTCCCAACCCAAGGACGTAAGCACATTGTTGAACCTCGTTAATCTCTTGTGTTCTTGCTTGTTTATTTTCTTGTTCGTTTACCTTATTTCACAACAATACTCTCATTATTTAATCTTTTTTTACCAATAATTAGTTGATCTAGTGGAATGAGATGCTAGGTCTCTTAAGCAAGGTCAGGAATTCGAATCTTGACATTATAAAAAAAACTAGGTTAAAAGACCAATGAGTTAGACCGGTTGTTAAACAAAAAAATATCCTTTTTAGCATTACAGATTAAGAACTACTATATCATAAATGTGGAAGTAAGAGGAAAAGGTGTATTAATGTATACCATTTCCATTGATTTTTTTAATAAGTGGAGTCTAGGAAATGTAGAAGCTCGTTGTGGTGGCTAAGAGCTCCCTCTTCCTTACGGTAAGGGAAACCGGGAAAGCAAAATGGGATTGCGACTACCCTTTAATATAATTCCTCTCGAGTTGGTAATCAAATTTGTGGTTGATAAAAATATCAAATTAAAGAATATCGAGTGTTTAAGCATATTTCTAAAGTTTTGTTGTATGTTATACCTATGACATACTAATCGAGTTGAACTCAATCGGTTGGGAAAATATACTTGAATTGTTAACAATTTTAAAATGGCTATTAGACTGAACTTTTGAATTTCACTTATTTTTGGATCCAAGCACTAAAGATTAGCCAAATATCTAAGACAGTAGTACATTAAGGGGAAATTGGGTTTGAAAAGAAATGGATAATGAGTGAGAGTTGATGAAGATAGTGGAATACATCACAATATTGAATTCGTAAGCATATTGTAGCCATTCATATATCACATGGAATTTAAGCCTCAAATTTGATGCATAAATGTTTCATGCATTATTGTTAAGCTTTTGATTGAAGTGATAGTGATTTCATTTTCGTAAGGATGAGAATGGGAAAGTTGGTAAAGGACCAGACCTCTCAAATTTTAATATATATATATATATATATATATATATATATATATATATATATATATATATATATATATAATAGTTATCTTTTTTAAAAAATGGTAAAGTTATACTTTCATCTTTTAAATTTTTAATTATTCTTGTATAATGTAAACACTAAATTTGGCCTTCCAAGGATTTTCGTTTTAGTCTTAGTAAAATTTGTTAATGTAATAAATTTAGTAACACTTTAAGTTATATACCATTTACTTCTTTTAGTTTTTCTCTACTTTGTTTTTATTAAATAATAAATTCTCATGTCAGAATTTAAATTCATATAAAATAAGAAAGAAAAACATACTTAACCACTAAACCAATTAGTAATTTTAATTTTTTCCGCATTTTTTAATTAATCAAATTGATACTTTATTCAGACAAAAAATGAATACATTTATATTGTTGTAAATGTGGAGTGGGATGGTGCAAAACATCACTTACGTTCGAGAATTTAGCGGCATAATTAAGTTTAGCAAATCTCCAAGGTTTCTTAACAATCAGATATGGGGGAAGGTATACGAATAGCGTTAATAGAGGGGTGCAAGATGAATTGATTGGGCAAATGTCATTTTCACAGGTTGTGGATAGTCATGGTGGCGAGACTTTAGGCACAATGGTCCCGAATTCAATCTCTAGTAGTTAGTCTAGTTGTTGGCAAGAGTATAAGCCATGGGAAAATAATTGTCAATTGGATTTGCAAGTGCTAGACATGTCGGACATGTCAAATGAATGGATGTTTGGTGTTTTCGTAACCGACACGTAAATAGTACAAATATACATTGTCGACACAAGTTATAAAGTACACACATACATAATGTGTATCGAATTGTCGAATCCCACAGGAAATGTGTAGCGTTTATCAAATACTGTTGATTGTAACAATTAAATATACTTGACTGTTTATGAGAATGTAAATGAGAAATTAAAGAGATATATAAATGAAAGAGGGGATCATGATACACCCAAAAGCATCCAACAATTGTGATCTAAAAGATAAAATTATCTAATGTAGTTGTCGTATTCATATTTGCATTGTTGCGGTACCGACATAGTTGATGACGACGTCGTATTCATATTTGCTATTTTTGGTGGTTTGTTAAAAAGAGAAATGTGTTGTGAATAATGTGAAAACAAGAACAAGAAGAAATAAGAACAAAATAAGAAGAGAGAAAAGAAAGAGATTTGTATTATTCTGAATATTGACTTGTGTACAATGCCTTCAGTAAATCATCTATTTATAGGCATAAGAAGTACATAATACATTAAACTCTAATTAATGTAGATAATATTCCTAATGATAATATAATTCAAATCTCCTTTGATAAAGTCCTTATCATGATAGACATCCACATAGATAAATATTCATAACACTCCCCCTTGGATGTCTATGAAGATAGTGTGCCTCGTTAAAACATTACTAAGATAAAAATCCCATAAAAAATCTTTAGTAAAGGAAAAGAGTACACACATCTTTAATACGCATAACATGTTGCCTCATTAAAAACCTTTCCAGGAAAACCCAATGGGACAAAACCATGGATAAGGAAAAGAGTACAACGCGTATTTTACTCCCCCTCATAAATACATCATATAAAATCTTTGACACGACGCAATTCGATATTATAAATTAACTTCTCAAATGGAGCAGTAGGGAGTGCCTTGGTAAATAAATCTGCCAAGTTATCACATGAACGAATCTGCTGGACATCAATGTCTCCATTCTTTTGTAGATCATGAGTGAAGAAGAATTTTGGGGAGATGTGTTTTGTTCTATCACCCTTTATGTATCCTTCCTTAAGTTGGGCAATACAGGCCGTATTATCCTCATATAAGACCGTCGGAGCTACTTTTCCAGAGTGTAAACTACAATTTTCGCGAATATGATTGGTTATAGACCTTAGCCACACACATTCACGACTAGCCTCATGAATACCCAAAATCTCAGCATGATTAGAGGAAGTAGCAGTAATTGTTTGTTTCATTGAGCGCCAAGAAATTGCTGTACCACCATATGTAAATACATAACCAGCCTGTGATCGAGCATTATGAGGATCAGATAAGTATCCTGCATCCGCAAAACCAACCAATTCTGTTTTGGATAGATTAGAGAAAAATAATCCCATGTCTTTCGTAGCTTGAAGATAACGAAATATGTGTTTGGCCCCATTCCAATGTCTTCGGGTTGGGCATGAACTAAATCTTGCCAATAAATTGACAGCAAACGATATGTCAGGTCGTGTGTGACTAGAAAGATACATTAATGCACCAATAACACTTAAGTATGGCACTTCTGGACCAAGAATATCTTAATCCATCCCTCGAGGACGGAATGGATCTTTGTTAACATCAAGTGACCTAACAACCATAGGAGTGCTCAATGGATGTGCGTTATGCATGTAAAATTTCTTTAGCATTTTTTCTATGTATGTTGATTGATGCACAAGGATTCCATCCTTTAAGTGCTCAATATGTAATCCAAGACAAAATCTTGTTTTCCCAAGATCTTTCATTTCAAATTCTTTCTTTAAACATTCTACTGTTAATGAGATCTCCTCAAGAGTCCCAATAATATTCAAATCATCAACATACACAACAATAAGAAACAAATCCAGAGCTAAATCTCTTAATAAAAATGCATGGAGAAATTGGATCATTCTTATAGCCTTCTGCTAATAAGTATTCACTGAGGCGATTATACCACATGCGCCCAGATTGTTTTAATCCATAAAGGGATCTGTTCAATTTGATTGAATAATATTCTCGAGAACCTGAATTAACTGCTTCAGGCAGTTTGAAACCTTCCGGAAGTTTCATATAAATATTATTATCAAGAGGCCCATACAAATAGGCTGTAACAACATCCATTAAGCGGAGATTAAGTCTTTCTTTTATTGCCAAACTAATCAAAAATCTAAAAGTGGTTGCATTTACCACTGGGGAGTATGTTTCTTCATAATCAATTCCCGGTCTTTGTGAGAATCCTTGTGCAACCAAACAAGCTTTATATCTCACAATTTCTCCTTTTTCATTTCTCTTTCTCACAAAAACCCATTTATACCCCACAGGTTTTACACCTTCCGGTGTACGGACTACATGCCCGAATACTTCTCTTTTTGAAAGAGATTTTAGTTCCACTTCAATTGCCTCTTTCTATTTTGGCCAATCATCTCTTTGCTTACATTGTTCAATTGACAATGGTTCATGATCCACATTATCATTCAAAATCTCTAGTGCTATATTGCATGCAAAAGTATTATCGACGTCGATTTTGTTTCGGTTCCACTTGTTACCAGACATGACATAATTTATTGAGATCTCATCATTATCAGGTACTTGATTCATGTCTAACGTCTCTTTTGGAGACCTTTTAATCTCTTCTCGAGATTTTTCACAATCCATTGATTCCCCGATTAGACCATCACATGATATAGCTCCTTTTCTTTTTCGAGGATTTTTTATCTTTGGAACCTACTGTTCTACCACGCTTCAGGCGTGCGTTTGACTCATTAGCAACTAGAGTTTGTCCTTCTGGGACATCAATTTTAATTGGAGCATTCACAGCTGGTATATGTGACTTAGTCACTTTTTTAGGGTCAGCAAAAGCATCTGGCAATTGATTTGCTAAGTTTTGCAAATGAATTATCCTTTGAACTTCTAGTTCACATTGTTGGGTACGTGGATCAAAATGAGATAACGATAATTCATTCCAACTTATTTCTTTTCCCAGTTGTTTATTTTCTCCCCATAATGTTGGGAAAACCGACTCATTAAAATGACAATCGGCAAATCGAGCTGTAAATAAATTCCCCGTCAAAGGCTCAAGATATTAAACTATCGAAGGGGATTCAAAACCGACATATATTCCCAACCTCCTTTGAGGACCCATCTTTGTGCATTGTGGTGGAGCAATCGGAACATATACCGCACATCCAAAAATTCTAAGATGAGAAATATTTGGTTCCTGACCAAAAACCATTTGTAATGGGGAGATATTATGATAACTTACAGGCCTAATGCGAATAAATGATGCTGCATGTAAAATGGCATGTCCCCATGCAGAAATCGGTAGTTTTGACTTCATTAGTAATAGTCTTGCAATTAATTGAAGTCGTTTGATAAAGGACTCTGCAAGACCATTTTGTGTATGAACATGCGCTACAGGGTGTTCAACACTTATTCCAATCGACATGCAAAAATCATCAAAAGTCTGAGAAGTAAATTCACCAGCATTATCAAGACGAATTGTCTTTATAGGGGAATCTGGAAAATGTGCTCGTAATTTTATCAACTGAGCAAGTAACCTCGCAAATGCCAAGTTGCGAGTTGATAGCAAGGATACATGTGACCATCTAGTCGATGCATCAATTAAAACTAGAAAATATCTAAATGGTCCACAAGAAGGGTGTATGGGCTCACATATATCACCATGTATCCGTTCTAGAAAATTGATAGACTCATAATTTATTTTAGCTGGTGATGGTCGAATAATTAGTTTGCCTTGAGAACAAGCATCACATGAAAAGACATTACTTTGAAGAATCTGTTGGTTCTTCAATGAGTGACCACACGAATTGTCAATAATTTTTCGCATCATAATCAAACCGGGATGGCCTAACCAGTCATGCCAAATAATAAAGTTATCAGTAAACTTATAGTTTACAATAGCATGTGCTTCAATTACACTAATTCTTGTGTAGTACAATCCGGATGACAGTGCATGTAATTTTTCTAAAACTTTCTTATTGTCTTGAGTTATACTTGTAATATAGAGATATTCAGTATCTCCTTGACAACTACTCTCGATATGATATCCATTATTGCGAATATCTTTAAAACTTAATAAGTTTTTTTTTGCAACTTTGGAGAGTATAGCGCATCATGAATATGGAATAGAGTTCCATTTGGCAATAACATATTTGCTCTTCCGAAGCCTTCTATAATATTAGCACTTCCGGATATAGTACTCACATTATTCCCTTGCATTGTTAAATGGGAAAAAAATTTCTTGTGCTTAAGTATAGTATGAGTACTTGCACTGTCCGCTAAGCATAAATCACCACCATTTTTAGGGGATTGTATTTGAGACGGAACCATATTCTTCAAAGAAAAATAAAATAAATATTACTAAAATATTCAAAATATAAAGTAAATAAATAGCATCCATGAATTTTATTCTTATATATATAATTCCTAATAAAATATTATATCTTTCTAACAAACTTTTCCTAAAATAATAATAAAAATAAACAAAACAAAAAAATAAAAATCAAGTATTCTTCTTAGGGGAAATAAGGAAATCATTAACATCTATATCTGTAAAGCCATAATCGCCATTGCTAGTGCCAGTAATGCCATAATCATCTTTGCCAAGGCCATAATCATCTTTGTCATTGATATAAACAAAATTTGTTTCAACTTTCTTTCCTTTACCATTGATTGACTGTTGGTAAAAAGATCCACAAGATGCTTTGGCACACGGCAAGCACATGCCCAATGATTTAAGCTGCCACATCGATGACACATAGATTCCTCTTTCTTGGATTGATCTTTTGTACTATTGTCATCTTTATTGTTCCACTTACGGTGGGTATAGTTATTTTTAAAACGACCACCTCGCCTATGTCCTCGACCGTGACTACGACCACGACCACGCCCATAGTTATGACCACGATTGTTGGTGTAACCTTTATTTCTTCCGCTATAAAATGTCGCATTCGCTTCAGGGAATGGAGCGGAGCCAGTTGGGCGATATTCATGATTCTTCATCAGTAGCTCATTGTTTTGCTCAGCCACAAGAAGGCAAGAAATTAACTCAGAATATTTCTTAAAGCCTTTTTCTCGATATTGTGTCTGAAGGACAACATTGTTTGCATGAAAAGTGGAGTGTGTTTTCTCTAACATATCCTCATCAGTAATAATTTGACCACATAACTTCAATTGTGAAGTAATACGAAACATAGCAGAGTTATACTCGCTTACTGATTTAAAATCTTGCAATCTCAGATGCAACCAGTCATATCGAGCTTTAGGTAAAATAACAGTTTTCTGGTGGTCATATCGTTCCTTTAAATTATTCCAAAGAATAAGAGGATCTTTCACCGTTAAATATTCTGATTTCAACCCCTCATGGAGGTGACGGCGAAGAAGTATCATGGCTTTGGCCTTATTTTGGGTAGATTCTGCATTCCCCTCTTTAATGGTATTTCCCAGACCATTAGCATCTAGGTGTATTTCGGCATCTAAGATCTAGGATAAATAATTCTTTCCGGAAATATCAAGAGCCACAAACTCAATCTTTGCAAGATTTGCCATTGATGTACTATAAAAGACAAACAATCAAATTAGATTAATTATAAATTAATATATATAATCGAAAAACAACAGAAAAGAAGATTTAATCCTCATACGCGGCATTGTTAAACCTGTCCACAAGGTCATTTAAAAACCTCCTTTGAGACCAGTAGCCTCGCAGAACGGGATGTCCAGCCAATATACTCGGATTAAACCATTAAAACAAGTAACATATAAATTCCTTATATATACGCATGGTATGAATTAAAACAAACCAACATATAATTTATAATAACCAAACATGGCAAATTAAAACAAAATATTAAACAAAATAAATAACAACAAGTTGGATTAATTAAGTAAATATTATTATTTGTTATATAATAGAAGTCATAAATACCAACAGACGGATGATAACATACGAATGATAACATACAGATAATTAAGTAAATATTAAACAAAACTGGTTGCTCTCCTTTAATACCAGCGAACAACAATTTCATCATTCTAGGTATGACTTTGTTAGCTTATATTAATTAAATTGATTAATAAAATATTAAACAAAATAAATAACAACACATGGATGATAACATAAGCAAGGAATTAATTATATATTGTTTTAATTTATTATTGTATATATATTATTTTATAAATTGAAATATATAAGATGGAAAAAAGAATATACCAGATAAATTTTTTGAGAAGCTTGATTTGTAACTAAAATTTTCTGAGCAAACTCGTGCTGATAACGTGTTGTGAATAATGTGAAAACAAGAACAAGAAGAAATAAGAACAAAATAAGATGAGAGAAAAGAAAGAGATTTGTATTATTCTGAATATTGACTTGTGTACAATGCCTTCAGTAAATCATCTATTTATAGGCATAAGAAGTACATAATACATTAAACTCTAATTAATGTAGATAATATTCCTAATGATAATATAATTTAAATCTCTTTTGATAAAGTCCTTATCATGATAGACATCCACATATATAAATATTCATAACAAAATGTAATTAATGCAGTGCCTTACTAAATGGAAATGACGGGTTAGCGTCATGAGTGTTGGCGGTGATTGGACTTTATTTTCTGAATGGTACAACCGTTAAAAATAGAATCATATTCATAAATGGGTAAATAAATTGAATTTCACATAAACTTGCAAATTCCGACATCAAAGCATTTTGTAATCGACAAGGTACCAATTTTTGATCGTTGTGGGGGTGCTAACCCTTCCCCACGTGTAACCGGCTCTCGAACCCATTTTCTGGTGTTTTTCGCAGACCAAAATCCTTGTTTTAATAAAATAAAAAATGTTTTATTAAAATGACCAATTTTTAGGTGATCCAATCACACCTCTTAAAAAAGATTGGTGGCGACTCCGTATTTTTTATGTCGAGCTCGAAAGGGTTGGGACATAACATGTTTCATATTTTCCTTTCTTAAAATTTAGATCAAACACCCAAAAACATTTTTTCTCTCAAACATTCACCGGGTTCTTCATTGATCAAAGATCTGGTGACCGGCCGTCGTGTCGGCCGTCATGTACTAGCATCAGCCGCCGCTCCCTGTGTACCGGCATCGGCTGACGCTCGCCGGCGGTGACTTTTATTTTATTTTTATTTAAAAAAACAGTAAAAAAACAAAAGAATTATTTTAGATTCAAATGGAGAAAATCTGACTATAACAACATTTTTAAATGAATCGAGGTAAGTACTTAACCATTTTATACCTGTTAGATTCAAAATAATTAGAAAAGATGAACAAAAAAAGACTAAATAGAGAAGAATACAATACCCAAAAGCTTGCTTCTTATTCGAAAAATTCTGAGTACAACGGTTGCCAATTCGAAAGCTTTTCCTCACATTTCCAGTGCCAAATCTATATTCTTTCCGTGTAATAGTGATATTTTTGATTGTGTGTGTCATGAGTATTACAAGAGGGGATGGGGCGTTTAAATAGGTATTTTCATACCAAAAATACAGAGAAATTAAAAATAAAATCCCTAAATTTTAGTCGATTTTGCTTGATTCTTGCTTTCTTAATTTCTGATTCGGATTTGACTTTTCACTTGTGTTTGATTTGGTCTGAATTTGTGCTGATTTTGGGGATTTCTCTTTATTTTTTTCAGATTCGAATCTGACCATCCTAATTTTCTTTCCCCTTTCCTCTCTTTTTTGCGTGTTTTGTATGCAATAGGGGATGCTGTCGGCGGTCATCAGCGATGAAGAGGCAAGGGCTGGTTCGACGGTTCGAGACGGTCACCGACGTCATTGGACGGTGGTGGCGTTGCAACGGCCGGCGCTGGAGTAATTGTAGTAGCTTTAGTCGTGGAATCCGAGGAGCGTAGTGTGTGGGCGCGTGGCCTGTACCCGCTCGGAGATGGAGGGCGAGTGGCGGTGCGAGTATGAGAAGCAACTTTTCCTTTTCTTCAGTCCTATCTGGATCGTTGGATCCTAACCCTAGATTCAACGATTGAGATTAATGCCTGCACATGGGGTAAACAAAAGGGTTAATTAGGATTTTTATTTTGGGGCCAATTGGGCCATTTATTGTATTGGATCCTTATTTATTTAAATGGACTCCTAACTAAAAAAGACTCCTTATTTAAAACAAATGTGATTTTTTGGGCTTTAACTTTAATAATACTAATACTAATACTTGTACTAATACTAATACTAATACTAATACTAATGCTAATGCTAATGCTAATGCTAATGCTAATGCTAATGCTAATGCTAATGCTAATAATGCTAATGCTAATAATGCTAATGCTAATTCTAATGCTAATGCTAATGCTAATGCTAATTCTAATACTAATACTAATACTAATACTAATACTAATACTAATACTAATACTAATACTAATACTAATACTAATACTAATACTAATACTAATACTAATACTAATACTAATACTAATACTAATACTAATACTAATACTAATACTAATACTAATACTAATACTAATACTAATACTAATACTAATACTAATACTAATACTAATACTAATACTAATACTAATACTAATACTAATACTAATACTAATACTAATACTAATACTAATACTAATACTAATACTAATACTAATACTAATACTAATACTAATACTAATACTAATACTAATACTAATACTAATACTAATACTAATACTAATACTAATACTAATACTAATACTAATACTAATACTAATACTAATACTAATACTAATACTAATACTAATACTAATACTAATACTAATACTAATACTAATACTAATACTAATACTAATACTAATACTAATACTAATACTAATACTAATACTAATACTAATACTAATACTAATACTAATACTAACACTAACACTAACACTAACACTAACACTAACACTAACACTAACACTAACACTAACACTAACACTAACACTAACACCAACACTAACACTAACACTAACACTAAGTTAAAAATGGTGAAAATTCAGTGACAACAATTGCCCCTCTTTACTCATTCCGGTGAAACATGGATAGAGCAAAGACCAAAAAGGCAATGATTTTCACCGATCACAAACTTGCTGGCATTAAAACAAGGTCCCATTCTCCTCATGCTCGAATAGATATGCAAGTTTTATCCTTCTCATGCTCGAATAGATAGGCAAGTTCTATCTTCCTCATGCTCGGATAGATAAGAAAAAGAATGGTTCCATCATCCTCATGCTCGGACGGATAAGCAGATTCTATTCTCCTCAAGTCCGAATAGATATGCGAGTTCTATCCTTCTCATGCTCAGATAGATAACCAGACTAAAAAATGGTTTCATCCTCCTCATGCTCGGATGGATAAGCAAGTTCTGAAAAAAGGTTTCATTCTCCTCATGCTCGAACGGATAAGCAGACTGAAAATAGGGTTCTATCCTCCTCATGCTCAGATGGATAAGTAGGTTCTATCCTCCTCTTGCTCGGATAGATAATCAGTCTGAAGAAAAGGTTCCATCCTCCTCATGCTGAGATGGATAAATAGGTTCTATCCTCCTCAAGCTTGGATAGATAAGCATACTTCATATCTGTCAAAATTTTAATAAATGCTATGACTATTGTTGCCCTGCGTGATGTACTATAAATGATACGCAAATAGTGTAAGTATACATGTCGAACAAGTAATAAAGTGATAAGTGAGTATCGTCTCCACATGGATTGGAGGTGTTTTTAGGCAAGCTTAAGCACTCAAGTGTCACGAAATGTAAATGAAGAATGCTGTGGCAATTTAATTCAAAGAGATGAATGTTGTAGCAAATCAGAGCGGAGATATGAATGCGATAGCAAATAAAGATAAAAGATAGCGAGCTAGAATGAGATAGACAAACAAGTCCTCTTACACGTGTGAAACTCTCTTGGGAATGATTGGCTGAGCTATCAAGTTTACCTATGTTTTACCTCTCTATTAGGGTTTACCTCTCTAACTTAGTCTACGCTCGGCAGGATTTACTTAAGGTATCCTAAACTATCTCTAGCCAGTAACTTGGAGCAGGAAATACTACAGCAATACTTCTCAGCGTGAACTCTAACACTCCTCCTACCCTTAAAGGTCTATCCCTAATAGCCGTTGAAACTTAACACTTATCTCTAAGATGGATTAGAGCTGTGCCTCTCAGCATCCAACTCCATTGTCTATGCGGTGTAAGAAAAGCACTCTCGACCACTAACCTCAACTAACACCTAAGGAAAGGCCAACTCTTGAGGCCTCTTACAACCCTAAGCATATAACAACATAGAGAAAGCATAGATACGAGAAAAAGATAAATAAACATTCATAAAAGAGAATAAAACATAGTTCATCCAACAACCCTAGCCACCTAATTCAGTTCATGGCTAGGCAAATATTCAAAGTATCTTCGTTCATACAACCCATTTTTTAGATATAAAATAAATGCTAAAGAAACATAAAGGGAAGAGAAGAACTCCTAATCCGTGATGGACTTACAGCGCCTCGAACTACCCTAGGCTTGCTGCCTCATATCAAGGTTAGCAAGGTCAGACCCTTGGAGATTTTACGATGGAGGACATCAAGTGGTGAGGAGGAGGAAGAAGAAAGGAGCTACCTTTAGCTTTCTCTCCCTAGCCTTTTTGTCACCTTTTCACGCTCTCCTCTAAATGAGGGTCTTGTGTCCTTTATATAGTGGAGGCTCCTAGAGTTTTGTGCCCTAAAGATTCTTTGAAGTCTTGGGAATATTCCCTATGCATTTGGGGCACAACCAGACAAAAGGGGGTTCACACATGTAGGCGATCAGCGTGTGCTCTTTACTTTGTCGTTTTTTGCGCCCAGAATTCCTGTCCAATTTGCTATAGCATTTTCCTTCATTGACTTGCTTCAGCATCAGCCTGCACAACACCATACCAGCAAACAACCTTCAAGCAACATCTAGTCTCATGAAATAAAGTCATACCACCAACAAGTAAAGATACATGCATCTATATGCTCTAAATACACCTATATGCTACGAAATGACCTCGAGAACAAACAAATACTTAAGCAAAAAGGTGTAAAATACAAGCATTTTGACAAGTCATCACACTCCCAAACTTAAGCTATTGCTTGTCCTCAAGAAATGAATAGAAAGAAACAAAGAAAATATTGTGGCAAAAATTTAGCTCGAGACAGATGCTATGGCAAAATTTCAACCCTCAGAAAAGTAAGGCTTTAACATTTAAGACATAATTGAGATTTTAGGAATGATTTCCTAGGGTGAGATCCTTTGTTAGTGTGTGCGCGATTGCATACAATTTAGGCTTAACAGTGCTAGAAAAAATTCTTAATAGAACCCAAGTTCATCATAGTGTTTGAACTATTTTAGCTTAAAGTTTTACTCCAATAAGTGAATTGTTTTTTTATAAAGAGGGGTGTCAGCTCATCACAACTACCATCCCTCACTCTAGATGAGCGGGGAGCAAACCTCTCATCCCCGAGCTAGTAGGTAGAGTCATCATGTGACAACTTTCATTCACTCATTTGATATTGCTGCCATTTATTTAAGATTGATTTCCAGGCAATGCAACACAAAGCGGAGTGTCCCTCTAAAATATGTCGTAGCATTTATTCACAGTTTGCTATATTCTATTAGGCACAAGGGAGATTAGCTAAGCTTCATCTTTTTTTACGAGCTCTTTTCAGTTCAATTTCACCAAGATAAGCATAAGTTCCGGAAAAAAAATTCTCTAACACTTTCAAACCTAAAAAGCATACAATCACGTATCAAAACAAAGATTAAGCATCAAACCTTAGAATTTATTCTAGCAATCTCAATAGTCATACATCAGTCCATAGCCATGAAAATATGTTCATCATTGGGTATCATTAACTTATTCATACAACTGTCATGGAGCTAAACAAAATGCCATAGCAAAATATTTGTTTTTGCCTATTAATGAAATGCAAATGCATATGCCTAACTAAAGGGCACTAACACCCCCAAACTTAAAGAATGCAGTGTCCTCAATGCAATAAAATAAAATGATATGTAACTAATTAAATGCAATACAAGGTTAAGAAGTACCTCACTTTTTGGTGGTGGCGGTCTTTGTGGCCTTGTGTTTGACTCCGGAAGACTTAAAGGAGGCGATTGGCGGTTCAGCCTCGTCTTGCTCCGGTGGAGGGGTCTGCTCTTGTTTAGCTGTTGTTCCTTGGTTGGTGGAACTTGTGTCAGATTTGTTTCCCTCGGCTGATGTACTCCAAACTTATCCAGCAGTGCGCTTGCTTCTTGTTCTCGTCGATGGGGTACGCTCTGAGTTTGGGCTGGTGATTGCGCTGGCATAGAATGTGCATGTTCATCATCCTATGATCCAACTGTCACTGGGTTGACAGACTCAACGGATGGTTCTTTTGTTGGGGCAACTTTGGTAGGTTTTGTTGTTCTCTTTCTTTTCCTAGGTAGCGGGCTTGCTGTAGCATCAATATCCTGGTTCTGTGAGGAAGGCTGAGTCATAGTGTGGCTCTTGTTAAGGACTGGCGTCTTCTGGGTGTTGGGAGCAAGTTCCTTCGCGTGGGCCTTTAGAGATTCTGGAAAGGCTGAGAAGTCTATGCTGATATGGGGTAGAATCTCCTTGAAGTAGTCATTCATAACAGCATCTCACTCCTTAACATACCCATAGAAAACGGTCTGGTCTTCACACATCTTGTCCACATCCTCACGGAGGCGATTTGTTGAGGCAACTAGGGCAACAATTCTTGCTGCAGCAAATGTTTTCGCACCTCCAGCTAGTGTCTCTGCTGGAGCATCCTCATCGTATCCCTTGATAGAGGGGACCATTTCAGGTGTGATAGGACATTTCCCTGAGTTTTTCGCATTAGCAATGGGATCTTCGAACACTCCTTTCTCTTGACTGAGGGCTGTGATGAGGTTGGGAAAGATGAGTGGGCTGGATTTCCTTTTCAAACAAGCATAAGCCTCATCCACAATGATTTTTTCCACATCAATGGACCCGCCATTGAGAATAGAATGAAGGAGTAGGAGCCTTGGAATGTTCACCGTTGTCGTGTGAGAAGTGGGCATAAGCCTATTCTTGACAAAGTGGATCCAAAGATTTTCCTCCGGCTTGAGTCGCGCACGCTCCACTGCCTTGCTTGATGCGTCTAAATTGGTGCCTTCAAAGCACAAGTCTTCAAGCACTTGCTTCATAGTTTGTGTAACCCTATCGTCCCGGTCTGGCCGGATGACCGGTCCGAGTAGGCCACACGGGGAAAACCAAAGTGAAACCCGTTAAAGGTCCCCCTCGGTCAGCAACCCTAATTTTTTTAAATTCGATCTTTTCTAAAGGCTCATTAAATCCTATGTGATCAAACAACAGAATAAAATACAGAAGGTAAGCATTCGAACCCAAGACAGTATTTAAACAGCCCAATTTTAATCCATTAAACAGGCCGTTTCGAAACACCCTTGAGGTGTATCGAAACGCCTTGACCAGGTCAACTGCCCCAAAGCCCATACGAAGGGGCAGTATCGAAACGGAGGTCAACCGTTCCGAAACGCCCTCAACGGTCAACTTCTCGTGGTCAATGAGATTTTGACCGTTTTGAAACCCTTAGACCCGTTTCGAAACGCTTTCATCTCGTCATTTTCTCAGAATTCCAGTAGCCAAAACGTTCCGATACCTGTTTCAGAACAGGGGATTCACAGGCCAAACCATATCGAAACACGTTCCGATACGGGGTCCCTGAAGCCTTACCCATTCCGAAACGGCCCAGCCAGTTTCGAAACGCGGGCTGTCTGCAACCTTTGAAAACCAGACTTAGGCGTTTTTCATCAAGTCTAAAGGCCCCAAACGACCTCTAAAGACACTCAACACAATCATACAAGAACTAGAGGCATATATCCTATGTCAAGCATGCTCAAACACACACGGGGCATAGATTGAATCATTTACTCATGGCATTCACGCAATGGCAACATTTCATATAATGCATGCTCGTAGACATTAAAAGCCCAAAAGGCACAATCCATCTCAAAGGTTTACATGCTGATCAGAAGCAACTTAAACATCCACCAAGCATACTACCACACACAAGCATTTGGCAAGACGTATCATGTTTACAACCCAAGTCAAATCATAGACATCAACCACAAGACAACCTAACATGGAGCATTCATAGGCACATACAATTAAGCAACAAGTCAAGCATGGCCCTCAATCCATGAAACAAAAGCATACACATCCATAATTTTAACATGCTTAAATTAACATAGTTCGCCTAAGGAGTTTGACACCAACTCCTACAACTCTATACCCCATTGTTTAGGCATTATTACAAAACACAAATCATACTTGTGCTAGCTCGAGAACTCCAAAGCTCTTCCCTTGCCCGCTTGCCTCCCGAACTCTAACGATCTGCATGTTGGAAACAAAGGAGAGCGTAAGCTACTAGCTTAGTGAGAAAAGCTCTACAAACACACAACATGCAGTTTTCAAAATACTTTTCGTACGCAAGTAAAACAATAGATGCACGGGTGACTATCTCACAAAGAATGGTTTGTACAAGCACAACCAACATACACACACGGTGGGACTACACGTCACCGTTTCGACTAGTAGATTTCCAATGGGACTACACATCAAAGTACTTTCCTACTAGTCACTACCGGTGGGACTACACACCACCGTAGTTTAGATTACCATCACGTGAGGCACGACTTCCACTCAACTACACATTAACAACTTAAAATGTACATGATAATCATAACACATAATCATTCATCCTATCACAACAAACATAGGAGTAGAGAGGCTTACACTCGGTTTTAGGTGAACCCTCGAGGTTCCACCCAAACCCCAAAGGTTCCAATTGTGCCCAATTCAAAGATTAGCAAATCTACTCACCGTTGTTACCCAAGTGAAGACCGAAGACCAAGCTCAAGACTCCGAACTCTCCGGATTCGTTCCCGAAGCTTCACCAACCAAGTTCCTTGTCTCTAAACAACCAAACACACTCCATTAATCACCAAAACAACCACAACCCACTGCTGTAGCCCATGACACCAATTAAGAATCAAACCAAGCCAAAAACACCCATAAAACTCTTATTTTCGAGCAGCCCCTTAGCACACCCTAAAACCAATGATTCCAACCCTCAAATTACACTTTACAACTCCCAAAACAACCCTTACATATAGTCTATCCATCAGCCATCATATTTCCCCAATAAACACCCCCATTGCTCAATTTAAAACCTCCTCAAAACTCAAATCCGGGAATTTAACAAAACTCTTTAAAAATCATACAAATTAGACCCTATGCTTCCTAAACAACATATCTAACATTAATCACTTAAAATATTAAGTCAAGAACAATAAAGGCACAATTTTTAAATCAAAACTTTCAAAAAAAACTCATATTCCAAAACATGGGTAAAAATGAAAAATAGTGGTACTTCCAAAGAGGGGAAGATGAGAGCAAGTCAAAAACGACCTTACCTTTGAGAAACCTTCAAGAATGAGTGAGCTATGGAATGGAATAGTAACTCAAGGAAGGAGAGGGGTTTTGTCGTGGGTTTTCTTGAGGGAGGGAGAAGATGAGTGAATTTTTGGTATTTTAATTTCTTTTTGTTTTAAACCCAAAAGACCCATTTACCCTTAATGAAAAGGGAAAATTCCAATAGCATGACATCCATGACATTTTGGGCTTGATTTAACATAAGCCCGACATAAAATCATTTGTTTGAAAATACGAGGCCCAAAGATTATTTTAAATTATAAAATCGGACCCGAAATAATATTAAAATATTATTTTCACCCGACCCCTAAACTCGGGTGTTACAGTTTTTGGGTCGGCGTTCTCGGCGAAAGGTGTGTGGTGATCCTCTAAATTTTTCAAGCCAAAGAACTTGTTGATCTTGGCCGCAGTGAAGTTGATTTGGTCTCCACGCATATAGACACCGGACTGTGTAGGACTGGTCAGATGGGCATAGAACTCTTGAACAATGGGTATGCAAAAGTTGTCGGGGTGAGGAATAAAGGTAGCCCATTTGTGGTTTGCTACGACATCCAAGATGTCCTTGTCGAACCCTTGTTCTCCTTTAGTGGGGAACTTGAAGCCCTGCTCTGGTAGCAACTTACGATCTTGCGGACCTTGAAATCTTTCCTTTGCCTTGTTGTCCAAGAATTTCTTAATGACCACAGGCTTGGGTTGGACACTTCCTGATGCACTTTCTACTCGCTTGCAACACACCATTGTTAGGCAAAAATAGGGTGAAGGATGGTGAGATGGGAGAAAAGTTTTGGGTAGGGTTTTCGAGTTTTGAGCGGGTTGGAGAAGATGAAGTGGAAGGGTCTTTTTGTTTTCTTTGTTTCGATGTGATGAGAGAGGAAAGTAGTGGGAGTTGAGGGGAGGTAACTGACATGAATTGAAAGAGAGAGAGTTTTGTGGGTTTTTGGGCGGCGTGTGTAAGGTAAGGACAAAAGGGGGTTTTAAATGAAAAGGTGAAAAATAGGAAAGAGAAAATACCTAGACAATACTTGCTAGGGTTTTCTTTAAATTAAAAGGTGAAGAGGTTAATTAAAAGCGTTCTCATCACGCTTTTCCCTAAACATCTAGGTAGACCTAGACCACTCTTTTAGAGCTACCGAGTAAGGAAAAGCAATCTATGCCGTCTCGTCAAGGAGTTCCACTTGTTGTAGAATGCCTTGTTTTTGAGCCAGCCTCCTTTGATGTTGGAAAAGCTTAATTGCTTACTTCTTATACCCTTACAAAATAATGAATTGATGCATTGTTGCACCTTGACTTGCCATCTGTGTCCCTGGGGTGCTTAGATGAAAACAAACAAACCTGACATTAAGGCATAATGGAACAAACGAACAAATGGGATTAAAAATCTAGAGTACAAAAAAAATTAAGGATTAAACTACATTATTTATGAACATGAAAGCGTAAAATGTTGTAGCAAAATAGAAAAGAGAAGGAAGTGGTGCAAACGCTTAAGCATCCTGGAGGATGAAGGATGACTTGTCGTGCAAGACTGGGGCTCCGTTGTACAGCTTTAGACGTTGTCCATTGACCTTGAATATCGTGTCATCATCAAGCTTTTTAATGTCCACCGCACCATGGGCATAGACCTTGTGAATTAGGAAAGGTCCTGACCATCGTGACTTCAGTTTGCCTGGGAAAAGCTTAAGTCTGGAGTTATAAAGGAACACTTGTTCCCCTTCTGAGAAATGTCGCGGCAAAAGATGTTTGTCGTGCCATTTCTTTGTTTTCTCCTTGTATAGGCGGACATTCTCATACGCATGCGATCTGAACTCTTCCATCTCATTAAGCTCTAACAACCTTCTTTCTCCAGCCAGTTGTACATCCATGTTAAGCTTCTTAATAGCCCAATAGGCATTGTGCTCAAGTTCCACAGGTAGATGACAAGTTTTCCCATAAACAAGCTTGAATGGTAACATTCCCAACGGTGTTTTGTAGGCAGTACGGTAGGCCCAAAGAGCTTCATCAAGCTTAGGAGAGCAATCCTTCCTTTTTGGGTTAACCACCTTCTCAAGAATCTGCTTGATTTCTCTATTCGAGACTTCAGCTTGACCATTTGTCTAAGGATGATATGCTGTAGCAATCTTATGCCTTACACTATACCTTTGTAATGCTTTAGCAATCAACTTGGTGTTAAAGTGGGTTCCTTTATCACTAATAATTGCTCGTGGTACTTCAAATCTTGTGAAGGAACTTCATGACGGTCTTGGAGTCATTCCTTGGAGTGGAAACTGCTTCAACCCATTTAGAGACGTAATCCACAGCCAAAAGAATGTATAAATCTCCATAAGATGAGGGAAATGGTCCCATGAACCCTATTCCCCATACATCAAAGAGTTCAACTTCCAAGATTCCTTCCAAAGGCATTTCATGCCTCCTAGAAATGTTACCCGTCCTTGGATTGATAAAATGCTTGCGCATCCTTGAAGAGAGTGGGCCGATAGAATCCCGTATGTAGGACCTTTGCAGCAGTCTTAGCTCCTACGAAATGTCTGCCATAAGGGGGTGAATGACAATGGAAAAGTATCTCCTTGTGCTCTTCTTCTAGGACACACCTTCTAATGATCTGGTCAACACTTTGCTTGGACAAATATGGTTCATCCCAAAAATAGGATCTCGCGTCGTGCCTGAATTTTCTTTGTCCCTGTCTATTCAAATCATGAGGCAAAATACCACTAACGAGAAAGTTAACAATATCAACATACCATGGAATTGCTGCAACATATAGTATTTTCTCATCAGGAAATTCCTCCTTAATTTCCATTTCATCATGCTTTTCACTATTGTTTTCTAGCCTAGAAAGATGGTCGGCTACTTGATTTTCACACCCTTTTCTATCCTTAACTTCCAAATCAAATTCTGGCAAGAGTAATATCCACCTAATAAGTCTAGGTTTAGCATCCTTTTTGGTCACTAAGTATTTAATAGTTGAGTAATCGGTGTGAACAATGACTTTAGTGCCTATTAGATATGACCTAAACTTATCAAAGGCAAATACAACAGCCAACAATTCTTTTTCAGTCATGGTGTAATTAATTTGTACATCATTCAATGTGCGACTAGAATAATAAATAACATGAAAGAGTTTACCTCGGTGTTGTCCAAGAGCTGCTCCTATTGCATAGTCACTTGCATCACACATCAACTCAAAAGGTGAGCTCCAATCAGGAGGGATAACAATAGGTGCTGAAGTAAGTTTCTCCTTCAGTTCTTCGAAAGCGCTGAGGCATTTTTCATCGAATATGAAGGGCTGATTTTGCTGTAGCAAATTACACAGTGGCTTGGAGAACTTGGAGAAGTCCTTGATGAACCTTTTATAGAAGCCAGCATGGCCCAAGAAACTCATGATGCTCTTCACATTGGTGGGAGGAGGTAGCTTCTCAATAACCTCAATCTTTTCTCTATCCATCTCAATGCCATTCTTCGATATCTTGTGACCCAAAACCGTTCCTTCGGTCACCATAAAATGACATTTTCCCAATTAAGCACCTAATCAGCTTCCTCACATCGCTTTAGCACTTTAGCCAAATTTCCTAGGCATGAATCGAAATCTTCCCCAGAGACAGAAAAATCGTCCATGAAGACTTCTAGAAATTCCTCAACCATATATGAGAAAATAGCCAGCATACACCTCTGAAAAGTTGTTGGGGCATTGCAGAGCCTAAAAGGCATTCTTCTGAAAGCATGGGTACCATACGAACATGTGAATGTCGTCTTTTCTTGGTCCTCAGATGCTATAGCAATCTGATTGTATCTTGAGTAACCGTCAAGGAAACAATAGAATGCTTTGCCTGCCAATCTGTCTAGCATTTGAAAGATGAATGGGAAAGGGAAATGGTCCTTCTTGGTCGCTTTGTTGAGCTTCATATAGTCCATGCAAATCCTCCACCCCGTTACCGTCCTTGTTGGTAACAATTCATTCTCATCATTACTCACCACGATGATGCCTTCCTTCTTAGGCACACATTGGACTGGACTAACCCATGAGCTGTTCGATATGGGGTAGACTACACCAGCGTCAAGCCACTTGATTATCCCCTTCATCACCACCTTCTTCATGATAAGGTTGAGCCTTATTTGGGGTTCAATGGAATTGCTGTGACAATCATCAAGCAGAATTTTGTGCATGCAAATAGTAGGGCTAATTCTCTTTATGTCAACCATAGTCTAACCTAAAGCTCTTTTATATTGCGATAGCATATTTTTCAAACTAGCTTCTTGCTTAGGTGTAAGACTAGATGAAATTATCACAGGCAAAGCTTCATTACTACCCAAATAAGCATATTTAAGATGAGATGGTAAAGGCTTTAACTCTAATGTTGGAGCATGCTCAAGTGAAGGTTTAGGAGGAATAAATTCTGAGAAATCAAGAGGTTCAAAGTGCATACCTGGTTTGGCTTCGAGCAGGCTCGATTGATCCACCTCCTCAGATAATTCCTTGAATTCCTCATACTCGATCTCGCAATCCTACATATTATCTTCATCTTGGATCTACTCATATTCATCAATTTCTAAAATATTGATGCAGCATGTAACCCCCTTAACCCGGTCTAGACGGTTGACCCGAATTAAGAAAGTCACACGGGGAAAACCAAAGTCAACCCGAAAGTCAACCTTGATTAACGACCCTTTTTTTTTCTTTTTAATCTTGTCTAGATGCACATTAACCTTAGTTGTGATCATACAAACAACATATCAAAAGATCACAAACATCAGAGATCAAACAGGGACCCAATTGAACAGATTACAACTTTAGGGACCAAATTGTAAATTCTGATAAATTAAGGGACTTAACCCAAATTAAAGTTACCATATTGAAATTAGTCAGGTTTCATGCTTCTCTGTGAAATTTCAGCTCAAACGGACATCCCAAACTCATACAATTGCACAAACAAGATTCAGGACCAAAACGCAAACATTTCAAAACATATAACTGCCCATGTCAGCCCCCAACGGTCGACCGTTCCGAAACAGGTTGACCCTGTTCCGAAACACGGGCCGTTCCGAAACCAGTTCCGCAACGGGGGTCCGGCAGAGACCAAACCGTTTCGAAACGGTGCACCCCGTTTCGGACCCCTGGGTTCATTCCAGGCACCCGTTCCGAAACGGTGCACACTGTTCCGAAACGCCATGCTCAGATTTCAGCAACTAGCATACCAAAACATGCAATTGATCATTCAAACATGCTCCAAATGCTACCAAACTTTACCAGCATGCAATTCAACATGTATAAGACATATTTGCATCATCAATTCAGCATATAATCAACACATGCGAAAAACCCCAATTTGTAAAGCATGCTTCTTACTTAAGCTACTATTCAAGCAATAAACCTTCATAAGCAAGCAATAGGAATCCAAACCAAAGACCAGCAATTCAAACAACAATTAACATCCATAGGGAGTCTCAAACACCTCCCAAACATACACATTGGTCCCCCATTGCCAAATCAACCAAAAGCTAAAAGAACTTATAAAACCTTCATACATTGAGCTTTACTTGTACTTGTTTGCTTGCCTCCTCTTGCTGCCCCTCAATGTACTCTAATGCTCTGCATTATTGAATCAAGAAAACGAGAGAGCGTAAGCCAAAGCTTAGTGAGGAGTGCTCTTTAAAAACAATTCAATAATGCATTAAAAACCATTTATAAAACATGCTTATAATCAACCATTGTACATGCTCAAAGCATACTTTAAATCAAGCAATTCCCATGCTTCCACTTTTCATTTAAACAAGCATCTCATGCTTCAACATAAACATTAAATCATGCATCTCATGCATCTCAATGTACTATACATGTCATATTGGCTCAAGTGATACATTTCATTTATGAAATCAAGTTCAACAACTTTCCCCAAGGACTTTTAAACACCTTGGCCCCAAGGACTTTTAAACACCTTGGCCATGGACTTTTAAACACCATGAATGAGGACCACACAAGGACTTTTAACCACCTTTGTGTCCATAGCTTGAATCACCCCAAGGACTTTTAAACACCTTGGCCCCAAGGACTTTTAAACACCTTGGCCCCATGGACTTTTAAACACCATGGAAAGGAGCACCTAAGGACTTTTAACCACCTTAGTGTCCGCAACAAGATTCATCCAAGGACTTTTAAACACCTTGATGATCTTAGGTAACAAGGCTCACTCAAGGACTTTTAACCACCTTAGTGACCTTCACTTTTACAAACCATCACTTGCCAATATACACTTTATACATCATATAATCCACTGTTTTAAAGCATTAAACCAAGCCATTTCATCATGCATTTCAAAGCATTAAATTCACATTTAAACAATGCATAAAAACAAGGTACTCTTACCTAGAGTTACCCTCAACACATGGCTTTAAACATCAGCATATATCATGCTAAAACATCAACAAATATCATGCTAAAACATGCTTTCAAAACAGTAATCAAAACATGCAATTCATCATTTTGCATCACACCAAAACATGGCCACCACTTAGAAAGAAATCCGAAAACTTACACTTGAGCTTAGCAAAGTTGTTTAGACTTAAACTAAGCCCCCAAAACCTTGGTTTCAAAGCCGAAAACCATTTTCACAAATCCACTCACCGATTTCCACTTTGCTTCAAGCCAAAGCACCAAATCAAGCCTCCGGATCAACAATTCTTGGATCCAAGGATGCCTCCCCTGTTTCAACACATTAAAGCAGAGGATTAATGCATCATCATGCATTAATTGCTTCAATGAAAGCACCTAAACTCGCTGCTCTCACAAAACCTCCATCTTCGGCCACCAAACACAACCGAAAATGCATCCGAAACACTTCTAAACAAAGCCCAGCCATAAACCAGCAAAACCTCACTTCCATTAACATCATTTAACATCTAAAAACAACCTACAACCATCCTTATACCTCCAGCAACACCAGATCCACAAGATCTCCACAAAAGCTACCTTAAAACACAAGCTAAACTTAGGAAACTCAACCTATCCGGGATTGCATCAATCAAGACTCATTTCCACATCAATTTAATGATCATTTAACATCAAAAACACTTCTCAAAACACAGATTTAACAGATCAAACGAAAATCATGTGAAATCATCAAAATCTTGCATAATTAGCCAAGATCCATAAATCAACTTAAAAGCCTTTAATTAAACATCAAATTAGGATTGAAAACTTAGGAATTTCATTAAAGAACTTGAAGTTCAGAGGAGAAGGACGTTCTTACCTCCAAACTTGAGTTTCTCCTCTTTTTGGAATAGAAAACCTTGATGAAACTTGAAGCAATTGAAGAGGTTTTGAAGATACAATGATTTGCAATCAATAGAGAGTTGAAAGGAGGATTTTAGGTGAGAAAATCAGAATTGAAACTCTGGAAATTGAGTGTTTGGGTTGAGAGAAAAAGAGAGAAAGAAAATGGGAAGTTAGATGAGAAAATGCTTAAAATGAGCTTTCCCTCCTTTTTGTTTTCTTTAAAATCAGAATTATGAGTCAAAATATCTTAGAAAAATCTGGAGAAACTCCCTTTGGGTAAATAGCTCCTTAAAGATTCAAAGTTTCAACCCTTTATAAAATAGCCACCAAACTTTCAAAAATTACATTTTGGTCACTAGCCAAAATGTCACATTTCCGAAACTCATTTTCCAAAATTGATTTCACAGTTCACTTAATTATAATAAAAGATGATTTTAGAACATTTTTCCATATTTTTAACGCAACCCGAACTAGGCTTTCCTAATTTAACCTCTTACGATTCGAACAGCACTTTGACCAACCGGTCAACGCCCAAGACTTCCAAGCCCAAAACCGGGGCGTTACAACTCTCCCCCCCTTAAGAAATTTCGTCCTCGAAATTTACCTGAAGGAAAGAGATAAGGAAACTGCTTCAGCATATCTTCCTTCCGCTCCCACGTGGCTTCCTCAACACCGCGATGCTTCCACAGCACCTTCACCAACTCAATGGTCTTGCCACGAAGAACCTTGCTATCTGAATCCAGAACCTTCACCGGTTCCTCATCATAGGTCAAATCCGGATTCAAAACCACATCCTCAACAGGCATCACATGCGAAGGATCAGATCTATACTTCCGGAGCATAGAAACATGGAATACATCATGGATCTTCTCCAGCTCCTGAGGTAACCTCAACCGATACGCAACAGGACCCACACGCTCAACAACCTCATACGGTCCAATGTATCTAGGGCTCAGCTTACCCTTCCGACCAAACCTCATCACCTTCTTCCAAGGCGAAACCTTCAAGAACACGCGATCACCCACCACAAACTCTATCTCCTTACGCTTCAAATCCGCGTAAGATTTCTGCCGATCAGAAGCAGCCTTCAACCGCTCACAAATGAGCTTCACCTTCTCGGTGGTTCCTTTCAACAAAGCAGGCATCGAAACCAACTTTTGACCAGTTTCAGCCCAACACAGAGGAGTCCTACACTTCCTCCCATACAGAGCCTCATAAGGTGCCATCTGTATACTCGCCTGATAACTGTTGTTGTAAGCGAACTCAACCAAAGGCAGATGCTTCTCCCAAGAACCTTGGAACTCTATCACGCAGCATCTCAACATATCCTCCAAAATCTGAATAACTCGCTCAGACTGGCCATCCGACTGAGGATGATAGGATGTACTGAAATGCAACCTTGTACCCAGAGCTTGATGCAAACACTGCCAAAAACGCGATGTGAACCTCGGATCCCTATCCGACACAATCGACTTAGGCACACCATGCAACCTCACAACCTCCGCAATGTACAGCTCTGCCAGCTTATCCAAAGAAAACGTAGTATGCACAGGCAAGAAATGCGCACACTTCGTCAGGCGATCCACAATCACCCAAACAGAATTCTTCTTTGATGGAGACAAAGGCAAACCAGATACAAAATCCATGGTAACCCTCTCCCACTTCCATTCAGGAATTTTCAACGGTTGCAGCAAACCAGAAGGAACCTGATGTTCAGCCTTAACTCGCTGACACACCAAACACTTGCTCACGAACTCTGCCACATCCTTCTTCAAACCTACCCAATAGTACTCATCACGAAGATCGCGATACATCTTTGTACTACCAGGATGCATAGCAAAAGGACTACTATGACCTTCAGCCAGAATAGCACGCCTCAACTCAGCATCTGCAGGCACTACTATTCGACTACCAAAACACAACACTCCATCCTCATTAAAGCAAAAATCCGAAGGTCTACCCTCCGCGATATCCTGAACATGAGACACCAAGGAATCATCCAACAACTGCTTATCCTTGATCAACTGAACCAACGATGGTTTCACTTGCAACTCAGCAACAAGACCACCATCCAGCGATATGCTCAGGCTAGCAAACATAGCTCTCAGCTCAACAGCTACCTTCCTACTCAAGGCATCCGCAACAACATTGGCCTTTCCCGGATGATACTCTATCGTCAGATCATAATCCTTAAGCAACTCCAACCAACGTCGCTGCCTAAGATTCAACTCCTTCTGAGACATCAGATACCTCAAACTCTTGTGATCCGTGTACACAGTACACTTCTCACCATACAGATAATGCCTCCAGATCTTCAGAGCAAAAACCACTGCAGCCAGCTCAATATCATGCGTAGGATAATTGCGCTCATGCACCTTCAACTGCCGCGACGCATAAGCCACAACCTTACCCTCTTGCATCAGCACACACCCCAAACCAACATAGGATGCATCACTGTAAACTACAAACTCTTTCCCTGATTCAGGCTGAATCAAGATAGGAGCTTGAGTCAAAGCCATCTTCAGCTTCTCAAAAGCTTGCTGTCTCACTTCTGTCCACTCATACTTAACATCTTTCTGCAGCAACTTCGTCAAAGGAGCAGCAATCTTGGAAAAACCATCCACAAACCTTCGGTAGTATCCTGCCAGACCAAGGAAACTACGAACCTCCTGAACAGACTTAGGAACTTTCCAATTCATCACCGCTTCAATCTTCTGAGGATCAACACGAATCCCCTCAGCTGAGACCACATGCCCAAGAAAAACCACCTCTCTAAGCCAAAACTCACACTTGCTCATCTTAGCATAAAGCTGATTCTCCAACAAAGCTTGCAACACAATCCTCAAATGCTCTTCGTGCTCTTCCTCAGTACGCGAGTACACAAGGATATCATCAATGAACACCACAACGAACTTGTCCAGGTATTCATGAAAAACACGATTCATCATGTCCATGAAAGCAGCAGGAGCATTTGTCAAACCAAACGGCATCACAAGGAACTCATAATGCCCATACCTTGTCCTGAAAGCTGTCTTAGGCACATCCACATCCTTCACCTTCAACTGATAATACCCTGACCTCAAGTCAATCTTAGAGAACACAGCAGCTCCCCGAAATTGATCAAAGAGATCATCAATCCTCGGCAAAGGATACCGATTCTTGATAGTCAACTTGTTCAGCTGACGGTAATCAATGCACATCCTCATCGTGCCATCTTTCTTCTTCACAAACAAGACAGGAGCACCCCAAGGCGAAACACTCGGCCGAATGAAACCACGATCAAGCAGCTCTTGCAACTGCGTCTTCAGCTCCTTCAGCTCCTTAGGTGCCATTCTATAAGGAGTAATGGACACAGGAGTGGTATTCTCATACAGCTCAATACCAAACTCCACCTCGCGATTAGGAGGTAAACCAGGCAACTCCTCAGGAAAAACATCAGGAAACTCCTTCACAACCCTGATATCTTGCACCCTCAACTCTTTAGAACAAGGATTCATCACGAAGGCCAGAAAAGCTTCACAACCTTGCCTCAACATCCTACTCGCCTCCAGGGTAGAAACAACATTGGCAAGAAACTTCACATTCTCACCAACCACCACCACTTCATAATCATCCGCAAGCTTAAGCGAAACCCGCTTATTCTCACAATCCACAACAGCACGATGCTCAGCAAGCCAATCCATACCAAGGATCACATCAAAACCATAAAAGGGCAACTCCATAAGATCAACATGAAAGACATGCTCTTGAACAACCAAAGGACACCTTCTATAAAGCTTACGAGTCACAACAGTTTCACCAAAAGAACTAGTGACTCTAACACCAACATCCAAAGACTCAACAGGCAAACCAAGCAACTCAGCATGCTCACGAAGAATGTATGAATGCGTAGATCCAGAATCAATCAAAGAAAGCAATGACAAGGATTGCAAAGTAAAGGTACCTGCAATCACATCAGCATCATTCCTTCCCTCGCGCTGAGCATACACCCTCGCTTGGCCTCCACCCTCAGGTTGAATAGCTACCACATGAGCTACTCCGCGACCACCTTCCTCTCACCTCTGAAAATTACCACGGCCGCGCCCACGACCTCTCTGCGGTGCTGCAACAACAGGAGCACGCTCTTGACCACCAGCCATCCTCGGACAATCACACCTCAAATGATCAGCAGAACCACAGTTCCAGCACTCATAACCAGCTGCCACAACAGGAGCTTGCACCTCCCTCCCAGCACGAGGACAGTCACGCTTCAAGTGACCACGGGAACCACAAATCCAACAAGCACTAGGGTCAGCTCTGGCATTGCCACCCCTAGCAGGTGCACCTCCACCTCTCTTAGATGAGGACTGAAACCTCTGATCACGTCCCCTCTTGTTCCGTCCACCACCGGAACTATACTCAGCAGTTCTCTTCCCAGAACTAGCTCCAGAACCCTTCGCAGATAAACTCAGATTCATCTCAATGTCCTTGGACCGACTCACCAACACATCAAAATCATTGTACTCAGCAGCCAACATGTAGGTCTTTACCTCCGTCACCAAGCCATAACGGAACCTTTCGCACCTCTCGCGCTCATCAGGTATCAGCTCTGGTGCATACTGGCTAAGGCGTACGAACTGTACCTCATACTCAGCCACACTCATGCTCCCTTGGGTCAGAGACATGAATTCACGCTTCTTCTCGTCTAGATATCTAACTCCCAGATATCTCCTCTTGAACGCATGCTGAAAGAACGTCCAAGTAACATCAGCATCAGCCATTCCAGAGATTGTGGTCGTCCACCACGTATAAGCATCACCTTGCAGCAGAGACACCACACATCCCAGCTTTTGCACATCAGTGCAACTCATCTGTCCCAAGACACGCTTGGTACTCTCCAGCCATGCTTCTGACCTCTCAGCTGACATACCCCTAAACTCAGTCCCACCAAGACTGCGCAGACGCTCTAAGGGTAATCTAGCTCCAGCATCTCCCTGATGCCCCGCTCTTTGAGCTCCAGCTACTGCTGCTCGAAAAGCACCTGCAATAGCTTGTACCAACACAGACATGTCAGGCATCGCTTGCCCCTGACCAACCTCAGGTCCTGCAGCTCTAGCACCAGCTGCCTCAGCTCCAGCTCTTCCCCTCTCCGCACCACCACCAGGTGGAGGAGGAGGTAACACAGCACTACCCGTATTTTCCTCATTCACATTCCTTTCCGGGGTCGTAGCTCTCGCGCTACTCCTTAACTCTCTACGTGGTGCCATACTTTACCATGCATAACAATACAAAATAAAACAAGTCAGGACCAGCAAGGTAAGCAAATTCCAAGTATTCAAGCTCAATTTCTTTCAAAAACAACATCATCTCTTTAGCTTTTGTTTGGCAATGGGTACCCTCATCATGCATCATCACAACATGCATCACATACACATCATCATCTCAAATCACTGAACATGCTTTCACACAACAAGCATACATATCAAACCATGCTTCGATCATGCATACACACATTCCCAATTACTCGAGAACTCAGCTCTGATACCACCAAATGTAACCCCCTTAACCTGGTCTAGACGGTTGACCCGAATTAAGAAAGTCACACGGGGAAAACCAAAGTCAACCTGAAAGTCAACCTTGATTAACGACCCTTTTTTTTTCTTTTTAATCTTGTCTAGATGCACATTAACCTTATTTGTGATCATACAAACAACATATCAAAAGATCACAAACATCAGAGATCAAACAGGGACCCAATTGAACAGATTACAACTTTAGGGACCAAATTGTAAATTCTGATAAATTAAGGGACTTAACCCAAATTAAAGTTACCATCTTGAAATTAGTCAGGTTTCATGCTTCTCTGTGAAATTTCAGCTCAAACGGACATCCCAAACTCATACAATTGCACAAACAAGATTCAGGACCAAAACGCAAACATTTCAAAACATATAACTGCCCATGTCAGCCCCCAACGGTCGACCGTTCCGAAACAGGTTGACCCTGTTCCGAAACACGGGCCGTTCCGAAACCAGTTCCGCAACGGGGGTCCGGCAGAGACCAAACCGTTTCGAAACGGTGCACCCCGTTTCGGACCCCTGGGTTCATTCCAGGCACCCGTTCCGAAACGGTGCACACTGTTCCGAAACGCCATGCTCAGATTTCAGCAACTAGCATACCAAAACATGCAATTGATCATTCAAACATGCTCCAAATGCTACCAAACTTTACCAGCATGCAATTCAACATGTATAAGACATATTTGCATCATCAATTCAGCATATAATCAACACATGCGAAAAACCCCAATTTGTAAAGCATGCTTCTTACTTAAGCTACTATTCAAGCAATAAACCTTCATAAGCAAGCAATAGGAATCCAAACCAAAGACCAGCAATTCAAACAACAATTAACATCCATAGGGAGTCTCAAACACCTCCCAAACATACACATTGGTCCCCCATTGCCAAATCAACCAAAAGCTAAAAGAACTTATAAAACCTTCATACATTGAGCTTTACTTGTACTTGTTTGCTTGCCTCCTCTTGCTGCCCCTCAATGTACTCTAATGCTCTGCATTATTGAATCAAGAAAACGAGAGAGCGTAAGCCAAAGCTTAGTGAGGAGTGCTCTTTAAAAACCATTCAATAATGCATTAAAAACCATTTATAAAACATGCTTATAATCAACCATTGTACATGCTCAAAGCATACTTTAAATCAAGCAATTCCCATGCTTCCACTGTTCATTTAAACAAGCATCTCATGCTTCAACATAAACATTAAATCATGCATCTCATGCATCTCAATGTACTATACATGTCATATTGGCTCAAGTGATACATTTCATTTATGAAATCAAGTTCAACAACTTTCCCCAAGGACTTTTAAACACCTTGGCCCCAAGGACTTTTAAACACCTTGGCCATGGACTTTTAAACACCATGAATGAGGACCACACAAGGACTTTTAACCACCTTTGTGTCCATAGCTTGAATCACCCCAAGGACTTTTAAACACCTTGGCCCCAAGGACTTTTAAACACCTTGGCCCCATGGACTTTTAAACACCATGGAAAGGAGCACCTAAGGACTTTTAACCACCTTAGTGTCCGCAACAAGATTCATCCAAGGACTTTTAAACACCTTGATGATCTTAGGTAACAAGGCTCACTCAAGGACTTTTAACCACCTTAGTGACCTTCACTTTTACAAACCATCACTTGCCAATATACACTTTATACATCATATAATCCACTGTTTTAAAGCATTAAACCAAGCCATTTCATCATGCATTTCAAAGCATTAAATTCACATTTAAACAATGCATAAAAACAAGGTACTCTTACCTAGAGTTACCCTCAACACATGGCTTTAAACATCAGCATATATCATGCTAAAACATCAGCAAATATCATGCTAAAACATGCTTTCAAAACAGTAATCAAAACATGCAATTCATCATTTTGCATCACACCAAAACATGGCCACCACTTAGAAAGAAATCCGAAAACTTACACTTGAGCTTAGCAAAGTTGTTTAGACTTAAACTAAGCCCCCAAAACCTTGGTTTCAAAGCCGAAAACCATTTTCACAAATCCACTCACCGATTTCCACTTTGCTTCAAGCCAAAGCACCAAATCAAGCCTCCGGATCAACAATTCTTGGATCCAAGGATGCCTCCCCTGTTTCAACACATTAAAGCAGAGGATTAATGCATCATCATGCATTAATTGCTTCAATGAAAGCACCTAAACTCGCTGCTCTCACAAAACCTCCATCTTCGGCCACCAAACACAACCGAAAATGCATCCGAAACACTTCTAAACAAAGCCCAGCCATAAACCAGCAAAACCTCACTTCCATTAACATCATTTAACATCTAAAAACAACCTACAACCATCCTTATACCTCCAGCAACACCAGATCCACAAGATCTCCACAAAAGCTACCTTAAAACACAAGCTAAACTTAGGAAATTCAACCTATCCGGGATTGCATCAATCAAGACTCATTTCCACATCAATTTAATGATCATTTAACATCAAAAACACTTCTCAAAACACAGATTTAACAGATCAAACGAAAATCATGTGAAATCATCAAAATCTTGCATAATTAGCCAAGATCCATAAATCAACTTAAAATCCTTTAATTAAACATCAAATTAGGATTGAAAACTTAGGAATTTCATTAAAGAACTTGAAGTTCAGAGGAGAAGGACGTTCTTACCTCCAAACTTGAGTTTCTCCTCTTTTTGGAATAGAAAACCTTGATGAAACTTGAAGCAATTGAAGAGGTTTTGAAGATACAATGATTTGCAATCAATAGAGAGTTGAAAGGAGGATTTTAGGTGAGAAAATCAGAATTGAAACTCTGGAAATTGAGTGTTTGGGTTGAGAGAAAAAGAGAGAAAGAAAATGGGAAGTTAGATGAGAAAATGCTTAAAATGAGCTTTCCCTCCTTTTTGTTTTCTTTAAAATCAGAATTATGAGTCAAAATATCTTAGAAAAATCTGGAGAAACTCCCTTTGGGTAAATAGCTCCTTAAAGATTCAAAGTTTCAACCCTTTATAAAATAGCCACCAAACTTTCAAAAATTACATTTTGGTCACTAGCCAAAATGTCACATTTCCGAAACTCATTTTCCAAAATTGATTTCACAGTTCACTTAATTATAATAAAAGATGATTTTAGAACATTTTTCCATATTTTTAACGCAACCTGAACTAGGCTTTCCTAATTTAACCTCTTACGATTCGAACAGCACTTTGACCAACCGGTCAACGCCCAAGACTTCCAAGCCCAAAACCGGGGCGTTACACAGCAAAAGTCTGCAGTCTCCCTTTTAGCTGTAGCATCCATATACTGACACTCTTCATATTCATCCACACATTTAAGAGTATCGAAGACATTAATTGTCACCTCTTGATCAGCCACCCTCATAGTGAACTCACCCTTTTCTCAATCTATCAAAATTCTACCGGTTGCTAGAAATGGCCGCCCAAAATGATGGGTGCATTATTATCCGCCTCACAATCAAGAATAAGGAAGTCAACTGGAAAGATGAACCTGTCCACCTTCACCACTAAATCTTCTACTCTTCCTTCCGGGCGTACATGAGATTGGTCGACCAATTGCAAGATAATCGTAGTTGGCCTTACATCTCCTATGACGTGCTTCATAAAGACTGACTTTGGCATGAGATTTACACTAGATCCAAGGTCACACAAGGCTTTTCCCATATAATTATCACCTATTAAACACGGTATAATAAAGCTGCCAGGATCCTGTCTCTCATGAGGCAATTTTCTCCATGCAAAATAGCATTTATTTGCTGTAGCAACTGTCGCATACCGCTCAACCTTTCTTTTTTGGTGACGATGTCCTTGAGAAACTTAGCATAAGTGGGCATTTGATCAATGGCTTCTAAGAATGGGACCTTAATATGCAGTTGGTCTATAACATCCACAAATTTCTTAAACTGGAGATTCTCGTTTTGTTTCTTCAATCGTTGAGGAAAGGGAGGTGGGGATCTAATTTCTTCCTCTATCGGTGCAGGTTTCTCTTTTGCTATAGCATTTTCCCTTTCATCAATAGCTTCATTCATCAAATCCCCTTCCTTCTCCTTCTCATAGGATGTTTCAGCTTGCAAATCTGGTTCCTCTTGCACTTCTTTAGGAGCAGAGTCTTCTTTCTTGTTTCCCCCAAACTTATCTTCAGTGTTAAGCTGGGTACCACTCCTCAATGTGAGAGCACTGCATTGCTCTTTGCCATGCTTCTTAGTGACTTCAGTATCACTAGGCAGATTCCCTTGAGGTCGCACATGTAATGCTTGAGCAATTTGACCTACTTGCGTTTCTAATGATCGCAAGGATGAACTGTGACTTTGCAGCAAAGCTCCTTGATTTTTTATGGTCATAAAATGATTTTGAAGAAACGTATTAGTAGATGCCATAAATTCCTTCGTGGATGTCATGAATTCCTTGAGTGTAGCTTCTAATGAATTGTTGTTTGATGAATATGAAAAACCCTTGTTGTTTTGCCACGGCATATTCTGCTGTGGTCCATGTGATTCTCCCAGATTCTGCTGATTTGTGTTCCCATAACTACTATTTCCTTGATTTCCCCAAGAGAGATTAAGATGTTGACGCCATCCAACATTATAGGTGTTCGAGTAGGGACTTTTATTTTGATTGGATTCCTAACATAGTTAGCAGATTCTTGGTTGTTCGGGCACTCGCTCAAGTGGTGGTTTCCATTGCAACGAAGGCAAGTTGATGCAACTCTTACTTCATTTACCTCACTAGGCTTTTGGAGATTCTTTAGCATGGTCATGATAGCGGTCAATTGGGCTGCTACTGAGGCATCCACATTCGTATCACGTGATACTTGAGTTTTCCTCCCCATTCTAGCAATGTCCCATTTGCTGAGACAAATTGATAATCATTGTTGGCTATTCTATCAATGATGTCAAAGGCTTTCTCGGGTGACTTGTCTAGCAATGTCCCATTTGCTGAGGCATCTAGCAACATTCTGGTGGGAGCATTAACACCATTGTAGAACATAACCACTTGTGTCCAATCATGAAAACCATGATTAGTGCACTTGCGCAATAATCCCTTAAATCTGTCCCAACACTCATACATTGTTTCATCATCAAACTGGCGAAAGGATGCAATGTCATTCCTCAACCGAGTTCCTATTTGGTGGATTATACTGCAACAAAAAGCTCATGCACAAATCTGTCCATGTTTCCAATGATCTGACTGACACACCACTCAACCATTCTCGTGCTCGATCACACAAAGAATAAGGAAAGAGTTTAAGTTTCGGTGATCGATTCTAGCGTGCTATAAACCCAACACCTAAACATATAACAACATAGACAAAGCATAGATACGAGCAATAGATAAATAAACATTCATAAAAGAGAATAAAACATAGTTCATCCAACAACCCTAGACACCTAAATCAGTTCATGGCTGGGCAAATATTCGAAGTATCTTCGTTAATACAACCCATTTTTTCAGATATAAAATAAATGCTAAAGCAACAGAATGGGAAGAGAAGAACTCCCAATCCGTTCTGGACTTGCAGCGCCATGAACCACCCTAGTCTTGCCGCCTCATATCAAGGCCAGCAAGGTCAGACCCTTTGAGCTTCTACGATGGAGGACACCATGTGGTGGTGGAGGAAGAAGAAGAAATGAGCTGCCTTTAGCTTTATCTCCCTAGCCTTTTTGTCACCTTTTCACGCTCTCTTCTAAATGAGGATCTTGTGTCCTTTATATAGTGGAGGCTCCTAGGGTTTTGTGCCCTAATGATTCTTTGAAGTCTTGGGAATATTCCCTATGCATGTGGGGCACAACTAGACAAAAGGGGGTTCACACATGTGGGCGATCAGCGTGTGCGCTTTACTTTGTCGTTTTCTGGGCCCAGAATTGTTGTCCAATTTTCTATAGCCTTTTCCTTCCTTGACTTGCTTCAGCATCAACCTCCACAACACCATACCATCAAACACCCTTCAAGCAGCATCTAGTCTCATGAAATAAAGCCATACCACCAACAAGTAAAGATAAATGCATCTATATGCTCTAAATGCACCTACATGCTATGAAATGACCTCGAGAACAAACAAATACTTAAGCAAAAAGGTGTAAAATATAAGCATTTTGACAAGTCATCAACTATGATGAACATGCCCCTAACGACGCTTAGTCAGGAATGCATGTCTCATTTATTTTGCTTCTTTTTCTCAAACTTAATTTCCCTTTTTTTGAATCCACATGTTTTCTTGCTCACTCCAGATAGACATTTGTGCGTTTCATTGTATTTCTTTGCTTCTTGGAAAGCATATTCTCTTGCATATTTGTTCACTCAATCCGGTTATCTTGTACTTCTGGTTGGAAGGATCGACTTTTATCCTCAGATTCTTCAACACTCTTTTAGCCTTTTTCCAGTCAAGGGAATAAGGGTTCTAGCATTCTGATTAGCAAGTAGAATAAATCAACTATCGGACCAGATCGAACAATCATTGTAGTTGCTACATCAATATTCAGTGACAAGCCTCCTTCAGTGGCTCTGAAACTCGAATGAAATCCCCTACATCCCAAGTCACCTTCTCCAATATTTGTAAAATTGTTCTCATTGTCATAGGAGAGGGTTCAACAATCATGCTGTCTTAAACAATGTCGATCGCCTTCACCATATCCTGTGGGCTCTAAAATTCTTGCCCCTGCAGGGTACCTAAAAGCATTTTCATGCAAAACCTTAAAGCTTAATTCAACCTTGAATGTATTTGAACAATGTTGGTGCTTTAATCTCTCCCTTTCGCGCCTATCAAACTTAGGGATCTTGAACCCTTGGTCGACATAACCCGCCCTAATCTATCAGCATGATTTGCTTACTAGGCACAACTCTACCCCCTTTTCATGCTTTAGGAATCTTACATCTTATGTGCGGATCTTGCTTGACAACATGATCCACTTAAAAACTCTTCAACACATGTGCTTTCTTTTACCTTCTCATGCAAGGTGATTCCCTCGTTCAAATTGAAGTTCAATTGTCGTCCACTTAATTATTTCCTGAAGCGATGGAAATCATTCGTTTCTGGTTACCTGCAGTTTGGATCAATACCAAGAAATCTTTTGTTTTCTATGAATCTATGTCAACCTACTTGTAAGATGCAAGAAAAGGCTAGAAATGAGAATTTAATAGAAGTCGAGTCATGGCAAACATGGAAAAGAGGAAAGTCAGATACCCCAAAATTCAAATTATGAATGATTTATGAATCAATTAATCGGATAGTGCCCCACTTTTAGGTGGCTCTCTTTTACTCACACACTCCCCAAATTTTAAATTTCTTACTTTTCTAATCTCAATCAGGCATGAGAAGTTTTGAGGTCCCTGAAGAAAGGTTAACTCAATAAGACGAAATGTGTTCTGAAGGCAAACTCATTTTCTCAAATATTCATGTGTGATTCAAATGGTCTTTAAAGGCTTGTAACGTAGGCTAGGCTCAGGTTGCCAAATAAAGATATAGAGGATCAAATATATGTTTAAGGGTGATTAAACCAAGGATCAACTTTTCCTGATGAAATCTTCATTCTTTTTCCTTTGATTGCTTTAGACTGCCCTTTTTGGGGTTTCACTCTAAAGTTTATTTCCTTTTCTGCCGCATGTCTCATTTGAAGGACTTCATAAATGTTTTCCTCTTGTTTCAAATTTCTTTGTATTTCAACTTTCATTTCTTCTTTCTTCTTCTTTCTTTTTTCTTTTTCCTTTTCCCTTTTTCCTTTTTCCTTTTTATTTTCTTTTCATTTCGAATTTAGGACATTACTTGATCTATCGTGTTTCTTCCTTTGCTTGTAATTTTTCATCCTATTTGCTCCCTAGTGTGAGGATTGATCCTTGGTTAGGGTTCAAACACAAGAAAAATATCAGTCTCAAAATGGGACAATAAGGAATTTTTATATTTTCTTATTCGTTAAAGGAAATGAAGGAATGTCAAATGTCATCTCATACACAAATGTCATCGAAGAAAAGCAATCTTCAGTTGGTAGATGTTCTAGAGTTATCACTTTATTCAAGGTCCTTAACAACAATGTCTGAGAGGAAAATTCACTCATAATATATATATATATATATATATATATATATATATATATATATATATATGGGACCTCCCCTTTAAACATGAACACACTTTTTTGCCCCTCTATCTCGGGATTATATTCAAAAGTCATTCATACAATCAATTATAAGGGTTCTACCGTAAAGACATATGTTTGAAGAGAAATGGATGAAAAATGAAAAGAAAATAAAATGAGAAATGTTTACCACTTGAGAAAACAAAGGGAATGCATCTTTAAACAAGTAGATTAACATAAAATCCCTTACAAAATATCTATAATGCCCGCGGGCAAAAGAAAAAAGATTGATTCTAGGTATGAACCCAACACCATCTAGGAAAATTAAACATTATTCCATGAAGGCAAGGATGAACTCCAGCCAAGCTCGATTTGTTTTCTTCGTGAGGCCTTATCAATATCTATAATGCCCGCGGGCAAAAGAAAAAAGATTGATTCTAGGTGTGATAAGGTTTTTTTTGGGAAAACCGCTAAGTGAGGCCTTATCACTATCTCTTCTTGAAAAGGATTTCATTTAAGAAAGGGGGAAATTAGAATTTTGGAAAACAGTAAAAATTTGGAGTCGCCACCGGCCACTGAGGTAGGCCGGGCACCACAAAAACCAGAGATTCATTAGAAAACGGGTTCGGGAGTTGGTTACGTGTGGGGAAGGATTAGAACCCCCACCACGCCCAGAAATCGGTACCAAATAACTCGTTGCCTTTTGATCGATAGAAATTATTTAAAAACAAAAGCGAATTTAACAAAGGGTTCTTAGGTGAAAATACGACTTAATTAGAACGGGCTTTTCAAATCGCGACATTGGAACTAATTAAAAACATAATTAAGAAGGATGACGGTACACCAGACCATAGACTAAACCGACATCAAATAAGGTTGACTGCCGTGTTAGTTTAGGGTTCGGATCCCATACATCACCTTTATGCATGATGCGAGCAAATAAGGGATGATGCGTGTTATTTCCATTTTTATGCTTTCGCTTACCTAGAGGCGGTGAAAATTAACCTAAGTATTTGATAGAATCCCATTAAGCTAGGACTGTCTTTTTCGGATACTGAGGTTAATTAATACCCCTCCTGGGGTTGATTTTTAGGTCCGGTTATCATGCTTAGTTATCGGGCCTTATGGATGACAAGTATATGCATGTCATAAAAATGCTTCAAATAAACATACAAAAAAAGAGCCCACATTGATAAAAGATTAAGCCCAAAATATGCTTGACCAAACTATCTCCTAAGGCCCAAAAGCCCACTTTAAAGGTACCCACGTTTAAACACCATGAAGCCCAAATTTAACATTCTTTAATTATCTACTAATAATTTAATTAAGGAGACAAATTACATTAATAATGGATTAATAAGCATGGCAACGCATAGATTTTCGATTCACATAATTACTCGAGGCAAACATGAAAACCTATTAACTCTAAGCATTTTAAACCATAGAAACGACCCCAAAAAACATATATTCGATACAATAGTAATTAAGCAATAAGTATCACGCGGGACCCACAAAAGTCATAAAAACGGATTAACATGCATATATTCAATTTGAAAACAAAAAACAAACACATGGCATAAAACATACATACTTCCATGCGAACAAAATTAAAACAACATTAAAACATTGAGTAAGAAAATAAATCAAACATCATACGAAACAAGCATGCAAAATATGGTGACTAAATTGAAAGGAAAACAGAAGGCAGTGGCTAAATTAAAAAAAAAAAGGACACCAAGGAGCTCAACACTGTGGGGAGGACTAAATTGAATACAGGGTAAAAAGAGAGGGACCGGACGAACGAATAAACCCTAAACAGACTCGATCTGGGACTGAAAGACGAACCGACCCAGAACTTCAGGGACCTAGGACGCTATTTACCCATACGGAAACCCCTAAGACGCTATTAGTTCGACGCAGAGGGACTAAAGACGCTAATAACCCAAAAACAAAAACCCGAAACTCTATAAATACCTAACTTAAACGACTCGGACGCCCTTTTTGCCTAACCTAAACCCTAGCCGCCCTAAAAAAACCATTCTCTCGACCTCGAATGCCGGCCGGTGGTAATCACCGTCCGACGGACCCTAAACGCACTCCGACCAGAAAAACCGACCAAGGAAGACAAGAAAAAATGCTACACTCCCAGAAACCTAAACACCCTACCCCCATTTGTTCTCTGGAAAACGAAACCCTAAAACTAAAAAAACATTCCCTTTTAGACTCGAAATCGTTTACGGGAAAGAGCCATACATCCTTCATCAGACTCACCCTTCGAAGCCATGGGAGGCCGAGATTATTGTCGAAGAAAGAAGGAGCCGACTCGAAAAGAAGAAAACTCAGAAGGTAAAAAAAAGAGACTTCCTCTTTTACTTCTATTTATTTTTACATGCAACAATGGTAATGGATACCTGAATATTATGGTTGAAATCTTTATTGATCTTCGTGTTTTTGAGGGAGGTCACGAATCGCTTTTACAGTGGTTTTGCATCTGGCTTTATAGCTGGAATTTTGATGCTGTTTTACAATTTGTTTATATGACGGAAATTGCTCATTGGTTCGTATCACTGATTTGGCCGGATTCATGTGTGATTGCTGCCATTCTGTTGCATATTTTCATTCTCCTTTTCTTTTTTCGCTTTTGTTTTTTCTTCATTTGGGCGTTCCTGATTTGTTTTCTTTTTTGCATGGTTTGTACGGTGGACGATGTGGCCACTGGAACGGCCGTTGGACCGGACGGGGACGATGTGGCGAGCATCCGAGAGGTCGGACGTGTGCATCACGCACGCGTGAGGCGATCTGGAATGACACGCGTGGGCGCGCGTGGAGTTTTCGCGGCACCTAGACCGTCAGATCGCATTTTGATCCAACGGTCCAGCTTCGAGGCGGCCTGAGGTCGATCTGGAGACTCTAGGGTTTCTATAGATGGAGTGATCTGGGCCTTCTGATGCTCATTTGATCCAATGGCCACGATCTGTGCGGCGCCGAACCAAGTGATGGCCTCTTAGGGTTTCTCCCGTGTTGTCATCTGGGCCGTTGATCTCGCGCCAAATCCAACGGCCAGATCTTTCGGCGGCTGCACAAACATAGATGGCAGATTAGGGTTTCCCTTTATTTAAGTTGATAAATCCTGGACTTTCATATATATTGGGCTTATTTATTTAATGTTTTTTTGTTTTTTCCAAAATTAATAGTAATAATAATAATAATAATAAATGTGATACCAAATATAATAATTATAATAATAATAATAATAAGGTAATAATGATAATAAGATAATGATAATAATAACAAATAGTATGCTATGTGACAAACAGTTCATTCGATGGAAATAATAACATAATAACAATGCATATAGTAAACGGTAGTGATGGTGATGTAGTAACAATGTATAACAACATATTTATGGTAAGTGGTAATAACATAACAGCTTATAAATGGGATGGATAATATGGTAATGGGTAGTGGAAGATTAATAATCGTAACCCAAAATTCTAGTAATAATATGTATATTTATGTATTAATCAAACAAAGCCCAATGTGAATAAACGAAGCCCACTTTTATTTAAGCATACTTAAGGGCTAATTAGCCCGGACAAAATTAGTGATTACAGTTGCCCCTCTTTGCTTGTACTTGTGAAACAAGAGCAAAGCAAAGACCATAAGCACTAATTTTGTCCAGCTTCCCTGTTTGGGTGGTTTGCTCCTCCGAAGCGGTAGAAACAAAGTGGGTAGCGTCGGCGTGTCCTTCTGGAACGACAAGAGAGATAATTGATTCATCTTTCCGAAGCAACAAAGAATAGACCAAAATAACTTGTTTTCCCGAAGCGGCAAAAACAAACCCAAATAACTTGTTTTCCCGAAGCGGCAAAAACAAACTGGGTAACGTCGGCATGTCCTTCCGGAATGGCAAGGGACATAACTGATTCATTCTTCCAAAGCGGCAAAGAACAAACCCAAATAAATTGTTTCCTGAAGCGGCAAAAACAAACTGGGTAACGTTGGCATGTCCATTCGGAACGGCAAGGGACATGATTGATGCATTTTTCCGAAGCGGCAAAGAACAAACCCAAATAACTTGTTTCCCGAAGCGGCAAAAACAACCGAAGCGGCAAAAACAAACTGAGCAGGCCTTCTGGCTTTTCTGCCCGAAAATCCTTGAGCTCTTTTGCTCTTAGATCCTGATGCGGCGAGTTTGAAATTCTTCGCCTGAAGCTACATTTGCTCCTCCGAAGCGGCATGAACAAAGTTGATAGTGTTGGTATGTTCTTCCGGAACGACAAAGGACATAGTTGATTCATTCTTCCGAAGTGGCAAAGAATAAACCCAAATAATTTGTTTTCCCGAAGCGGTGAAAACACTGAGCAGACCTTCTCGCTTAACTACCCGAAAACTTTGAACTCTCTCGTTCTCTGATTCTAATGCGGCGAGTCTGAAATTCTTCGCCTGGTCTTTGCTTCTTTTGCGTTCTTGCTTCTTTCTGGCGGCAAAATGCCTCAGTGTATCTGTAAAGAAAAATGTCATGACGCTATGTGTTAGTATGAACCTAGCATATGTATGCCTATGATGATGCATGAATGAATATGTCTCAACATTCTATTGTCGATCTCTTCTTGATCTTTGCTTTATCTTCAATGTCGATGTTTGTCTCACTCTCAGGTCTTTTGGGAAGCCCCTTTTGCGGATTCCAGCCTCAGGTTTTTCCTCCCAAATCGCCTTTTCAGGTTTTCACTTTGGTATTTATCTTTTTATGAAGCGCTCTTCCGAGTTTTCACTCCATTTCTTTTTCTTTTTTTTCTTTCTCTTTTTCTTTTGTTCTTTTTCTTCTCTTTTCTTCTCTTTCTTCTTCTTCTTCTTCTTTTTTTTTGAAGCGCCCTTTCAGGTTTTCACTCTACTTTCTGTTTTGTGAAGCGTCCTTTCTGATTTTCGCTTCATTCCCCAAAGTGCCTTTTGGGTTTTCACCGTGCCTCCTCTTTTCTTTGTCCGCTTTCTTCTTTCCTTAGGCATATCTTCGTCGCCTTTTGTCGAGTTGATTTCAGATCATATTTGCTGCCTCATCTCGGCGCGTGCCCTCAACGTGGTGCGCACGGTCCTTCTCGGGACATTCTCCAGCAAGATGTTTAGGTTCCAAGGGTAATTTCTGTTCCCCGATTCCCAACATCAAAATTTCTTCCTTCATGTTCTATTCTAATACTTCTTAACGAAGGTCGACTTCGTAGCTCAACATTTCACCGAAGACGGTCTTGATATTTCAACTGGAGGTATTAGTAATGTTTGAACCTCCGAGGGTGCCTTTCTGGGTACTGATGGCTTTACCTCGAGCCATGGTCAGTCCGCTTGTTCATTCCAATATAAGAGACTTATGAAAATGATAAAAATAAATTCATTATGTATATATATACATTTTAAAGGATCACGACAAGTGATATTTAAAAAAATCAAGTTTTGGGTCTTTGAAAAAAAGGTCGACCCGAGTGACATTTTCCGAATGTTGCAGGAATGCACATATGGAATCTTTTCTAGGCTATTAGGCTTCTGAGAGGAGCGACTCCCATTCCCAGTTTCTACTCGATTTAAAAAAGGCTCTCTTTAGCTCACTAACTCACCATGACCCATCCTTCCCTCTCCTCTGATCTCAATCAGGCATTAGAAGTGTGGCAATCCTTGAAGAAAGGTTAACCTCGATAGGCGGGATGTGATCTGAAGACAAATATATCCGTCCACGTATGGTCCAAATGGTCTTTTATGGCTTGTAATGTAGGCTAAGACTCGCGACTACGAAAGAAAGGGTAAGTAGGCCCAAACAAGTGGTTAAGGGTGGTGAAACCAAGGATCAATTTTTCCAACGGGAAGTCTCTCGATTATGCTCAGATGAAATGTTATTTCTTCTCTTGTTTCTTTGGATCGCTCTAGACTGCCCCTTTGTTGGGGTTTTCACCCTAGAGTTCATTTCCTTTTATCAAGCGTAATTTCGGATCAAATTGCACCTTCACATTGTATTAGTGCAGGCTTTTGATCAAAGGTGAACAATCTTTCAAGGCTCATCTAAGCAGAGATTTATTTGGATAGGGAATCCTCTTGTCCCTTTTTTTAATATGCTTCTCTCTCTTTTCAATATTGCACTTTTCACTTTAGTGCTTTTGCTTTTGATTTCTTCAACTTTTATGTCGGTAACTTTTGACCTGATTTGGGTAGCTCTTTGAGCACCAACTTTTATTTCGCTATTTCCTTTTGACGTTTTTGCTGCTCAAACTGAAAGTGTATCCAATGAATCTGTTTTTTTTCAATCCCCCTTAGTTCACAAGACATCATCCTCATAGCATAATTAGAATCGAATGTCATTTATTTGTCCATAGACTTATACCTCATTTACCCCCGGTATAGGGGTGATCCTTGATTTGGGTTCAATCTAAAGAAAAAATGTTTAAAAGGCTCAAACAGGGACACCAATGGTTTTTTTATTTTCTTTCTATATGAATGGAATTGAAGGAATGCAAAATGTCCTCCCATACACGGATATCAAAATTGGTCTTCATGTGGTAGAAGTTTTAGGGTTATCACTTCATTCAAGAACCTTAGACAACAATTCCCGAGAGGAAAATTCACTCAATGGGGTGGCCCATTATTCCTAAACACTCGTTGTCACCCTTCTCCTGGCCTGAGTAGAATAGATGGTGCTTCCATTCGTATCATTCCCACAACATTCAGTTTTTTCTTTTCAAAGTATTAAGGTCATTTTTGTAAAAAAATATATATGTACGTATGTTCTTAATAGAAAAACAATAAGGTTGTAACCATAAAGAATAAATGAAATGTCTAAAAGACATTAAGGAATATAAAATGCTTGCAAAAGTCTCCTTTATTGAAAATAAAATAAACGGACATCACAAAAGCCCTTACAAGAGATGCTAGCTATCATGGGCCCACAATAAAAAGTTAAACATGCACATTAAAGAGGAAAAGATATGACAACAAAAGGTAGGATGCAACAGAAGTTCCCTTCACCACGACACCGGACCCGGCTTTTCGCACTCGACCTTCCTACTTAAACATAGGTTTTTCGTTCTCGAAGGAGAGCACTCTATTCTCAACAAGCTCATAGATCCTGCGCTTTAGAAATGCGCACTCTTCCGTTGTGTGGCTGAAATCCCCGGAATGATATTCACACGGAACCCAAGCACCAAACACGTTGGTATTAAAATAGGCGTACCGCTTCGGGGGTAGTGGCCTCAGGAGCTTGTTCTGAATCAGCAGAGGTAACAGCTCTGAATTGGTTATCGGGAAACACGCCTTCGTCTTCTTGTCAACCTCTCCTAAAACGTGCTCTTTAGCTTTCCTTTTTCCCCTTTCCTTAGATAAGGCTCACTTTCTTCAATTTTATCGGGGTCAATCGCTTTAGTGGGCTCCTTTGGAAATTCATTCGACCCCGTATGCAGGCCCGCCCCTTCTGTATCATGATCAAGACAGCCACTGATGTTCGTAGATTTCGCCGATGCCTGTGACTTTGCCTTATCCACCTCTTTCACCACAGCAACTTGATCTTCTACTAGCTTCACCTCATTATCCATAGTTGGAAAGCTGATTATCAAACCCGAGCTTTTTGTCTCAAATTCCAACACCCCAAGGTTTAGGAGAACCTGGACTTTGCGCTTAAAGCTCGTGCATTTCTCAATCGAGTTCCCCCGAATTCCGGCGTGGTAATCATAATGCTCTTTCTCACCGAACCAACTGGGATACGAAGGTGACGAGGTTTTAACAAAGCAAGGTGCCACCACTCGAGCATGCAGTAGTTTTGAGTACAACTCTTGGTAAGTGAAAGGGCTGGGGGTGAACTGATCATTCCCTTTCTCAATCCCTTTCATCTTCTTTGAACCTTGAGGACTCCCGACCATAGTTCGAGGTTGCGAAGTCGTAACACTCTTCGGGGCTTCTTGGTTGTCTTGTCGCTCTTGAGCTGATTCTTCCTTCGTTGGAGAAGACAAGCTTCTCCTAAGAGAATCTTCGATCTTATCTAACGCCAACTCAACGGGGAATTCTGAAGCTGTGCGGTTCACCTCATACTGGACTTTGATGGCCTGGTCCTCTTCAGACAAAGCTTCTTTCTTCCCAAAGTCATGGCCCACATTCTCACTATTCTCGGTCCGGGGGTTTCCCCTCACGCTGCTTCTTTCGTTCACCACGGCTATCATAGCCCCAAATTCACTGATTTGCCCCATCGTTTCATCTTGGAACGTCTTCACATACGCGATCGCCTCTTTTGAATTTCTAACCAACTGCTCGTGAAGCTATTCAAGCATGTCCACCCTTGCTACTAGGTCATTCATACTTCTAACGCTATACTGGCTGAAAACTGTTCCTCTGTCTATTTCTCTTTCTTTTTCTTTGACATGAGTGTTTTCCCCCAATTAGTAATGATGAAATGCCTTAAGAAAGTTTCAATGATGGATGTATTATGGACTCGAATCAACATATGCATGATCATGAGATGGGTGCATGGCTGAAAATTTAATCTTGCTCTAGAATGATAAATGCTACAAATGTTACAAATGTATGCAAGTCAAAAGTGGTATAATGTATGTATGTATGAATATGAAGAGCAACACTGGGTTTGGCAAATATCCTTGTTAAACAACTCATCAATGGGAACCTTGGTCTGTTACAATGATCGGATGAAACCCACTACATGTAGTTCTTGAGCTGGCGTCCAGGCCGATGATTTTCTCCAAGACTCACACAATCCCTTCTTCTTTCTTGAAATGATCTTTTGCTAGGAATCAGGCGTTCTCTCATATCCACGTTAACAAATAGGCCAACTCTCGGTCCTGCCCTCAAGTAGTATAGGCGACGAATTATGATTAATCCACTGTCGATATTTGGTCCTCTTGACTTGCTCTTTGAAAGGGTCCCACTGAGCCTAACCTTCAAAGCTTATCGGAGTTGAGGTTGGAATTCCCTCTGACTTGAAATGTTTTTCTTCTTCTTTTTTCTTGTTCTCGCTAACTTCCTTGTAAGACTCGGTATTTCCCAACTGTTGTTGTCAAATCAAAGCTGGCAATTGTAGAACAAATGTAGGTTGAACTCTGGGATTTGGAGTACTGGTCACTTGCCTAGAACGTCTAACAAATATGTGAGGTGGCCTTTTTTCGTCTTTGAAAACCTTTCTTGTCTCGGGACCCCAACCATGTAGTTTCTCTCCTTATGGCTATATTTGTACGTCGAGGTCCTTCTCATTATTGTTACAGACCATATTTCCCACTAATCAAGTCTTTAATTTCAGACTATTTCCAACTCAATGTGCTCTTTATGCAATGATGAAATATGCAAAATAAGAGAAAATGGGAAGAAAAGCAAAGGTGTTAGTCACATGATAGACATAAATCATAAGGCAAGCAAGGAAATTCAAGCATTAATGGAAAAGGAAGCGTAGCAACAAGCAATTAGCAAGAAAAAACCTAGACACTCTAAACTCTAGGATTATCCACATGGCTTTAATGGGGTAGGTTTCTTATGTTCTTACGCATGAGTTCGGTTCTAATAAAGGGTACCCGAACCTATCTTACCACCTACTAAGGCAATAAGAACCCCAATTCTGGCCCATTACAGGCTTGCAAATTGGTTTCGGCTCGAGGGAAAGCACGACCTAATGACGTGGAAGAATGCTCACGTGTCAAAAGGCGTGGATTCCGAAAGTGAATTACCGACCCATGGAGGGATACTCATGTGGGTATGGGCGTTTCACTCCCACTTAAGGGTATAACTCGGGTATAGAGCTTGATGATCATGATGCAACATATGTCGGTGACTCCTTTGAAATTAAATGAGGAATTAATTCGAATGCCACAAGTTTTCAAAGCACGTTTTATTTAAGTCGAATTTTCATGGAATAACAACCTTATTAACTTCACTTTGATCTTTAAATGTTTTCTACCGATTAAAAAGGCAACAAGCGTTTTATTGGCATAACTCTCTTTTTTGTTTTGTAAAAAACAAAAATTTTGTCCCCAGCGGGGTCGCCAAAATGTGATAAGGTTTTTTTTGGGAAACCCGCTAAGTGAGGCCTTATCACTATCTCTTCTTGAAAAGGATTTCATTTAAGAAAGAGGGGGAAATTCGGATTTTGGAAAACAGTAAAATTTTGGAGTCGCCACCGGCCACTGAGGTAGGCCGGGCACCACAAAAACCAGAGATTCATTAGAAAACGGGTTCGGGAGTTGATTACGTGTGGGGAAGGATTAGCACCCCCATCACGCCCGGAAATCAGTACCAAATAACGTGTTGCCTTTTGATCGGTAGAAATTATTTAAACACCAAAGCAAATTTAACAAAGGGTTCTTAGGTGAAAATACGACTTAATTAGAACGGGCTTTTCAAATCGCGACATTGGAACTAATTAAAAACTTAATTAAGAAGGATGACGGTACACCGGACCATAGACTAAACCGACATCAAATAAGGCTGACTGTCGTGTTAGTTTAGGGTTCGGATCCCGTACGTCACCTTTATGCATTATGCGAGCAAATAAGGGATGATGCGTGTTATTTCCATTTTTATGCTTTCGCTTACCTAGAGGCGGTGAAAATTAACCTAAGTATTCGATAGACATCCATTAAGCTAGGACTGTCATTTTCAGATACCGAGGTTAATTAATACCCCTCTTGGGGTTGATTTTTAGGTCCGGTTATCATGCTTAGTTATCGGGCCTTATGGATGACAAGTATATACATGTCATAAAAATGCTTCACATAAACATACAAAGAAAGAGCCCACATTGATAAAAGATTAAGCCCAAAATATGCTTGACCAAACTATCTCCTAAGGCCCAAAAGCTCACTTTAAAGGTACCCACGTTTAAACACCATAAAGCCCAAATTTAAAATTCTTTAATTATCTACTAATTAATTTAATTAAGGAGACAAATTACATTAATAATGGATTAATAAGCATGGCAACACATAGATTTTTTATTCACATAATTACTCGAGGCAAACATGAAAACCTATTAACTCTAAGCGTTTTAGACCATAGAAACGACCCCAAAAAAACATATATTCGATACAACGGTAATTAAGCAATAAGTATCATGCGGGACCCACAAAAGTCATAAAAACATATTAGCATGCATATATTCAATTTGAAAACAAAAACAAACACATAGCATAAAACATACATACTTCCATGCGAACAAAATTAAAACAACATTAAAACATTGAGTAAGAAAATAAATCAAACATCATACGAAACAAGCATGCAAAATATGGTGACTAAATTGAAAGGAAAACAGAAGGCAGTGGCTAAATTAAAAAAAGGACACCAAGGAGCTCAACACTGTGGGGAGGACTAAATTGAATACGGGGTAAAAAGAGAGGGATCGGACGAACGAATAAACCTTAAACAGACTCGATTTGGGGCTGAAAGACGAACCGACCCAAAACTTCAGGGACCTAGGACACTATTTACCCATGCGGAAGCCCCTAAGACGCTATTAGTTCGACGCGGAGGGACTAAAGATGCTAATAACCCAAAAACAAAAACTTGAAACTCTATAAATACCTGACTTAAATGACTCGGGCGCCCTTTTTGTCTAACCTAAACCCTAGCCGCCTTAAAAAAACCTTTCTCCCGACCTCGAACGTCGGCCGGTGCTAATCACTGTCCGGCGGACCCTAAACGCATTTTGACCAGAAAAATCGACCAAGGAAGACAAGAAAAAAATGCTACACTCCCTAGAAACCTAAACACCCTACCCTCATTTTTTCTCTGGAAAATAAAACCCTAAAACTAAAAAAAAGATTCCCTTTCAAACTCGAAATAGTTTACGAGAAAGAGCCACACATCCTTCATCAGACTCACCCTTCGAAGCCATGGGAGGCCAGGATTATTGTCGGAGAAAGAAGGAGCCGACTCGAAAAGAAGAAAACTCAGAAGGTAAAAAAAGAGACTTCCTCTTTTACTTCTATTTATTTTTACATGCAACAACGGTAATGGATACCTGAATACTGTGGTTGAAATCTCTATTGATCATCGTGTTTTTTTAGGGAGGTCACGAATCCCTTTTACAGTGGTTTTGCATCTGGCTTTATAGCCGAAATTTTGATGTTGTTTTACAATTTGTTTATATGACGGAAATTGTTCATTGGTTTGTATCACTGATTTGGTCGGATTCATGTGTGATTGCTGCCATTCTCTGCCATTCTGTTGCATATTTCATTCTGCTTTTCTTCTTTTGCTTTTGTTTTTTCTTCATTTGGGCGTTGCTGATCTGTTTTCTTTTTTGCATGGTTTGTACGGCGGACGACGTGGCCACTGGAACGGCCGTTGGATCGGACGGGGACGATTTGGCGAGCATCCGAGAGGTCGGACGTGTGCATCATGCGCGCGTGAGGCAATCTGGAACGACACGCGTGGGCGCGCGTGGAGTCTTCGCAGCATCTAGATCGTCAGATCGCATTTTGATCCAGTGGTCCAGCTTCGAGGCGGCCTGAGGTCGATCTGGAGACTCTAGGGTTTCTACAGATGGAGTGATCTGGGCCGTCTGATGCTCATTTGATCCAATGGCCACGATCTGTGCGGCGCCGAACCAAGTGATGATCTCCTAGGGTTTCTCTCGTGTTCTCATCTAGGACGTTGATCTCGCGCCAAATCCAACGGCCAGATCTTTCAGCGGCTGCACAAACATAGATGGCAGATTAGGGTTTCCCTTTATTTAAGTTGGGCCCGAATTGGGCCGTGTATAATATTTTTTTTGGACTGAATCTGTAATGGACTTTACTTATTTATTAATAAATTCTGGACTTTCATATATATTGGGCTTATTTATTTAATGTTTTTTTGTTTTTCCAAAATTAATAGTAATAATAATAATAATAATAATAAATGTGATACCAAATATAATAATTATAATAATATTAATAATAATAAGGTAATAATGATAATAAGATAATGATAATAATAACAAATAGTATGCTATGTGACAAACAGTTCATTCGATGGAAATAATAACTTAATAACAAAGCATATAGTAAACGGTAGTGATGGTGATGTAGTAACAATGTATAACAACATATCTATGGTAAGTGGTAATAACATAACAGTTTATAAATGGGATGGATAATATGGTAATGGGTAGTGGAAGATTAATAATAGTAACTCAAAATTCTAGTAATAATATGTATATCTATGTATTAATCAAACAAAGCCCAATGTGAATAAACGAAGCCCACTCTTATTTAAGCATACTTAAGGGCTAATTAGCCCAGACAAAATTAGTGATTACACTTGGGCTGCCACATCTGCCACCTCTAGACATACTGGCGAAAGCTCTCATCGGGCCTTTGTTCCATGTCTTGTAGAACGAGCTAGTTGGGGATCATGTCTGTCACATGCTTGTAGTGTTTAAAGAAGGCTTTTGACAGATCTTTCCAAGTTCGTATGTTGACCCGACTCAATTGAGTATACCATCAGGCAGGAGACCATAATAGACTATCTTGGAAACAATGGATGAGTAACTTCTCGTTTTCCAAATGTTGTGACATTCTTCGGCAGTACATGGTCAAGTGAGACAAAGGGCAAGTAGTCATGTCATACTTCTCAAAATTAGGAGCTTTGAATTTTAGAGGAACCATCAAGTCAGACACCAGACATAGATCCCTTGCATCTACGCCACCATACATGTTTCCTTCTTGTAAGGCTCTAATGATCTCTTCGAGCCTGTCACATTGATCTTCTAGCTTCTTGTTCATTCTAGACCTATTGGTTGTCTTATGGAGATCTTGCACCTCAGTGCCTTGATTTCATTCATGATTTATCCTAGACCTTGCCGGAGTATGAGCTGAGGTTTATGTTGTAGAGATCTAGAACCTCTTATTCGGTGGAAATGTTTGACCAGTCATCCCGGGATAGGGCGACGAAACATCAACGGCTTCAACCGCCTTTCCTCTTTCTGGGTCTTTGAAACCTAACATAGCTACTATCTGGCCGACAATGTTTCTTTGAGCTTGTGCAATTTCTTCTTTCAAGTATTTCTCCATTTTATCAAGCCTGTCTTGGGTACACTCGTGGCTATTCTCCAAAGTTGTCAATTTGTCTTCCATGGCTATTGCTCTAGACTGAGAACGAGTACCGCATTTGTGAGATGTTTTTTCTATTTTTAAAATTCTGTCATGTGATTGGTTTCTTATCATGTGTGAATATATAGAATAATCAGAACATAAATACAAGAAACAATAAAAAATGCAAATGCATGAATGCAAGCGAAGGGCCATCGATTCCATTAAGGTAGTGCTCTAGAAATAGCCTTCATTGGATGACAAAGGTCCCGCGAACACGTCTCAGTTTGAGCATCCAGTTTCTCTATTTCTTTAATCAGTCTTTGAAGCATTGGTCTCTCTTTCCCTATTGGTCTGACGTGGGGGCAAAGTAATGTAGCTTCTCTGACTATCATCGTCACATGCCCAGCTACGTCTTCAATTTAGGTTGTGATACTTTTGTCGGACTCGTCTCGCTCCTAGGTTCTTTTGACATTGCCCCTAAGCCGAGTGGACCAATGATCATCTTCAAATTCTTCATTTTACAATAACTGCTTGGTCAAAGTAGTCTCATAGCACTTGTAGCTTACGCACAATATTCTGCTTGGTACTGGTGTGAGCATACTTTGACATTTTGTCCACGTGGTCACCTTACATCTGCATTGTCTTCCTTTTTCTTTAGGTACCTTCCATACATGACAAAAGCTTTTTCTAATTGAGCAACATGCTTCCAAAATCAACCCTTTCTAAATATGAGATGCAAATGCAAGGGGAAAAACTAAAAAAAAAAAGCAAAAAAAAAAACTAAGACAAGAAAAGGAAATGATTAGTATTTATAAAAGGTCCAAAATAATATCATTGTATGAATAATTATGGGTAGCGCATTCCAACACTCTAGGACATGTCTCCACAAATTATCTATACAAAATAATTTTGACCAGACTAAAGGCCTAAAGTTTTCCACATGGCTCTACTGGGGTGGGTTTTCTAGATTCTCACACAAAAGTTTGGTTTTAAAAAGGTTCTCAAGCTATCCTTGTTGTCCCCTACTAAAGGTAGCAAGGTCGCTGATTCTCACCCATTAAAGGCTACAAACGAATCAAGTTCAACTTAGTGGAACTCATTTCCTATTCCTTTATGAAGGATCAATATCCTTACAAAGACATAGGGCATATGAGTCCCGAAGGTACTTGCTAGGCTCATAGTGAGAATCAATTTTTTTACATGAGCAAAGTGTTTCCCCCCACTTAAATGAACGGGACAAAGCTTGAGTATAGAGCTTAACCAATTTTAAAATACGTAAAATAGAATCATATTCATAGATAGACAATTAATTTGAATTTTATGTGAACTTTGCAAATTTCAACGTTAAAACAAAATGTAATAGACTTGTGGCCTGACTTTTTTTTTGTAAAAAAAAACAAAAAGTCCCCAGCGGGGTCGCCAAGCTGTCGCAACCCTTTTCGAGCCCGACATAAAAAAACACGGAGACGCCACCAATCTTTTAAAAGGTGTGATTGGATCACCTAAAAAACGGGTCATTTTAATAAAATGTTTTATTTTATTAAAACAACGCTTTTGGTCTGCGAAAATACCAAAAACAGGTTCGGGAGTCAGTTACGCGTGGGGAAGGGTTATCACCCACACAGTGCCCAAAAATTGGTACATAGCCGATTACAAAATGTTTTAATGTCAGAATTTGCAAGTTTATGTAAAATTCAATTTATTTATCCATTCATGAATATGATTTCATTTTAACGGTCTTATCATTCGGAAAATGAAATCCAATCACCGCCAACACTCTTGGCGCTAACCCGTCATTTCCGTTTGATAAAGCACCACATTTATTATATTAGTAAACATTACAACAACAAATACATCAATCTACAAAACAATATATATATATATATATAACAAAGATAAAAAATTAAATAAATATGCGTAAATAAACTAACAATAAAGAAGAAAAGGAAAAAAAAAAGAAAAAAAACACAATTGTTTCAAAAAGCCGATTTTATTTAAAAATATACAAGTTATAAATTTCTTTAAAAAGGGCAAAAATGAATTTATTAGTTTAAAAAGAATTTAAAGAAACTTAAACAAATAATGACCTAATTAAAAGTAAAATAAAACTAGAGGCCAAATCTATGAAAAATCAATGACCATATTGAAACAATTGAAAACATGGTGTCTCGTGGAGCAAAAAAAGAAAGGCGGGGAATTTAATGAAGTAATAAGACCAGTTTGTTTTGGGTATAACACCCATTTTTTAAAAACAGATTTCGTACTTTCCTTTCTTAAAATTTAGATCAAACACCCCAAAAAATTTCTCAAACATTCATCGGGTTTTCATTGATCGAAGATCCGATGTCCATTCGCCGCCAACTGTCGCTCGCTGACGATGACTTTTATTTTTTTATTTCGAAAAAACAATAAAAAAATAAAGTAATTACTTTAGATTCGAATGAAGGAAATTCGACTACAATAATATTTTTTAAACGAATCGAGGTAAGTACTTCACCATTTTATACATATTAGATTCAAAGTAATTAGAAAAGATAAACAAAAAAAGACTAAATAGAGAAGAATACAATACCAAAAAGCTTGCATCTTATTCCAAAAATTCGAAGTACAACGGTTGTCGATTTGAAAGCTTTTCCTCACAATTTCAGTGCCAAATCTGTATTCTTTCCGTGTAATAGTGATATTTTCGATTGCGTGTCATGAGTATTACAAGAGGGGATTGGGGGTTTAAATAGGTATTTTTCTTACAAAAAATACAGAAAAATTAAAAATTAAAATCCCCAAATTTCAGTTGATTTTGCTTGATTCTTGCTCTCTTAATTTTTGATTCAGATTTGACTTTTCCGTTGTGTTTGATTTGGTCTGAATTTGTACTAATTTTGGAGATTTCTCTTTATTTTTTTCCAGATTCGAATCTGATCATCATCAGCGGCGAAGAGGCGAGAGCTGGTTCTGCGGTTCGAGATGGTCACCGACATCTTTGGACGGTGGCGGCGTTGCAGCGACCGACGTTGGAGCAACTGTAGCAGATTTAGCCGTGGAAACCGAGGAGCCTGGTGTGCGGGCGCGTGGCTCGTACGCGCTCGAAGATATAGGGCGAGTGGCGGCGCGAGTATGGGAAGCAACCCTTCTTTTTCTTCAGTTCAATCTAGACCGTTGGACTCTAACCCTAAATCCAACGGTTGAAATTAATGCCTACACATGAGATAAACAAAAGGGTTAATTAGAATTTTTAATTTAGGGCCAAATGGGTCATTTATTGTATTGGGTCCTTATTTATTTAAATGGACTCATAACTAAAAAGACTCCTTTAAAACAAATGTGCCTTTTTATTTTTTTATTTTTTGCGCTTTAACTTTACTACTACTACTACAATTTAACAGAGATGAGCAAGTTGTTGTTTCACAAGAAGAGAGCAATCGAATGTTCCATACTGAGCTATTTGAACGATTTTGTTATAATGTCATGATATGTATGAAAAACATTCAAGATGCATGCATTGTCTCAGTTCCGGTGTTTTTTCATCGTGTTTAAAATTACAAGAAATATTGGCCCAATTCACTGCTAAGGCAAAAGATGTGTTCAAGATTTAAGTTTCCACGAAAAAGGCTGAAGGTTACATCTCCTAAGTCAAGGAGGAGTGTTGAAAATATGACTTAGAATCTTTCGAGAATGAAGTCAAAGATATGCAGTTAGAGCAATATTTGTTTTTTTTTTTTTTTTTTAATTTTAATTTTAATCTTTTTAAAATATTGTTAAGATAGAATAATGATTTTGTTAGATTCTATATAATTTTTTGTTATCTTTTTGTTACAAATATAGGTAAAGGACAGAAATAAATGAACATAACAAAAAAACCTTAGGTAAAAAGGGGTATAGATAAATGAATATCTAAGAGTTATCACTCCTAGAAACCTTTCGATTAGTTGGAATGAATTTCAGGTTCTGCTTTCCTCTCATTAGTTATGTCGAATTATCCTTTCGATAAGTATAAAGACCTATTTGTTGAAAGCAATGTTGCAGTGTCCTTAAAGTCCTTGAAAGTTCTGTTTTTGCTAGTGTTGCAGATCGTGCAGGATGCAAGAGAATCTCCACTGCAATGAAACAGAATAATCCGATGGCAACCTCTACGATTCTAGCAATTGCAAATTCGTTTGGAGTGCCATAGTTTTTTAGTTCCAAGATCAATAATGCCCATATATCTGCTGCAATCCCACTAGATTCGCCATACATACGAATATGCCTAAGGAAATTGGTGCAAATGATATACGGAAGTAGAAGTAAAAACTTCAAATAAGATTTTTAAACATAATATTCCATATATTGATCCCGCTGTTGTCCCATGTTCTCGTGCATTGGCACCATAAATGTTGCTTGCTGCCCTATTACGAAACTAATGGCAACTGTTAGTCCCGACCAATATCCTTTGTCTTTGTTATATATCAGACCCAGAGTAAGTCAGCACTTGAGTACGAATAGCAAATTTTCACAGCTGAAACTCAACATTTGTTTCATTATACTTTTTCCTTGCTTCTTTGACTGATTTATTCTTGTATTTTAGCTTCCTCACCATTCTTTACAATGCTTGCGGGGCCATCTTGATGAAGTTCCAAACAATACAAGAAGAAGAAGAAGGATGACAGATCTCCATGGTTTGTTGAAATAGCTTTTCTGGTCCAGAATGATCTGTTTGTATATTCTCCCTTTTTCCTTTGGAGCTGTTGCAGCATCAAAAGTAGGGGTGCTTATCGAGCGAGTCTATGGCGAGTTGAGTAGTGCTTGACTCCTGCTCGTTAAAAGATCCCGTTTGCTTGTTAAGCTCAATAAAGTTTTTCTCAACTCGTGCTCGTTAAAAAATCTCGTTGCTCGTTAAGCTCGCCAAAATTTCTGTCCTGTTTTTTTTAAATATAGGTCTGAGTAGATAAATAAACGAACCTTCTATGACCGAGTTAGAGATGAAGTCGATATTCGAGTGTGAGACTCTTTTTAGTTTCTCAACAATCTTTGATGAATAACATAGGAGAAAATGCCTTAAGAATTTTCAATCATATTTTTTTATATAGGAAGTGGTGTAATACGCCAATTTAGGACCTTGAATTTTAATTTGATTTGAATGTGACTTGAATTGGTTGATATGTCCTTTAGAATAAAATATAATAAACTTTGGGATCCTTTTTAGAGTTGTAAATAAGTTGAGAACCTTAGTTAAAGGACTAAAAAGACTTTGAGGCACAATTTAGTGGTTGCATGCAAAACTTCTAATAATTGGAGGGCATGGACATATGTCATGTAAAATTGAAGGCATGTGTGAGAGGGGGAGAAGAGTGAACCGGAAATTGTGGAAATGAATCACCAAAAATTCCATCTTCTTCTCCCACACAAGGTTAAACCCGAGAGCTTTGAGAGTAGTGAGAGAAAGCTACAATTTGGATAGTTTTAGCTCAAAATTGGAGACCCCTTTACGTGTAGATGTTAAATAGTAAGGTAATAATCTTGCTTTTCCTTCTTATTCACGTGAAAATCTTATTGTATGGTTGGGTTTATACATATGTAATTCTAGGGTACTCTATGAAATTGGATTTTCGTGTAGAATGGGATTAAGAAGTGAGTAGATGTTAGAGATATCATGTTTATTAAACAATTCATTAGAGGAATTTCTGTTATCAACTATATGATAAGTTGTTCGAATGAATTAGGGGACAATATGTTTTGTGATCCTTGTATCATATATCAAATCTGCCTTGTAATTGAAAGGAATGAAAATTAAGTAGGTTTGAATACGTTCTTGATTCTATATGCTTTTGATAATAGAAAATTGAGTTAGGAGTTAATGATGTTATTAGATCCATTAGGGGGCTGTTTTGATGAGTATGCACATGAAGATATATGTTAAATACTTTGTTTCATACGTAAAGAAGATTGGGGATTGTTTTATAGTCATATAAACATGGGAAAAATATGTTTTACTATTTTAAAGGGGCTGTTTTGTACAATAACAAGCATAATGGTACTGTTTGTGTATGCATATGTATTTAAAGGGCTGTTTTTGACTCAAATAGCGGACTGTTTACATCTCTAGTGAATTGTTAGGTGCTCACTAATGTTATACATGAAAGTAGGGTTGTTTTGATGTATTTAGAGGATGATATGGGACTGATTTGGTTCGATAAATAAATAGGTGAAGCCTGCTCTGTTTTGAGTAAGAAAAACATGTACAAAATGTCACAAGTATGAATAATTTTAAAATGTTTGTGGGTGAAAAATGTAGGTTCATTGATGTATGAATAAGTGCTATATAAGTATATGATTAGTCGAATGAATTTTGGAAATTTGTTTTGGAATAAATGTTTAATGGTGAATTGTGTTATTAAATTGAGGGGCAAGAATAGATTCTAATGCTAGTGAAATTTTGTTATAAATAGACAAAGGAGAAATTGATCAAGTGAGGCCTAAGGTAGATCAATCTGGTGAAAGGCAGTGACAGAACCATGTAGTGTGTGGGAGGGGCTGTTGCCCCTCCCAATTTTTTTGGTATAATTACATTTTTAGTCCCTTTTAATTTAAATATTAATCAAATAAGGCTTTTGCCCCTCCCAATTTTTAGATTTAATAGCTTAATAGACTCTTGCCCCTCCCAACATTGAGTCCTAGCTCCGTCCCTGGTGAAAGGCATAAAGGAATTATAATACGGGATCAAAATTAGTTGGATTAACCTGTGAGTATAGTTTAAAGTCTCGGGAAGGGCTAACAACCCTCCCGAGCATTGCTTTCTAGTATAAACTGATTTTAATGTTGCATGTATGAATGTTGCAATGTGCAAACTTGATGCCAAGGTAAGTCTACTATGAACTAAGTGTCTTGTAAATTGAATGACATGATTAGTAGCATGTGTATGATTTGTATGGCTGTTATGATGAGATTGATAGCACCTTGTTTGAAAAAATGAGCATGATGATAATGGTTGTCTTGTGAATATCAATTGAACTTCATACATAAGTCTTGTGGAAAGAGTAATTGTTAACTTGAAATGTAAGAAACTATGGATCCATTGATAATGGTAAATTTTGGCTAATGATCCTTCGATTAAGTCATGAGTGGTTGATTCCACATGAGATGAATGTAATGTTGTACCTAATTGCATGGGGAAAATTTAGACAACAATGTAAAGATAAAAGATTTTACTATGCTCACTCATGAATTCGAAAGATGATTAAAAGTGATAAGCCATGGTCTCGGGTTAGTCGTAGGCATAGTTGGCATGCCATAAAGTCTATAGAGCTCAGTGTCGGGGTGGACTACGTTCTGGGGTAGAGGTCCCTAATTGGTGATAGTAGGAGGGATGTATGTGTATGGTCATTTGGCGATAGTATGAGGGTATGACCGATACTATAAATACAAAATGTTATGTTATGGGCGACACTTGGTTGCGGACTCGGGTACCTAGAATGGAACTTCAATTCACAAGGCTATGTTAATGATTAAATGTGACCATAATTGTCATCAAGAAATGAATAGACTAATGTGACAATGTGACTATGATGAAATAAGAGTTGGTGATGTATAAATGGTATCTTTGTTTAAGTTCGAATAGTAGCCATGATACTACATTGAGATGTACTTTGCAATGAACATATTGATAACAAATGGTTGTTGAAATTGATATGGCTTTGTATGAATTGAAGTAGATTATGCTATGCTTTATGTTTGTAGCTTACCTTGGAAATCATGATAGTTCAATTATGAACCAAACTTTAAGTAGTGATAGATCCTGATTAGAATTTACTTTCGATGCTTTAAACTTTCTCATTGAGTTGTTACTCATAAACTCTATCACTACCATACAGGTCCAATCTAAAGACTTTTCATCCTGGGAGCTTAATTAAAGTGCAAGGAAAATTCAAGTATGTTGTTATTTTTGTTATATATATATATATATATATATATATATATATATATATATATATATATGTATATGGATAATACTTTGGTTTGTAAAACATAAGTTATGTTGGGTAGGACAGTCTAATCTAATGATCTAAGATTAAAATGGGTGATACTATGATTAGTTGGTAGGTCCTCCGTTAGATTATGAAATTTTAAGAAGAATATGTAAGTAGTTACATGTAATCCTTAAACTTGGGTGAACCATGCTTGATGGCTTGAAAGTATGATATCTTTGTGATGCTAAGTGATCTTGAAATGGTTTAATAAATATGGTTGATGTTCGGTTAGTAGTAGTTTGCTAAGTAATGAATTTTTCTAGGATGCAACTTTTAAAATGGTTTGTTTAAAATTGGATTATAAAAGTAGTACTTGACTTATTAGGCCCTCTAAACTAGATTAGTTTAATATGGTCACACTAGTATACTAAGAATTTTAGTAATACCTAGTTGAATAATGATCTTGCTCTTATAAGTACAATTCAAGCATGTTCTCTAAACCTTAAAAGTAAGGAATATTGTAGGAAGAATTCAAATTGAAACCCTAACTAAGATGTGTTAGAGAAGAATTTTAAAAGAAATCATTTGTCTATTTGTTGTGAGTGCTTCAATTCCTTGTTTGAATAACAAGATCTATCTAAATCACGCTAGACTCAGTCTTCTCCCAAGCCCGATTTAGGATGTTACAAGTGGAAAATGAATACTTTTCCCCTTTTTACTTATATATATAAAGTAATAATAAAAGAAAATTGAAATAATTTAATAAAAAAACTTATTATTATAATTTAATTTCTTATTGATACAAATTATTTTTTTTAATTCTCCAGAACTACAAAAGTTTTTAAAAAATTGAAATCAAAATTTTATGGGTAAATTACCTAGCAATTCACTTAACTTTTCTAGAGTTTTCAACTAGTATTTAAACTTCTTGGAACATAATTTTTAAGGTAGCCACCAAAAAAATCATAAAAGAATTTATAAAAAAATAACGAGCTGCTCACGAACTTATTGAGTCGAGTTGGGCCTTGTTCGACTCGCTAAGATCTCGAGTCGAACTCGATTTTGAATCGAGTCAACTCGAGTCGAGCGTTAATCGTGTTTTGACCGAGTCGAGTTCAAGTTGTTTGCGAGATGCTCAACTCAATAAGCACCGCTGATCAAAAGGCATTGAAAGCATGACATGCTCAAGTTTAAGTGATATATGTTTCTTTCCAATTTGTACAAACACCTAGGCACAGGCGGTTCAAAGATTTAAGAAGCTTTGTGCAATTTATTAAAAAGGAGGCATTTAATTTATAATATAAAAAATGTAAGTTTTGTCTTCAATAAAGTTCCATTAATGCTAAAATTTTGTGCAATTTATTAAAAAGGAGGCATTTAATTTATAATATAAAAAAAATGTAAGTTTTGTCTTCAATAAAGTTCCATTAATGCTAAAAATGTTAGGTTACTCTCTTGAGCAACATAAAGTGACTTACAAACATTTAAATTTCTATCATTCTCACTTAAAAATGATGTTCTTTTTGCAGATTTTGAAGCAAAGTCATATACAACGCTTTTGGTATCAACTTCTTTCTAAACATCAGTCTCGATTTCCATCAAAGAAGGTCCATTTAGTCTTTCTTGTGACATAGTTGTCCGTAAGTATGACTTCACAATGTAACCCCCTTGACCTGACCTAGCCACCAGAACGACCCAAGGTGGTCACACAGGACTACCCGATGAAAAACCATAAGTTTTCCTCCGGTTAGCAACCCTAAAAGAGGAACAATATTTTAAAAAATTATCTTTTCTAAATGCACTTATAAAACTTAGGTGAGGATCACACGCAACAGATAAGAACACGAAGAAACAAACTTCGGACAAATAAACAAGCATACAAGGACCAAAAATGTAAATCTAGCATAAACGGGGACCTAACATGAAATTAAGGTTATTTCTTTGAGATTAAGTCAATTTCATGCTCACATGATGAAATGCATCTCAAAACAAAAACCTGAACTCTTTCGATTAATGATACATCAACCGAAGACCAAAACGCAAGAAAAATAAACTTAGAAGATGTCTTTAACCGAAAATAATGACCACCGTTTCGAAACCCAAAAGCATGTTTTGAAACGGGTCTTCACCAGGATTTTTCAGTGACCAAAAGTTTCGAAACGGTGAAGCCCATTTCGCAACGCCAAGGCAAAAATGCATAGGTATTTCGAAACGCTAGTGCCCGTTTTGAAACATTTGCCTGCAGATTGATTCTAAAACACTTTTTAGGCACCTCCAAGCTTGCTAATCTCGACCCAACGACACACATACAACAAAGGATCAACATACCAAGCATTTCGCAGGCAAATGGGCTTAAACACAACAAACGAGAGCATAACAACACTTTGATTAAACAAGAACGAAACATAAGATGATCCACATTTGTATAAGAGGTCAAGACAAAAGATAAGCATTAAAACAATTAAATCATACTTCACGCAACATTATAGGGTCATAACAAACTTGTCTCAAACAAAACATCCTCCAAACATTAAACCCAACATAAAACGTAGCATCCCTAATGCTAGTAGTATTATTACAAACTTAAAATTCATACTTGAGCTAAAGTGGAAAAGAAAAGGCCTTGTTCCCCTTGCTTGCCTCCCAAAACTCTAATGATCCGTATTGTTGGAAAAGAGAGCGTAAGCATTTAAGCTTAGGGGGCGGAGCTCAAAATCAAACAACAACAATGTATTTTTAAAATCAATTAAAGCTTTCAAAATCAAAACCTTTACCAAAACTCAATGTGCATACAACATATTACAACAACATAATAACCAACAAGATCATCTTACCATACAACCATTCTTACAAAGCACAACTTATTCTTACAAGGCCTTACCAAACCTTAACCCAACTTACCATAATGCAACAAAGGTCGTACAAAGGAGAAAAGTAGCATATTGGCGTAATTAACAACAATACTCGGACATACGGATTTCATACAATCTTACAAGTCTTACAGGACGTCGATAAGAGTAAACTCAATCACCGCGCCGAAGCTAATCTTACACGTACGAATTTATCTTACATGCATGCGAGTTTTGTCTTACAAGTCTTACATGTGCACATTAATCTTAGTTGATCGATCAACTATATTCGATAAAAATTCTAACTTACGCCAATATTCTAACAAAGGTCCAACTTACCAAACTCACATGGCTATCAAGCCCATCTTACCACATCTTACTCTTACCAACATTTTCATACCAAGCATGCCTTTTCCAACACAAATATCTTACAATCTTACGACAACAACATAAGCATGCTCACAACATAACACATGCATTAAAGGTAGGAGAAAAAAATACCCAACAACCATGAGTCTTACCGAAATTTTATAGCACAACACACAATATAAAAACATGGCGAAATCCACCAATTACTCTCAAATACCCAACAATTCAATACCAAAAATCATCAAATTCACTTCCAAAACGTCTAAAACATAAATCCAGCCATTACCTAACAGTTCAACCATCAAAAACTCATCTATAAACATCAAAACCAGCAACTTAAACATGCTAAAATCATTGTTGCCATTAAAACCTGAAATCAAGCTAAATCTCAAGATTTTTCGTACCAAACTCCACTCAAACTTCAAGTTTCAGTTTCCTTATGATCCTTCTTCATATAAACATCTTTTAAACACCAAAATACCATTTAAAAGCACTCTAAAATTCAGCCTAAGGGCTTGTTTTTGGTTGCTTTTAGCAACCCAAAAGTACTTAAAAAGTGCTTTTAGTTCAAATATGTTGTTTTTGGTTGCTTTTAAATCTAGCTTTTCCACCCAAATCAAAAAGCTAAATTTTATAGCTTCTTGGGTAGAAAGTTAGTTTGAAAATAAAATTACGTTTTATCCTTGTTATTTAATTATAATTTATTGTTAAAATAATGTTTATGCATACATAATTGTAAAATAATATATATTTTTATAATATTTATATTGAGAATATTTTTTTATTTTTAATTTATTTTAATTTATTATTAATTTGTAATTGGTATGCCCGTATATAATCTACAATGTACTTTATATTTTTAAATTAATTTTTTTCAAAAAATAAAATTTTTATTATAATTGAAATCGATTTATTTCATATATTATAACATTAACTAATTTGAACATCACCCATTTATTTTTACTTTTTAATATCATGTCTAAAATAGACATTTTATCTCCTTAAAATCACTTTTTAACATCAATGAAAAACACTAACCAGCTTTTCAAAACTACTTTTCAACAGCTAGTTTGAAAATCACTTTTTTTCGCCACACTTTTTAAAAGCAACCACAAACTAAGCCTAAGCCATTTGAACGAAAATCTTCCAAAATTCTACTTTATTTCAAATTTTAAACCTTTAAACCAAAAGTGGTAATCCATTTGATATTGATAGAAAACTAATAAAAACAAGTTTAATTAAATAAAGGAAAGATAGAATCAAGTTTACCTCCCAAAACTTTGATGGGTAATCCCTTTGATTGTAAATGCTTCAATGGTGGCTTGTTTTAAGAAATTAATGTGAAAATGGAAATGGGGCTTATTCAAAAGTCATTCTTTTTGTTATAAAACCCTTTTAAAATAGGTTTAGGTTTAATTAAAAACTAGAACCATATTTTTGGCTGATTTTGCAAAATGGCCACCAACTTTTGAAAACTTGCGGTTTGGTCACTAGACCGAAATCTCAACCTTTTAGAATTGATTTTCCAAAATTGTTTTCACAAAACTCTTATACATAATAAATAGTAATTCTAGAAATTATTCCCAAATTTCTAGGAACACCCGAGGAGGGTTTTCCCTATTTCAACCCCAAAAAGCCGAACTAACTCATCGAATCTCAAAATCTACATCCGCAACATCTAGCCCCAAAATTGGGGTGTTACAACTCTCCCCCACTTAAGAAATTTCGTCCCTGATATTTACATAATGAGAAAAGATGCAGAAATTGTTTCTTCATGTCATCCATTCTCTCTAAAGTGGCTTCCTCAACACCACAATGTAGCCACTTTACCTTAACGAGATCAATAACTCTACCACGCAACACTTTGTTGTCAAATGCTAGGATCTCAACTGGTTCTTCATCGTAGGACAAATTTGAATTCAACTCAATCTCCTCTACTGGCATAACGTGCGACGGATCTAACCGATACTTTTGAAGCATAGAAACATAAAACACATCATGAATCTTCTCAAGTTTAGAAGGCAACCTCAATTTATAAGCAACAGGTCCAATCCTCTCAACTATCTCATACGGACCGATAAACCTCGGACTCAATTTCCCATTTATACCAAATCTCATCACTTTTTTCCATACCGAAACTTTCAAGAATACTCCATCTCCCACCGCATACTCAACCTCTTTTTCTTCAAGTCGACATAAGATTTTTGTCTATCCGTAGCTGCCTTCAAACGATCACAAATCACTTTCACTTTCTCGGTAGTACCCTTCAAAATATCCGACATTGCTACCAACCTCTGACCGGCTTCAGCCCACACACAAATGTTCTACATCTCCTACAATACAAAGCCTCATAAGGAGCCATCTGAATACTCGACTGATAACTGTTATTGTACGCAAACTCTACTAATGGTAGATGTTTCTCCCATGAGCCCTGAAAATTAATGATACAACACCTCAACATGTCTTCCAAAATCTGAATCACCCGTTCTGATTGACCGTCCGACTAAGGATGATAAGATGTGTTGAATTTAAAATGAGAACCCAAAGCATTATGCAAACAATCCCAAAATCTAACTGTAAACCTTGGATCTCTATCAGACACAATCGACTCTGGGACACCATGCAATCTCACAATCTCACGAATATACAACTCGGCTAATTTATCTAAAGAGTAGGTAGTATGAACATACAAGAAATGAGCACATTTTGTAAATCGATCAACTATCACCCAAATTGAATTCTTCTAGATAGTGATAAGGACAAACCTGATACAAAGTTCATGGTGATTCTTTCCCACTTCCATTCAGGAATCCTTAACGGTTGCAACAAACCTGATGGAACCTGATGTTCGGCTTTCACTCTCTGACATATCATGTACTTACTTACAAATTCGGCAACGTTCTTCTTCAAACCAATTCAGAAGTACTCATTCTTTAAATCATGATACATCTTTGTACTACCCGAATACATAGTAAATGGGCTACAATGTGCTTCAGTCAAAATGGTGTGTCTCAACTCACTATCTTCTGAAACAACTACCTTACTCTTGAATCACAAAATCCCATCATCACTGAAACAAAAATCAGTCGGTTTACCTTATGCAATGTATTGTACATGATCAGCCAAAGATCTGTCTCGCAACTGTTTCTCATGAATCAAATAAATTAAAGAAGGCTTCACTTGCAATTCTGTCACTAAGCCACCATCCTATGACACACTTAATCTAGCAAATATAGCTCGCAATTCAACTGCCACCTTTCTGCTCAAAGCATCGGCTACTACATTTGCTTTACTCGGGTGGCACTCAATGGTAAGATCATAGTCTTTAAGTAATTCTACCCACCTTCATTGTCTTAAATTCAATTCTTTCTGTGTCATCAAATACTTCAAGCTCTTGTGATCTGTGTAAACTGTGCACTTCTCACCATACAAATAATGTCGACAAATCTTCAATGCAAACACAACTGCGGCCAACTCTATGTCATGTGTAGGGTAGTTCTTCTCATGCACCTTCAGTTGCCTAGAAGCATAAGCAATGACTCTTCCTTCTTGCATCAGGACACAACCTAAGCCAACATACGAAGCATCATAGTAGATTACAAACTCTTTCCCTGACACTGGCTGAACTAAAACTAGAGCATTGGTCAAAAGCTTTTTTCAATTTCTCAAAGGCTTGTTGTCTTGCATCTGTCTACTCAAATCTAACACCCTTTTGCAACAATTTTGTCAATGGGGAAGCCACCCTAGAGAAACCATCTACAAATCTCCTATAGTAATCAGCTAAGCCTAGAAAACTTCGAATTTCGGTTAGGGTCTTCGGTTGCTTCCATTCCATAATAGCTTATATTTTCTTAGAATCAACTCTAATCCCTTTGGCTGACACAACATGGCCAAGAAATACAACTTCTCTAATAAAAAATTCACATTTGCTCAACTTGGCATAAAGCTGATTACTTAACAACGTCTGTAGCACTAACCACAAATGCTCATCATGTTCTTTCTCGAACCGTGAATACACAAGAATGTCATCAATAAACACTACTACAAACCGATCTAAGTACTCCTAAAACACCCTATTCATCATATCCATGAAAGTTGCTTGTGCGTTAGTTAACCCAAATGGCATTACCAGAAATCCGCAATGTCCATACCTAGTCCTGAAAGTTGTCTTCGGTACGTCAACATCTTTCACTTTCAGCTGATAATACCTTGATCTCAAATCAAGCTTCGAAAATACTGAGGCCCCTCTCAAGTGATCAAATAAATCATCAATACGCGGCAAAGGGTACTTGTTCTTTACTGTTAGCTGGTTCAGTTGCATATAGTCGATGCACATCCTCATACTATCGTCTTTCTTCTTTACAAACAATATTGGGGCACCCCATGGCGAAATACTAGGCCTAATGAAACCACGGTCTAACAATTCTTATAGCTGATTCTTCAACTCTTTCAGTTCTTTTGGGGTCATACGATACGGAGCAATCGACACCGGAGCAGAATCGGAGATAGTCTCAATAGAAAACTCTATCTCTCTTTCAGGAGGCAAACCAGGCAATTCTTCCGGAAATACCTTTGGAAAATCACAAATTGTCCTAATGTCCTTTGGTCTGACCTCGCTCATGTTAGGATTAATCACATAGGTCAAATAGGTTTGACAACCAAAGTTCATCAACCTATGAGCCTCTAGAGCTGAAACAACATTCGACAAGAACTTAATGTTCTCGCCTACTACAACTACCTCATAGTCATCTATAAGCATCAATGTAATCTTTTTTGTCTCAAAGTCCACCCTAGCTCTATGCTCAACAAGCCAACACATACCCAGAATAACATCAAAACCATAGAATTGTAGCTCCATCATATCAACCGAAAATACATTACCTTGAATCATCAATGGACACCTCCTATACATCCGTCTAACTACAATAGTCTCACCAAAAGAGCTAGTCACGTGCATTCCTACATCTAGTATCTCAATAGGGATGTCCAACAATTTCGCATGCTCACTCAGAATATATGAATGTGTAGAACCTGAATCAACCATGGAAAGCAATGGCAGATTGTAACATGAAATTACCTGCAATAAAATTTGTGTCGTTTCCGGCCTCTCTGTGTGCATACACTCTAGCTGGTCCACCGCCCTCTGGCTGGACTGCAACAACATGAGCTATGTTCCTCGGAGCCTCAATCCTTGGATGGAAGTTACCTCGACCGTGCCCATGGACTCTCTGATGATCAACTACTTTAACCGGCTAAGGACAGTTACACCTCAAATGATCGCGAGATCCACAGTTCTAGCATGTATCAGGCACACCTCAACACTCACCCGTATGACTTCTCCCGCATCTAGCACATTCCGAAGTACGAGCAACAACTCCTTGGCCCTGATGGCCACGGCTTGGGTTACCACCCCCATGCCTATGATCATAATGATGCCTATTATCCTTGTGCCTCTTGGAATCACCTCTGTCCCACTAGTTGTGCCTCTTCTCTAAGCTAGAACCACTAGCACGGGAAGACAAACCCAAGTTTTGCTCGATGTCTTTGGCCCAGCTAACTAAAACATCAAAATCCACATAGTCAGAAGCTAACATGTAAGTCTTCACATCCTTTACCAGCCCATAACGGAAGCGCTCACATCTTTCCTTCTTATTAAACACTAACTCATGAGCATACTGACTCAGCCGTACAAACTATATCTCATAATCATATACAGAAAAAAGCAATCTAACAACCACAACAACAATAACACACAAAGGTTTGGGTTAACAACGGCAAGGGTCCAAATTACTCAAGTATTTATCCAAAACCATTTTCTTACAATAATACCTAGCAATGGGTTGTTTAACAAACTTCTAACCAACGATAACAACATAGCAACAAATCATGCAATCAACCAATCATGGCAAAACAACCACCGTACAAGGCAACCAACGGATAAATCACCCAACAATCACGCAGACACATCAACTTACCTCACTTACCTTTCCTAAAGATGCATAACATGAGCTTTGATACCAACAAATGTAACCCCCTCGACCTATCCTAGCCACTAGACCGACCCAAGGTGGTCACACGGGACTGCCCGATGAAAAACCCTAAGGTTTTCCTCCGGTTAGCAACCCTAAAAGAGGAACAAGCTATTAAAAATTATCTTTTCTAGATGCACTTATAAAACTTAGGTGAGGATCACATGCAACGGATAAGAACACGAAGAAACAAGCATACATGGACCAAAATGTAAATCTAGCATAAACGGGGACCTAACATGAAATTAAGGTTATTACTTTGAGATTAAGTCAATTTCATGCTCACATGATGAAATGCAGCTCAAAACAACAACTCGAACTCTTTCGATTGATGATACATCAATTGAGGACCAAAATGCAAGAAAAACAAACTTAGAAGATGCCTTTAACCGAAAATAAAGACCACCGTTTCGAAACCCAAGAGCCTATTTCGGAACGGGTCTTCACCAGGATTTTCCAGTGAGCAAACGTTTCGAAACGGTGAAGCCCGTTTCGCAACACCAAGGAAAAAATGCAAAGGCGTTCTGAAACGCTGGTGCCCGTTTCGAAACATTTGCCCGCAGATTGGTTCTAAAACACTTTTTAGGCACCTCCAAGCTTGCTAATCCCGACCCAAAAACAAACATACAACAAATGATCAACATACCAAGCATTTCGCAGGCAAAGGGGCTTAACAACAACAAACGATAGCATAACAACACTTTGATTAAACAAGAACGAAACATAAGATGATCCACATTTGCATAAGAGGTCAAGACACAAGATAAGCATTAAAACGACGAAACCATACTTCACGCAACATTATAGGGTCATAACAAACTTGTCTCAAACCAAACATCCTCAAAACATCAAGCCTAACATAAAACGTAGCATCCCCATTGCTAGTAGTATTATTACAAACTTAAAAATCATACTTGAGCTAAAGTGGAAAAGAAAAGACATTGCTCCCCTTGCTTGCTTGCCGCTCGGAACTCCAACGATATGCATTGTTGGAAAAGAGAGTGTAAGCATTTAAGCTTAGTGAGCGAAGCTCAAAACCAAACAACAATAAATGCAATTTTAAAATCAATTAGAGCTTTGAAAACCAAAACCTTTACCAAAACACAATGTGCATACAACATATTACAACAACATAATAACCAATATGATCATCTTACCATACAACCATTCTTATAATGCACAACTTACTCTTACAAGACCTTACCAAACCTTAACCCAACTTACCATAATGCAACAGAGGTCGTACAAATGAGAAAAGTAGCATATTGGCATAATTAACAACAATACCTGGATATAAGGATTTCATACAATCTTACATGTCTTACAGGACGACGATGAGAGTAAACTCAATCACTACACCCAAGCTAATCTTACACGTATGAATTTGTCTGACACAATCGAATTTTCTTACACGTACGAATTTTTCATACACGCATGCGAGTTTTGTCTTACAAGTTTTACATGTGCACATTAATCCTAGTTGACCGATCAACTATATCCGATAAAGATTCTAACTTATGCCAATATTCTAACAAAAGTCCAACTTACCAAACTCACATGGCTATCAAGTCCATCTTACCACATCTTACTCTTACCAACGTTTCCATACCAAGCATGCCTTTGCCAGCACACATATCTTACAATCTTACGACAACAACATAAGCATGCTCACAACATAACATAGGCATTAAAGGTAGGAAAAACAATAGGAAACAATCATGAGTCTTACCGAAATTTTATAGCACAACACACAATATAAAAAACATGGCGAAATGTAAAACCACTTACTCTTGAGTTTTAGATTGGCTTATCAAGTCCGATTTAAACTCCCAAAATTCACTTTAAACATTTCCAAAACCGAAAATCATCAAAATCACTTCCAAAACGTCTAAAACATAAACTCAGCCATTACCCAACATTTCAACCATCAAAAACTCATCTATTAACATCAAAATCAGCAACTTAAACATGCTAAAATCACCATTGCCATTAAAACCCGAAATCAAGCTAAATCTTAAGATTTTCCATACCTAACTTCAAGTTTCAGCTTTCTTATGATCCTTCCTTCATATAAACATCTTTTAAACACCAAAACACTATTTAAAAATACTCCAAAACCCAGCCTAAGCCATTTGAACGAAAATCTTCCAAACCCTATTTTATTTCAAATTTTGAACCTTTAAGCCAAATGGGGGTAAAACATTTGACATTGATAGAAAACTAATAAAAACAAGTTAAATTAAAGAAAGGAAAGATGAAATCAAGTTTACCTCCCAAAATTTTGATGGGTAATCCATTGGATTAAAAATGCTTCAATGGTGGCTTGTTTTAAGAAACTAACGTGAAAATGGAAATGGGGCTGATTCAAAAGCCATTATTTTTTATATGAAACCCTTTTAAAATTGGTTTTGGTTTAATTAAAAACTAGAACCACATTTTTGGATTATTTTGCAAAATGGCCACCAACTTTTGAAAACCTACGGTTTGGTCACTAGACCGAAATCTCAACATTTTAGAATTGATTTTCCAAAATTGTTTTCACAAAACTCTTATACATAATAAATAATAATTTTAGAAATTATTCCCAACTTTTTAGGAACACTCGAGGAGGGTTTTCCCTATTCCAACCCCAAAAAGCCAAACTAACTCATTAAATCTCAAAATCCACATCCGCAACATCTAGCCACAAAATTAGGGTGTTACACACAAACTTCAATTTTGAAAAGCTTCGTTCTACAGATGTAAATAGTCAATAAAACTCTATATGTAGTTGTCGCATTTTTGAAGCAATTAAGACATTTTAAAAACTTAAATAAATCCTTAGCTTTTTTGTTCCTTAGCTAAAAGCTCCTCAAATAATTTCTGCTCAATAAATAACTCATTTTCATCAACATCGGATAACTCATCTTTCCTAATAACATTTTTTAAATTATTATAATTAGATGACTCATCTTATTAATTTTCCAAAATATTTAATGTCGTTAAGACAAAATTTGTTGGTAAATGCTTTTTAGAAAATAATTATATATAATAATATATTTTGGGCCCTATGTTTTTGGGGCTCTATGTGGTTGCCCATGTTGCACAAAAAGCTTCAACTAAGAGACTAAAAATGTGTAATTGAATGTTTATCTTTAGGGTAAACTACATAAATGATCCCCTAATTATGCTCTAATTTTTTTTGTATTCATTGATTATCAGAAGTTATAAACTAGTTCATCGACTAAAAAAAGTAACAACTTTTTCCGACGTCGATAAAAATTTAACGGTTGGTAACGTGGTAGTTAATATAAATTAATATAATTATATAATGAGTCATCAAGTTCTACACTTATTTTAATTTAACCCTAATTTTAAAAAATTAACCCACGTAATTTTAACAATCTATTAATTTATTCCATCTTCTTTTCTATTTCAACTCTCCTTTAATTCTTCAATTTAACCCAATCGTTTAATCATATCATAATTCATACAAACACATTTTGCACACTAAATACAAAGGTAGAAGTCTGACCTTTCAACTAAAACTAGAATCTTCTCTAAAAAAATCTCTCTCATTAACGTGCTTCAGAATTTCCACGCTTTAAGAAATCCAACGATTAGATCAAAACAACCAACACCTTATAGTAGCTGACATGTTATTTTGCTCCCATTTTATTTCTATTATCTTTGCTTTTTATCAAGTTCAAATCAATCCCACTTAATTAGATCAGATTTCAATCCCTTTTATCCTAATTTTTTATGAAATTTCTTCAATTTCATCATGTGTATGGCCTGAGGTTTATGTTTTTTTAAAGGTGAAGAGTCTATTGTTGAATCTAAGTTTTTAAAGTTAAAACTAGTTTCAATGGACTTCTGATACTATGTTTTTTTTTAACTTGAAAAAAGAAAGAGATTGATGGTTTATATCGATGGGTTCATTATACAATTTTATGATCAATATTCATTTTATTTCAAGAATATGACTTCTTTTAACGTGACTTTCTTTCTAAATTTGGTTCTTTTTGGTGGGGTTTTCTTGCTCTCCATCTCTGCCATGTTTTACTCTCTGTTTGAGTTCTTCAGCAAATCTTTCTCATGGTAAATCAATTTTAATTTGAATTCACTAGTTTTTCAAAAACTGGAATAATAGTTTTTCCCTAAACAATTGTTTTTATGTTCTTCATGGTTTCAGGATTCAAAGTGATAGGATTTTCGAGCTTAATAGTTCGATTCCAATTGAAACAAAGGATCCCACTGAAGAGAAAATGAAGGAAACTAAACATGATGCTATGGAGTCGAAGGTGAAGACGGTGAATCAATTGAAGAGAAAAATTAAAGGAGAGAGAAAATATAAAAGAAAATGAACTAAATTGATAAATTATTAAAATTCTGTGGGTTAAATTTTTAGAATTAGTGTCAAATTAAAATGAGTGTAAAACTTGAGGGTTAAATATATAATTATATCAATTTATATTAACTGTCACGTCACCCGTCGTTAAAATTTTAACCGTGTCGAACTAATTTGTTACTTTTTCTAAGTCGGGGATCATTTTATAACTTCTGATAGATAAGGGACGTAAAAAAATTAGAACATAATCGAATGACCATTTATATAGTTTACCCTTATCTTTAATACAAAACGTTTTAACTTCAACCCTAAAACTTAATTAAATTTTATCTCAAACTTTAATACAAGACACTATGTCTGCTGCATCATGTTTTTTTCTTTTTGATGATTGCATACATATACTATTAGAATAATATTTTTAAAATTACTTCCACAAAATAACATGGAATAGTATAATTACAGTTGTTTTAAAAGTAATTATAAAATAGTTATACCACATTGGCACATTTTAGGATTCTTTATTTATAAAGAATTAACCAGGGGTGTGAAAAATTGACCCGACCTGGTAACCTGCCTGAAACCTGATCGAGTCAAAACCTGGTTTGACCCGAGAATTCAATGACCGAACCCGACCTGCACCCGACCGAAACGAACTCGAACCCGAATTTGACCTGTTACTGTAAAACCGAACCCGAACTGTACCCGACCGAAGTGAACCTGAACCCGAATTTGACCTGTTACTGTAGAAACCGAACCCGAACTGCACCCGACCGAAACGAACCCGAACCCGAGACTAACCTGCTAGATAACCGATTTAACCCGATCTGTTTTGAAACCGACCTGTTTTGAACCCGACCTGTTTTGAACCCGGCCTGATTTGAATCCGACCTGTTCTTGACCTGAACTGATATTAACCTGAACTGATATTGACCTGAACTAATATTGACCTGAACTGATATTAACATGACTTGTTGATAATGATAATTACTTGACATTTGAAGAAATTTTTATTTGATGAGTTTAAAATTTTAAAATAAATTAAAAATAGTAAATATTTTTTTATACTTAGTAAAAATTATCTTTTAGGTTAATACTAAGTAAATTAACTTTTAGATGATACATATATACTTAGTAAAAAATAAGTGTTAATAAATTCTATATACTTAGTAAATTAACTTCTAAGTGATACATATATATTTAGTAAATTAACTTTTAAGTGATACATATATACTTAGTAAATTAACTTTTAGATTAATGATAAGTAAAAATTATCTTTTAAGTGAATAATAAATAATGTCGAGTATTAATAAATTGTATATCTATAGCTAGTAAAAATTAATGCTAAGTCAAGATTAATGATATACTTAGTTCAGTTCTTATAATTAAGACATTCAACTTTACTTATCTTTTAGATAAATTAAAACATAACTTGAATGAATGCCTTTTTGTTTAATTAACTTAACTTGATCAAATTTTATTACGAAAGATTGAAAATTAATTGTTGATTTGATAAAAATTAAATGTTAGAAGGTTAACCATTTCCAATATTTTAAATTCATAGTTTATTATAATGCCGTAATTTTTAATTATTTTACACAAATTTATGTTGCTAATAAAGGTGAAAATGAAACAGATGAAAACGACACAATATCGCCTCATATTGTGGACCGACAGTGGCCTATAAAAAGCACCATATGAATGAATTAAACAAAATCCAAAATGCATATAAAAAAAAATGAATGAATTAAACCAAATCTAAAATGCATATCGGGTAACAAGGCTGGTTATTAAACAACTCAAAATATAAATATTACAAAAATGAAATTAGCAGCTAATTTTTCTTTTCTTTTCTTTTCTATTATGAACATCAGCAGGATGAGCCCAAACAACAAATACATGCCTTCTATACAGCCTTTAACTCTTTAGTCTTAGAACCTTCCTTGAAAAAGTTTAGACGGGTTTGAGTGGTCCGCTTGCAAGGTGCTGAACAAAATATACATAAAAGGATCTAAGAAATTAAATAAAGGACATATATACATGACATATAGATCACAATGTGATAACTTTAGTTCACAAATCTGAAAGAAACATAAATACCAAATAATTGGATCCTTACAAAGTAAACAACTGCGTTCCAGACCAAGACAAGCAGCAAATAAAGATTTTTACTTTGGGAACCGGAATACATCTCCATGAATATACTTCCGTCCAGTTTCCTCTTGGTCATCGGTTGCTTCTTCGTCTTGACCATACCTTTCATAACAAATCAAACATTTACAGCAATCAATGAGAAAAGTGAAATAACAAAAATATTAGAAAATGAACAACTAAATTTAATATATCTCACTTGATGAAATCATTCTTCAAGACCCGCATGAGAATTGTTGCAAGGAAATCAGTCAAAAGGAGGACCGTCACACAAGAGTTGATAATAAAAAATCAGTGAATCTTCAAATGATGTGGCAAAAAAAGGACATGGAGTACTTGTCCATCCTCTTCTCAAAAGGAGCATCAGTTTCCTTACATTTTACAGTTTTCCACTACGTATAAGGGTGTCCACTAGAGTAAGAGCTTGTTCTTCAGAATCTGGTTGTGAAAGAAGTAAATTCTCAGTGTTTACCCCAATTGTCCTGGCTAAAGCACGATCAAGGGAACGCTCAACGTCGACAAAAGCACAACAGTCTGCATTTGAATATTACAACAAGTACATGTAAGCATATCACATAACCAATCATAAATCACACGGTACTATGTTAAAGATGCACTAAGTGACCTCCTTGGTTTTGTGCTTCAGCAATTACATGTAGAGCAAGTGTTGTTTTCCCAGAAGCTTCCGGTCCAAATATCTCCACAACGCGGTCCTGTAAAATTACAGCAAAAAGATGCATAAGGAACTAATAAACATCACAAGCAACAATTAAGCATTACCAAACGAGAACTATTAAGGGGGAAATAACTGAAAACAAGAATTGCAGAGTACCTTTGAAAAGCCGCCAGTTTCGAGTGCCATGTCCAGAGCAAAAGAACCAGTTGAAACTACTAGAACATTTATAGGAGATGTAGAACGACCAAGCCACATAATAGATTTTTTTCCAAAAGAGCTCTTTATCTGATCCAGGGCTTGTTTTGGTGTTAAATCTTTCTTGGACTCTTTCTCAGTAATCACTTGAATCCGACTTGGATTTCCTTCTACCTTCAAAAGGGCATAAACAAAGATATAGTCAAACATAAGAAATTATTTTATTAAGTTAACAACAATCCCATGATAAAGCAATCTCTAGAGTCACAATCAAATAATAAACTGATCAAAAATTCTAGCCAAAGAACCAAAACACATTTCAACTAAATATCGAATACTAAACACTCAAATAACAATGTTTTGAGTACCCCACATTCAGATTTAAGCTTTTGATAGAAGTTTGATACCTTTAAAAGAAAAATTACACAACTGAGAAGATAATATTAACACGCCTCCCCCACAAACCCACAAAAAGAAAACTAATACAAGATTTAATTTTTTCTCACTGTCCGAGATTGAACATAACAAAAAACAAATGATATGACCTCATGATTGTATCGTGTAAGCTCCTCTCAGCTTCTTTAATGAACTGAAATAGTAATGCATATATCTTCCGCATCAGCATGAAAAAGATGCACATTAATAAATATCACTAGTAAAAATATGAAAACCTAATCAGCTCCACCACGTAGAACTATGGTGGATGTCTGTCTTGATGGGCAACCTCTGAATATATTAAACCTTTCGTTTCCAACCTGCTTTTCCTCAAAAACCTCACATGTTCCCAGAACCTTTAAAACAACAAAGAAGAAATTAATTCAAGAAGTTCAATAAGCACTGAAAAGTTGGAAAGCTTAAACTGGGGGGCGGGGTGGGGGAGTTGGCTGCATTTCCACAAGTATATATAAACCTCATCAATTATGTTGTTAACAGATGTTTGTATGGTTCTACCACTTGCAGCAGCAATCCGGTGAAGATCTTCCTCAGCTACACGACCAGCACAGAAAACATCCATGTCCGCAAAATACTGACAACAAACATTCAGGTCAATAAAACTTGAGAGAGAATAAAAACTAGTTAAAATTACAGAAACATTACTCCTCAAGGTCCCATGCAAAAACAAAACTATCGATAGAGAACATAGGAGCTGGAAAGAAATATATATGTCAGAATTGAAGTGTCAAATAAGATCATACACATGGCTACATTAAACTTTTTACTAGTCCTAATGAAAGAACTCATACAAGCAGATAACAAAGTAGTCAGAGAGAAGAAGGCCATAGGCCTTTCATAGTTAGCAGATAAACTTATGTTCACAACTAAAAACATGTATTAACTCAACTTAGTCGCAATATAACCCCAAAAGGAAAATGCTTTGTAAAGGTTGTGTTAGTTTTGAACAGTTAAAGAGACATGTTTAAAGAAATAAAAATTCAGTGCTTACAATCAAGGCAAAATCTCACATCTGTGTCGCTAGATCACCAATAGCCAACCGAGATTGCACCAGCCTTCCCACTTGACATACAAGCTTCTTGATTGTCATGTTCCATGCTATCAATCGATATCTCTATAGAAGGGCTAAAACATATTACTTAAAATAAGTCTATAGTGCATCAATCGAAGAAATAGAAGGAAAAAGAAGTCGAATTGTCTACCTTTAATTTCCGGTGAACGGAGCCACGGCTGAGAAATCTGTACGGTGAGGAGATTCACAGTCACGAGTAGGCTATCATATTCAAAATGTAACCCGATCCAATGGTGCATTGTTGAAATCGGATGATAAAATCTTACAAAATTTTGAACTTTTATCTTTAGATCTACTACAATCGATTGTGATTTTGCCAAAATTAATGTTGAGTTTGAGTTTAGGGAGGATAAATGAAGAAGAAAAATAATTTTTTTTGAATTTTTGCCGTCGCCAGAGCTAGATCGGCGATGACGACGGTGGTGATCAACAGTACATAATGAGAAAATGAGAGAAAACAGATATCATTGAATGAAAGAATAAATGAAAAAAAAAAAGAAATAAACCCTTTTAATTATGGCACAAAACGCATGAATGAAAAATGGTTTAAAACCATTTAATGCACGTTGAAAATTGATATTGGGAGGGAAAGTTCCTGCATTTTTAGATTTAGGGAAAAATTAATCTTTACAATTTAATTAAAAATAAATAAAAAATTATATTTTAAATTAATATTTAATTAAAAATTAACCTTTAAGGTTTAGTGTTTAGGGTATAGTGCTAGGGTTTAGGGGTTTTCTTTTTATGGGTTTAAGGTTTCTTTTTGTGGTTTTAAGATTTTTGTTTTACATTAGTGTTTTGAATTAGAGTTTGGGGTTTATGTTTCATTATTATTGAACTAAGCTTACCTTTATGGTTTAGTGCTTAGGAATTAGGGGTTTACTTTTTATCGACTTTATTTTGGGTTTTCATGTTATGGTTCTAGTGTTTAGGGTTTATTTTTATGGGTCTAGTGTTTAAGGTTTCTTTTTATGGTTTTAGAGCTTTGTTTTAGTTTAGTGTTCGAATTAGGGTTATGGGTTTATGTTTCATTTTTGGTTTAGGGTTTAAGGTTTTGATTAGAGTTTCATTTTAGAATATATATAATATATTAGTATATTATATATATATATGTGTGTGTATAAACCCTAAACTCTAAAAATAAAAACCCTAATCCATGTATGTATACATATATAATGCATGTAAGTATGTATGTATATATGTATGTATCAATTTATGAACCCTAAACCCTAAAAATAAAAACCATAATCCATATATGTGTATATATAATGCATGTAAGTATATATGTATGTATGTATGTATAGATGTATGTATCAATTTGTAAACCCTAAACCCTAATCCCTAAAAATAAAACCATAATCCATATATGTATGTATGTATGTATAATGCATGTAAGTATGTATGTATAGATGTATGTATCAATTTATGAACTCTAAACCCTAATCTATATATGTATATATATAATGCATGTAAGTATGTATGTATCAATTTATGAACCCTAAACCTTAAACCCTAATCCATAAACCCTAGACCATAATCCATAAACCATAATCCATGTATGTTTGTATATATGTATAATGATTGAAAGTATGTATGTATCAATGTATGAACCCTAAACTCTAAACTCTAAACCCTAACCCTAATTTCTTTTTGTGTTATGTATGTATAATGTATGTATGTATGTATGTATGTATGTAGGAACGTGAAACAATAAACCCTTAACCCTAGACCCTAAAACCTAAACCATATAAACATATGTATAATGTATGTAAGTATATATGTACGTATGTACCAATGTATAAACCCTACCCCTACCCCAAACCCTAAACCCTGAACCCCAAAACAATAAACCATAATTCCTATATGTATGTACATATAATGTATTAATATTATGTATGTTAGATCTTAATCCCTACACAATAAACCCTAAACTCAAATGAACTCGACCTGAAACGAAACCGACCTGAAATGAACCCGACCTGAAACGAAACCGACCTAAAATGAACCCGATCTGAAACGAAACCGACCTGAAATGAACCCGACCTGAAACGAAACCGACCTGAAACGAAACCGACCTGAAACGAAACTGACCTGAAATGAACCCGACCTGAAACGAAACCGACCTGAAATGAAACCGACTTGAAATGAAACCGACCTGAAATGAACCCGACCTCAAATGAAACCGACCTGAAACGAAACCGACCTGAAATTAACCCGAACCGAAATTAACCCGTCAATTAACCGTTTTGGCCCGACCTGAAATGAACCGACCTGAAATGAATCCGACCCGAAATGGACCCGACCTGAATTGAACCCGGCTTGAAATGAACCCGACCTGAAATGAACCCGACCGAAATGAACCCGAACCCGAACTGAATCGAGTCAAAACAAAAAAAAAACGACCTGAAATAAACTGTAACCGATTTAACCCGACCTGACAAAGCCCGGCCTGAAACCCAACTGTTCACCTGTTTTTACATCCCTAGGATTAACCATATGTTGTTATCCCTCGAATTTAATTCACGGAATTGACTGGTGAATTTAATCATTAATAATCTAAGCCATTAATTACCATCATCTAACGGTCCAAAACTGTGTAAAAGTAATTAGGTTTTACACAATGTAAGTTGATCATAACCCCCTCTCTCTCTATATATTATCTAATGCATAAAAAAAATAAATAAACATAATATCAAGGGCAGACATCGAAATGAATTCCCAAGTAACTCTGATTAATTGTTTTTTTTTTAAAAAAAAAGACCCACTTTTGCAATTGCATGTGGTAATTTTCAGTTTCATATCACGGGGTCAAAATTCTATATAAAAAGGCAGAATCTTTGTTAGATTAAAAAAGAAAAAGCAAATTATTTGCTTGGATGCAAGATGATGATACAATTTCAGAGTCTGCTAACTCTACGTGGTAACCCGAAATTTTGGTAAATCCTGATTTCGCCACCCAAACTGGCCGTCACAATTACGAGTCCCCAAGCCGCCGCTTGCTGTCCATGGGCACTGCCATTGACCCATGACCAAGATGAAGATATTGATGGCGAATCGCCGTATCTTATGGAGCCTGGAGTTCCAGTGGAAGACCTTGGCATGGACGATGCATCGCTGTATCTTATGGAGCCTGGAGTTCCAGTGGAAGACCTTGGCATGGACGATGCATCGCTGTATCTTATGGAGGGCGTACTCCGACTTGAATTCGAAGAGTTGAAGTTGCCAGGGGTGGAAGCAGTGGAACACCGAGGCATCAACAATGATTCGCCGTTCTCCGCCATCGGTAGTGGCTCGGTTTTGAGAGTGCCAGGCCATGGTATCGCAACGGAAACGTCTTTGCATGGGAAGTATTCGTGGCCGCGTGAGGTGATGACTGTTCTTTTCCCGCTGCCTGTGTTTTTCGGCTCCTCGCACCTCCATACAAACACCTGAGAATCTTCGCTCGCACTTACCACGTAGTTTCCATCCGAGGTGAACGAAGCTGCAATTTGACTGTTTGTGTTTTTAATCCCTGATGATCATATGCATCTTTTCAAACTCGGGTTCGACTCGAATTCAAATTTCTTTTACAAAAATGAAAAAGAGATATATACCTTTAAATTTGTAAAAAACTTCATAACCATCCACAACTCGTATCCGGGAATCGGCGGAAATAACAAGTAATTCCGATGGATTAATGGGGCAAAACTGTGAAGGATTGAAGTCAGTTGATTCAACTCCAGAAATGGAACAAGAATGTTGAATGCTAGTAAACATACCTGGAGACCAGTGATTTTTTTAGCATTGGCCTTGTTTGTAACTGTAATCTGATCTAGCTGAATTAATCTGCAGTCTAGAATCATCAATTGATTTAATGGTGAGAAAATAAATTCGAATTCAAAGCTTTTTGTATGAATTTGAATAATAATAATAAAAAAACAGAGCACGCCATACCCTCGGTACTGTATAGTCGACAACTGCCTTTCTGTGTACCAATCATGGCACCCTTCAACAACCAAAACATATTTACACTTGAGATCTTTTAATGTATTTGAAAAGCAAATAAAAGAAACAGAGTAAAGCATCATATTTACCTGGCCATCAGGAGTGTAGCGGGCAGCCGTAACCAATTCATTTAGGTCGGTCCAATCAACAACTTGCCTATACGGAATGTTCCAAATCCTTACTTTTGTATCAAGTGACCCACTTATGAAATAATCATCATCCATGGGATTGAAATGTATACATGTTACTGCCAAAACAAAAGCCATGAATGGGAACTGTCTTTGTACTTTGACAAAACTCGAAATGAAATTAGTATCTTACCATAATCATTGTGGGCAAATAGCTTTAGACAACTCTTGGTTTCCAAGTCCCATAACCTTACGGTTTTGTCCATTGAAGATGAAAGCAATTGCTGCAAACTTATCTAATAAGTTATACAGTGGAATGGGGACATAAATCAACAATGGTTAGAGTCAAACCTGAGATCTAGACCAAGACAAGTCCAAAACGTCGTCCAAATGGCCCTTGAAAGAACAGATTGGTCTTTCTGATAGCGAGAACACGGTTTCCGGTACGTGAACGTAGCTAGGAACTTGATTACCTTTTTTACTACTAGATGAGCCTTTCTTGGAAAGAGATGAATGAAGTGGGGTTAAGTTCCCCGGCGTCGAACACCCTTCATTCATCGGCATCACCTCACATTCTTGAACTTCCCACACATGGATTGTGGTATCCTCGCCGGCACTGGCTAAAAACCTGGCGTCCGTACTGAACTTTAGGGTCCAAATTGATCCCTCGTGTGCTTGAATCTCTTGGCATATATGCAAAGCACTCAATTCTTTATAAGATTTCCCCGTTTGTCGGACTCTCACCCATTGGTTAGCCCCATTCTTGGCGTTCTTTTGATCCATGGCAAACAAATTTGGTTCCCTTTCTTTCTCCCCTCTCAACGTCATTGAATTGGCCACCTCTTTTATGCTTTTCAACACGGCGGCTCCTCTCTTCTTGCTCTGCTTCAAGCTCTTGGAAAAATATGAATTAATTTTCCGATCCGTTCCGTTGTTGTTCGACATCGTGGGGTTAACGTTTTCTCGGCTCATCAACTCCTTCACCACCGGAGAATGGCCTACTGATTTCTCGAATTCATCGATTGTTAACTGCTTCCCGGTTTGGATATCGCTCAACTTGTTCCACATCCCATCTTGGTCGTACTCATTGACCACGAACTCTTTCCCCGTGTCCAAATTCTTAATAAGGAAAAATGCTTCGAAGTTGTTTTGTGAGAAATCCGAGGTTAATCCATCGTTTTGCTGTGGCGTACAATTTGTCCCTGAATCTTTAGGGGAAGCTTTAGTGGTGGGTTCCTTGCTCGGATACAATTTTTCCGCATCCGGAGTTGATTCTAAAGACGAGGTCTTGGTCAGACATTGCTTTGATATTGAACCAATGAATTGTTCTCTTCGTTTGTTTTCGGTTGAAAACGAGTGGATTTCGCCTTCGGACCTTGATCCCCTTGGCAACAATGGAGGTGAAGAGTGAGACATATCATCTTTCTGTTGCTGTTCCTCACTTTTATCTTCCCTTGCAACTTCGGGTGTTGTTGGAATCGTAACATTAAGGGCCTTGCAGGAAGGAACATGTCTGAAACTTAGGAGCTCTTTGTCAGCAGATAGGCCCATGCCTTGGAAAAGCCGTTGTCTACGTTGAATAATGGATTCTGGAGCAGCCATCCACATATTGTAATCAGGCGCCATTGGGGTCACTTGAGACTGCCTTGTATGGGTGGGCGGAGTGGGAGAGAAGGTCACCCTCGCCGTCTCCGCCTTTGGGAACGTTTGAGGCTGCGTCATATCCACGGCTTCGGTGGCTGTCTCTGCATTTGAGAACGTTTGAGGCTGCATCATATCCACGGGCTCGGTGGAGGAGAATGTCACCTTCGCCGTCTCTGCCTTTGGGGACGTTTGAGGCTGCGCCGTATCGACGTGCTCGGTGGAGGAGAAGGTGACACTGCCCGTTTCCGCCTTTGGGAAGGCTTGAGGCTGCGCCGTATGGGCGGGCGCACCGATAGAGAAAGAAGGGCGGCAATCATTAAAATCTTCTTCGTCGCCGGAAAAAGTAAAGTCTTGAGGCACTGCGCAAGATATTCTATTGCAAGGTTCAAAGAACTCGTCGTCATCGTCGCCAAGGCCATCCCAACTCATGGTCATAGTTCTTTTCCGCTCGAATTTGCGTGTCTCCATCTTGGGTCATTTGATAAACAAAACGCAGGCTAAGGATTATCACCTTTGCGGTTGAAACTTACAATTTGGTTCAACAAAATTTTGTTTTTTCGTCATTTGTTTTCTTGGAAGTGTTTGGGAGGAAAGTTGGAAAGGGGAGAGGAAGGATGGAAGAGAGAAAAAGAAGGGAAGTTATCGTTAAGGAAAGGAAAAAGAAGAGAAACGGTCAAATAGTGTTGACATTTTAATATCACATGCATATTTGGTTGGATGTGCCACCCCATGAATTCGCCACATTTATTTTCTAGCTTGCATTATTTGTGTATGGATCAAGATCATGGACTCCCACTCTCTTCCAACTCTAACTTGGTCAGCTCAACCCTACCTATTTTCATCATTTTAAAACCCTAATCATGAACTAATTTGGCCCGATTAAGAGTTCATATTTTTATATTGACCCATCCAAAAAAGGGTGTTGGAATTGGGCTTCTAAAGTGAGAATGAGACGTGTATTTTGGGCCTTTCTTGAAGAAACAATTAAGGATGGAATTTTTTGGACTAATATTATTTAGCATTTAGCTTTGAGTTGAAAAGAAAAAGAGAATGTGATGTGTAATTGGGCATTATTTCCATGGGTAGACCACGTAAAACGATTATTCAACTTAAAAAATAACAAATTAGTCTTTTTTGTTAAAAATTTTACGATAGATGATATGTCAGTTAATAATATTAATATGAAAAAATTAGTCCCGACTTTTATACATTGTTATAATTTGGTATTAATTCTCAAAAGTTAAACATCAGCTCTTCAAAATCACACAAATTTAATCCTTATCGATTATAATGATATCATCTCATTTTTACTCTGTTCAAAATTTAAGACATTTAAATTTCCAGTATAAGGGGTCGACAAGATTTAAAAGAAAAGAATTTAAAATTCTTAGTTTTCTATTTCATGAAAGCAAAACCTATACTTGAAACAACAAGGAAAATGGATTGCGGCAATGATCACATTAACATAGATTTTCTCTAAATTTTCTATTTAAAAGAAAACAAATTGTCGATACCTAAAATCTAGACACTGAACAAGAGAGATGGAGAAGAAGAAGAAAGTGGTTGATAGCAATTCCAAGCAGTTCACCCCTATAGATTTGGGCAGAGAGTCGTAGTTGGTACGATGGTCGGAATAAGGAAAAATGAAGAATAGAGAGTAAAGCGAGAGAGGGGGTTTCCCCTTTGTTCTCATTCTCCCCTCTCTCTCCTTAGTTGTATGATATGTAAAACTCATGTACTATTGTTGATGGGATGGTGTTAGGCCCAGCGTCATGATGACTATTGATGGGCTGACAGAGTAAGCTTAGTTGTGGAGTAATAGGTTGAGATATTGGGTTAAGTGGACTAGACAACTACCATGTCAATGCGCGACAACTCAACATGGAGAACGGTCTAGAGAATCAAAGCTCTGGAGGCCATGGTGCCTCACATGCTGAAGAGTGATGTGGAGAATAGGAGCTGTAGCAGAGGCTTGCGGATTCCAAGGGAGACCTTAAATTCGGAGCAATGCTTTTGGAGGAGGCGGATACTAGTGGTATGACACTTGTCTCCCATAGGTCGTATGACTATCACAAAGTGGCATGAGCCAAGACTTATAATTGAAGTCTAGTTTGTAACCGATGTGCTAGTTGTAATTAAACAAATGTCAAAGTTATGTAACTCAATGCTTTAGAGAAACCATCGTGGTTTGCCCCTGTTGATTTGGGCGGAGAGCCGTAATCGAGTAGAGAAACAATGTAGAACGAGTGGACGAATCTCAAATGAGACATCTTCGTAGACCCTTGCTGCCTTTAAAACGAAGAGACCCCACGGAAGCATCTTGCGTTGTACAAACGTAATGAGCGGTGAAATCCTTGACCCTTGGAATGCACTAGGGATATAAGTATATGAACGGAGGACTTGACCCTAAGAAATCATCTAGGAGTAGATATATAAGCAAATGACTCGACCTAGAGAAATCATCTAGGGAGTAGATATATAAGCAAATGACTCGTCCCCGAGAAATCATTAGGGGAGTGAATATAAAAACAAGTGACTCGACCCCGAGAAATCATCAAGGGAGTGAATATATAAGCAAGTGAATCGACCCCGAGAAATAATCAGAAGAGTAGATATATAAGCAAATAACTCGACCCGGGGAATTATCAGGGGAATAGATATATAAGCAAATGAATCGACCCCGAAAAATCCTAAAGGAGTAGATATATAAACAAGTGACTCAACCCCGAGATATCATTAGGGGAGTAAATATATAAGCAAGTGACTCGACCCCAAGATATCATCAAGGGAGAGAATATATAAGCAAGTGACTCGGCCTAGGGAAATCATTAAGGAGTAGATATATAAGCAAATGAACCGACCTGTAGAAATCATATGGGTAGTGAATATATAAGCAAGCGACTCGACCCCGAGAAATCATAGGGAAGTAGATATATAAGAAAATGAATCGACCCCGAGAAATCATCTGAGGAGTGAATATATGAGCAAGTGACTCGACCCTAAGAAATCATCAGGGGAGTAGATATATAAGCAATTGAATCGACCCCGAGAAATTGTTAGCTATAGTGCCCTAGGGCCGATGGTATGGACATGCTATTTTGATTATTGAATTTATTATCATAAAAAATTTGCATACTTTTGTATCCTTTAATATTATTAATTATTATAAATATCCCTAATCAATTATTATTGTGGGAACAATAATAAGATAAGATTAGTATGAAGTTTGATAGATATTCATAAGATGAATATATGAATGAGATTCAAATCAAATTCATAAATGTATTTGTTAGAGCAAATATTAGGATCGACTCGTCTTGATATTAATACATGGATTAAAGTTATATATTAATCTTAAATAGTTGGAACATTAAATCCTTAGACCCGAAGTTGCTACGGTTCTTAACATGATGATTATTATGTTTTGACATAATTAAACATCATTTTTAATCGGACGATTATAAAGGTTGTGCTTGAACATAATAAGAAATCATGTAGCGAGATGTGAGTGATTAAGATGGAATTTATCCCTCTTAACATAAGGGATAATGAGAGATATCTCGAGGCCCCTCGATGATTGAGACTGAGAAATGCATGGTTGTGCTCAAATGAGTTGATAGAGATCAATGTCATTTGTTTAGTCAGTTCAATTAGGTTTGGTTGTGCTTAAAGTAAATAAATAATTTTAAATAAATCACATTTTCTAGATTTGGTTGGATTTGAATTCCTTATCAAATAAAAGGATTTATTTTAAATTATAATTTAGTTAAAAAAGTTTTAGTTAAATTATAATAGTGAACTCAATCTAACCCTGTGCGTGGGTGCGTGCGTGCATGTGTGTGTGTGTGTGCAAGTAATTATATCAGTTTGGGAAATATATGGTGTGTGTGTGTGCAAGTGATTAGATCAGTTTGGGAAATATATACAAGTGACTTGACCTTGGGAAATGATTAGGGGATAGAATATATAAGAATATTATTTGACCCCGGGAAATCATTAGTGGAGTAGATATATAAGCAAGCGACTCGACATTGGGAAATTGTTGCGTGTAAAAGAGTCTATCGCAATTGTAGTGCAAGTGTACACGACGCAAGTAGTAAAGTGATACGAAGTATCGAATATCGTCTCCACAGGGATTGGGCTAATGACTTCACCTTAGTTTACTGCACGAAAATAAAGGAAATAATTGAGAGTTGTCACGAGAATAATGAAGAAAACGTAAATAAAAGAGTAGAAGAATCAAGATAGAGAGAATGGGCTGGTATTGAATTGCTCAGTAGTGCAGGTATTGTAGAGTTTGGGAAATCCAGTTCTGTCGTCGCGCCCGTCGCCGACAGCACCTGTCGCGACAGCAGTCCGTCAGTCGTCGCGGCAACAAACGCACCAACTTAGTACTTCAAGTTTGGCAAGAATCCCAGATCTGCCTTGGCCTATCCCTATGTCCAAGTCTGTCGATGATCACGTCTTGATGATACCTCCCGGCGTGAATCGAAGGATGAACACCAATGTGTATGAATTCTTCTTTAGCCACTTAACCTTGCCCTATACCTAGGCACAAGATAGTTCAACTATAAACTAGAGAACTTGCTCTTATTTCTTTCGTACACTTAACTCTCCCTAAGTAAATGGATAACCTCACAATGCTCTCCCGATGCTCTTGCAAGATATTAATAACCAAAATAAGAGAACTTGAAGTTTATTTTATTGAACTTTGAAAATCCTAAAACAAAACAACCCTTGCAACTACTTTACAAATCAACCCGTGGCCCTAGGGGGTTTTTAGAACATAACGACGGCGGGTAAACGGCAGAGGGGTTTTAGGTTATCGGTTATGGGGTATGGAGTAGTATCTACTAGGTTAAAATCTATGCCCTTATATAAGCTTTGGGCTCAAGTATTCTAAGTTAACAAGGATTACAACTTTAATTAAAAGTAAGACTCTAATAAAGACTTAATCTTCAAGTATCATACTTTTCAGCCGCCCTTTTTTATTTCTTGGGATTTCCTCTCCTTGAGCTTTGGCTTGACATATCTTTTGATCCGGGGCTTGGAAAAATATATGGTTTTCACACGACAGACGAGCATAATTTTCTCTATCTATCGAGGTCCACTTTGCTTTTTCTCTTCATAAGACTGCTGTCACCTTGCTGTCACGGCAGATCCATGGCAGCGTCGTCCTCATCGTCTGCTTGTCCAGTTCAGCTCTTCTGCTTATTTTCCCTGCGCCCGCCTTCTCCGTCAACTATGGCAGCAACCTGCAAAATCATCCATCTTTTAGTAGAATCCGTGCCTTTAATATATTTGTGATGTTTTGTTGTAAACTAACCTAAATGCAATGCAATGATGCTTGAATGCAGCAGAAATATGGGTTAAAAAAGGTGTAAATAATAGAACTTTTACACACTCAACACACCCCCAAACTCAAGTTTTTGCTTGCCCTCAAGCAACTAAAACCTAAAAGAAAAATGAATATTTTTGTTTTGGCTGTCAAACAGTGAACTTTCCCTTACCCGTCGTTCGTTCCCTGTGGCGGCAGCAACCTGTCGGAAAGATTAGGATCTGTCCAGAATCTCCCTATAGTTCTCGTGCAGTGTGTGCATGCTTGTGAACAGTTATATGCTAAGACTCTCTTAGTTTCACTAGAATATTCAACTCTTAACTCGAATTTTTATGCCAAAGTTTATCTTTTTGAAGGCACATTTTCATGCTTCTTTTCTTTTATTTTCAAGCTAAGTTTTACTAGAGCCAGTTTTAGGCACCTCTAGTTAGCTTCCTAGATCCGGTTTCGGGCACCTCTAGGTTTTTGAGTTTCTTTTGCTAAACTTCTTTCTTAGAGCCAATGTTAGGAACCTCTAGGGGCTATTCAAGTACTAAGCATCCTATTCTAGTTTGGCTAAAAGAAATCTAAGCAATATAACAGTCACAATGGTGTTTAAGTTTTCAAAACTATAGAAGGGCTCTAAACTTCTCCTTAAACTATCCTAAAGATGCTGCCACGACAGAGCTGTCACGACAGGTAAGTTCAAATCACAGTTTTAAGCCAAAATTTTCAGTTTTTTAAGAGAACTTGAAATAAAAGACACAACAAATAATTAAGATGTACTAAGACTCCATTAAAATGGAGGGTTGCCACCCCCAAACTCGAGGGTTGCATTGCCCTCAATGCAAATGACAGACAAAATAAATGAAGGCAGGTACATCACAAAATATAGATAAGGCAGCAACAATAAGAAGAAAATAAAAGACTTAAATTTTAAGCGTTGTCTTCACTGCTGCTGCTGACACGGATTTGGCGGCGGATTCGTGGCCGTGGGGCAGGCTGGGTCGGCTGCTCTACTACTTGGATGTCTGAGCTACTACCGCTGTCCCAAGTGCTGCTGGTGGTTGTGTTGGCCTTTGGCATGAGCTTTCTGTCGGCCATTCGTTTCTGCCTCTTGACAGGCGTGAATTCCTTCTCCAAATTCCTCCAAATAGGAGGTTCTGCCTCACTGTCTGCCCAGACAGAAGAAGAGGAAAAGCCAGCTACGTAGGCATCGATGTCATCCGAGGGCTGTCGCTTCGTTCCTCGGGCGGAAGTGTCGGCCGGAGGACTGGCAGCTGCCGTCGGGGTAGGTGATAGGGTGGAAGCAGCGGAATGTGTGGGGGGGGAGGCAGGTGGTGTAGGTGTGTGGGCAGGGGTGGGGATGGTGAAATAATGGGCAGGGAAGGTGGGAAAAACAACATCGGGATAATTTAAAGTATTGGTAATGAAATTTACCGTTGAGTTGGCGAAATCCCGGATGAATGTCATCAGCCCCATTTGTCAGTCTTCCACCCTCTGTATGGCAGCAAGGATCTGAGCAGATTGGTCTGTCGGAGCAGCTGTTGCGGCAGGTTCATGAGCAGGTTCCTCGAATGATTCTGCTGGGGTGGCAGTCGGGTTGAAGGAGGAGATGGGTGTTGCGACTATTAGCTCCATTAGGCTGGTAATGTTGTTATCGGTCCA